>VZSR01003807.1:45139244-45267246 GCA_013398615.1 Brachypodius melanocephalos | reverse complement strand
CAGTTCTGTACAATTTTAGATGTTTGCTTTCTTCTTTGAAGAAGGCATTTCCCCCTTCAGCTAAAACAATCCCCTCTTGCTGATTAACATTGCAACATCAGATAACAGAAGGCAGCTCTTCTAAACACAAGAAGTCAGAGAAAAAAGTACCAAGCCTTAGTTGATAGGAAAAAGTGAAAATTGAAATCCAAGTTACAGTCCAAATTGTAGTTTTGAAGTTCTGGAAAACTCCACAGGAATTTCTGAAATGTGTGTGTGTGTTTAGAATCACTAGATTATATTTTCCCAAACCATAAATGAAATAAGGTATCATATAAGAAGTTGCTATAAAGATTAGTAAAATGTTGTTATTTGTTACCTAGTAGTGAACTGTAAAGTTGCTGCATGTATATAATTTAATTATATTTTCAGAATTACAGAATGGTTGAAGCTGGGAGGAGCCACTGGATGGGGTCTGGTTCAATTCCCCTGTTCAAGAAGAGTTCTTGAGTATCTTCAAGGATGGGGACTCTACAACCTTCCTGGACATTCTGTGCTACCCTCACAGTGCAAAAGTGTCTTCTAAATTCAGATGTTAGATGTACTGTGTTCTACCTTGTTCCCATTGCCTCTGATCCATTCACTGGAAATAAATGAATGACCCTAGAAGTCTGTTTTGCACCCTCCCTCCAAGTATTTGCACACATTGATGAGATCCTTTCTGGGCCTCTTTATTTCCAGGATGAATAGTCCCAGCTTTCTCAGATAGGAGAGATGTTCTTCATAGGAGAGATGTTCCAGACTCTTAATAAACTCCATGGCCCTTCACAGACTGTCTCCTATATCTCTGTTTTACTGAGGACCCAGGCATACAGCATTTCAGGTTTGGCTTAATCAGTGCTGAGTAAAGGGGAGGCACCTCCTTTGCTGTGCTGACAATGCTCTTCATAGTGCAGTCAATGGGACATTTAGCTCCGTTTGACAAAAGGGCACACTGGTGGCTCATGTTCAACTTCATGCCCAGCAGTGTCCCAAGGTCCTTCTAGCCTTTTTGGCCATGCAGCCTTCAGCATATGCTGGTATCTGGGTTTGTTCCGCAGGTGCAGAGTTTTGTAATTCCCTTTTTTGAACTTCATGATGTTCCCATAAACCTAATTCTGTATTTTTTTTTCCTGGTGTATATATTTTATTATACATTGACACCAAACCAACCAACCAATCAAAATTTGATCCAAACTTCTTATTTCAGATTATTCAAAGAGTTAGTGTATGTAGTTCCTTTTTCATGTAGCACACAGAAAGGATGAAGTGAAAGTCTGTTTAAAACATATTTTTGAATATTTAAAATATAAATATCCAAATTAGCATTTGTTATTGTTTCAAGATATTCACAGTGAATATCTTAACAGTGATGTATTTAATCATAGAGATTTTAAGAAAACTACATAGCTACAGTATAGGGGACTTAAAATGGACTGTGCATTAAAGTGCCTCTATTGCAACTTCTGTAATTCCTACTGCCACAGAAGAATTTTCAATATATACTAAGGTCTGAGAAGGCTACCCCAATGATAGGTAAACAAACACAGACTAAAAAAAAAATAAAAATTACATCACTGAATGCAGTCTGATTCTTTGTTGGAGAAACAGATCTTAAATTATTTATAATTATACTTCATAAGACATTAATAAATACAAGATGGTATATTTTATGGAAGTCACAAAGCCATAATCATATCCAGCTTCTTCCCAGCACCATGCAATTAAATTATTACAGGGGATGATATTGTGTAGTCCAAGTCTTGTGCAAGAGTCATGCTTAAAGGTAAGCAAAAGAGAAAAAGAGAAGCTGTATAAAAATTATTTTTGAAAGACTTAGTAAATCAAACATCCTTTACCACTTTAGAGGCTGAATAGAAATTCTAAGAAATCATAGCATGGACAAATCTGGATGAGGTATCTCCAGAAATGTCTTTAAAACTTTTCTATGACATAAATTACATATCGTATATTTGAGCAGTGTTATTCAAAAAGATTTTTTTCTTTAATACAGCTGACATAAATCTAAACTTTTCAAATTTAAGCAAAATATGTGGGCTTCTATTAAAAACATGGTGGCTGATAGCAATTTGCTTCAGCCACTAAAGAACAGTTACCTGTCAAAGAACATACTTCCTATAAAGAAGGTTTGTAATTTTTTAAATATGCTTCATTCTTCTTTGAGCCACTTTTAGCACTGAAATAATTAATTCAGTTTTGAAAGATCCACTTATGTTCACAAACACACAGTTAAAAGACAGTTATCTTGAAAGCAGTGACGTAGTTTGCAATTTTTAGGTCTTTCCTCTGAAAACAGGTACTTTTTGCCCTTAAAAGCCCTTAAATATCCATCCATTATTTACTATGATAAGAACACACAGAATAAAAATATTACAGAGAAAATTTCAATGGTGTACACAACCTACTGTCCAACAAACTTAAAACTTTTTGTGCTGAAACCCCTTTGAACTCACACCAGTCTTTATGCATTAGCAGCTGAACCCACTCTTAAATCAGAATTTATGTGACTGAGAAATAAACTAACATAAAACTCTGAACCTTAATACTTGGCAGGTCTGAATTGCAATTTATTTTTAAAGGTATATATGTAGAAAAATTGAAGGCAAAAAAGACAAAAAAAAAAAGGAAAACTATAAAGAACTCATAGCCTATGGAATAAGAGTACCGAGAAGACTAGAAATAACTCTTGCATTTAGTTGTGTCAAAGTCTAGAAGAGGGAATTTGGAATAGTTTCTAAAGCTATGGTGGAAACAGAGTAGGGGCAAGGCAGGTATGGTGTCACTGATCTTGGGAGCATAGAAAATGGGGCTTGCAGAGAACAAAAGGCTTTAGTTTGGAGGCATGGTTTGGAGATCCATAAACAGCACAAGAATTCTACATATCTGTGAGTGTGATCAGCTATCCCTGGGTTGCAGTCATTCAACCCAGCTGCAGCCATAGATTTTTGGTTTATATAAGGGTCATGAAATATTCACATCAGAAGATGACTAAGACTAATACTTCAAAATCTGGTATTAAGTTCTTGTCCCCAGCTTTCCATCAAAATAGGAAATGATAAATATGAGGGGAAAAAATGTTTTGAGAAATGAATTATGTTAATAGGAACCTGACTTAAATAAATACATTCCAGCATAAAGTCAATCCCAATGAAATAACCCTTGACTTCTTAGGATGTTTGATCCTTTTTTCTCTTGTGAGAAGCTGAGGGCTTTTCCTTCTCTCAGACACTATGATAAATACCTTTGAAGTTTTGAAATTTCTTCATATTTCCAAATGATTTGGGGGGGGAGTTTCTCCTGGATTTCACTCTAGCAGAAAAAAAGGAACACTATGTTTCTAAGTGCAAAATTATGTTTTCATTTAATTGGTCTTCCAGTTGGATGCTTTAGATGCCTAATCATCTTACTAACATCCATAAAGATAAATTACATGCTTAGAAATCAGGCTGCAGATCTGTTTTATGTGAATGTCACATCATTCATTTTTATTTGAATACTATTATTCACTGAGGTAAAGCAAAGCTGAAAAATTCTACAGTGGACTAGGTATGCTTCTATGAAAACTTATATAAATGCTATAATGTCTTATCTAATGTAGTTAGAAAATGAACCAATAATGAAGAAGTCAGCATTTTGTTTTCTGTACACAGCATATGATTCAACACAATATTATTCTAAAATCTAAGTAAATTTTGTCAGAAAATAATACAAAAATAACATTCTCTGAACTGATAAGGAGAGTAAATGTATTCTCTTAATAAATGGAATATTGATGCTCTTCTTATTTTATCCTTAAATATAAATTTTAAATTTTTCATTAATAACTGTTTTTAATACTAAGTTTGTATTATTCTAAATTTCAGTTGCATGGGATGGTTAAGCATATTTCCAGATACATATTTCCAGAAGCCATATTTCCAGATCCAAAATTAAGACAAACATTAGGGAAGAGAACTGTTTCAACTCACAATCAATCTATTCTTGATTACAAAGTAGTTAGACTGAGGTCACCAGTGCCTTTTTGATTCACAAAAAAATGTGAAATACTACTCAGTTTAACTACCTTTCCTTCAGAAATCAGAAATACAACTATTTCAGAGAAGCATAAAATTTAGGAAAATAAGGCCATGAGAGGCTCCTAAAGTTAAGAGTGTCAAATATAACCCTTTTTGGAAAATATCAACAATATTTTTAGGAAATAAAATCCTAAAATAGAGAGAAAGAGTCAGAGATTAATAAAATAGTTTTCCTTGCTTGCGATGAATCCTGATTTTAAAAAAATAAATCAGGAAATTTGTCTTTTCTGCTATGAAAATTTACACAAGATTCATTGAAGAGTTTTGTGTGTCATTCCTAAGAAGAGGAGAAGATGTAGGCTGACAGTCCTAGGTAGAGAATTTATTTCCATCAACTCTTTCCCCCTCAGTGTTGCTGTAAAGCCTAAAAAATTTTAAACTTTTTTAGCTTGACTTTTCATAGGCCATGAAGATTTAGATAAAGCATCCTTGTTGGAATGACTATGTAACAGAATAGATATATATTTGGAGAGCTGTGATCTTCAGTTCAAATTTTCTAAATAAGTGACTGTTTTTCCTGCACAGCAATTTTGCTTCTTGAGTATTGACACTCTTGTTTTTATACAATTTTACATAACAGCTGTTATACATCCCTCTCTGCCAAAATGCACACCAACACACACTTGAATGTCAAATCAAGTCAGCCTAAATTAATATTAGGAAACACCAACAGATAAACAGCAACCATATATATTTTCTTATCAAAATTTTATAAATTGAAACTTTTCACAGCCCTGTACTTCACTGAATTATATAAAAATCTGCAATGACTGCACATATCATTACAGGATTTTCACACTTTAAATTCAAGATCTTTAAATATATAAAGATGTTTCTGTATATCTTTAAAATGCCTCAAAATATAATTTTGTAAGCAATTTTTTTCTGAGGAAATTCAATTTAAGTGAACAGAATAACAAGGAAGTGGAATAAGAAATACCATTCATATTATAAACTACTGAAAGCAATTTGAAAGACTTGGATTCCAGAAAAGTTTTCATTTTATTTTGGAAATATATAAAAGTGAAAAATTACATTACTGTCTTGTGTTTCCATTGCTTCAGCTATGATCTTTTTGTCTAAGACAGGATAAAATTGATAAAAAACAGGTTTTCACCAGTTTTGATTTTATTTTGTGTTTCGGAATATAAGAGATATATTTATACCTTCCCGGTGTGTTTTTTATTTTTATGGATGCATCTGAGATATATGCTTAAAGTAATCAAAGCTGCTTAAGTATGATATTAAAAGTGGATTGAATTCTTCCAGCTAGTGAACTGATGTCAGGCTTGCATAAATGCCTCATTCCACAGGCCCGTGAGTGGGAAGTTAACTTTCAGCAATGCGTCTGAGATCAAGCTTGATGGGCAAAGCCATAATTTGTTTACAAACAGTTTCACATATGGAATATTGATTGACTAATTTGTCTTGTTTCCTTCTTTTTACGTACTCTAAATTTTCAATCAGTTACTACTGAGTGTGAACAATTTTATCATGAACATAGGACAACACAACATTGAACACTTGAGGTTTCTACAGTAATATTAATTATAAAGATAATACACAACATTTTAATTTTAAAAAAATTCTCAAGACAAGGAAAAACATTCTAGATACTCATGGTGTATATAACCTATTATTATATCATTTCAAGAAAGAGGACATGGATTATTTTAAAAATTAGATGTATTTTTGTCTTGGTTTAGGTATATTGTTCTAGAATAAACAAAGTCTATTGAAGAAACAATAGTGCTCCGTATTTTATTCAAGGGATTATTTTCATGTTTTCTTATCAAATATAGGATTAAGATAACAGTTTTCACTACCGGGGTTTGTTTATTTGGTTTGGGTTTGACAGGATTTTTTTATTCTGAAGCTCTTCAGGACTTTGTGATTCACACTGTGCTTTGTGTGTCACGAATGGAGGCCAAAGGTTACAGCTAGGACATTAGTATTTACTGGGATATAATAAGATGGCTAAAAACTGCTACTACCACTATTACTACTGCCACCACCAGTTCTAACAGTGCTAATACAAAACTGCCATACTTCATAGCCCAGAAAATGTGATTTCTGTTTTGGCAAAGGAAATCCTGTTGGCTGCCTGAGGGAAGTATGGGAGTGTG
The DNA here is from genome assembly GCA_013398615.1 of Brachypodius melanocephalos. Classification (NCBI taxonomy): domain Eukaryota; kingdom Metazoa; phylum Chordata; class Aves; order Passeriformes; family Pycnonotidae; genus Brachypodius; species Brachypodius melanocephalos. The sequence continues at coordinate 45,261,005 of VZSR01003807.1, read as the reverse complement.
GTTAAAGTATTATGAAAGTAAGGCTGCATGGACTCCAGATGGGGAAAAGCAGAAATCATGACCACAGCCAGGCCACTGCTCCTTTGGGGTGATGCCCAGGGTGGCTGAGGGCTCTTCCTACCTTGCCTTTAACAACTTCCCAGGCTGGACCTCACCAGACACAGCTCAGACTTCAGAGGCCATGGCAGGCTGAGGCTCTTGTTGGGGAAAGGGATGGGCACCAGCACCAGCATGTGGGTGTTTTTTTACAAAAATGACAACTGTAAAGTTTATGAAGCTGTTCTGTCTTAATGTGTAATTTGGACTATTCAAGTATTAAAATACTGGTTGAGTTACCCATAAATCCTTACCTCGCTGTGTTTGGCACATTTGTTTTTTGAAGGTAACAAGCTTTTAAGTCTTAAAATTATATTCCTGGAGCTGCAGGTAAAGCAGGGCAGGGAGAAATCACTGACTTCAGCAAAATGTTAAAGCAAGCTGAAACCTGCTCAAGCCATGGCACATCCTGAAGGACCAATGGAGAGCTTTCTGCCTTTTGCTAAAACAAGAATCAGAACCGCTGAACTAAAGAAAAAGCAAATTAGAGTCCCCACCCCAAAAAGTTTATTGTCTAAGAAAGAAAGAAATGACAGATAAATATACAGATGGGAGACGAACAGGGAAATGCTAAAACTGTCTCATTCAGCAGGGAAGTGGTCCCAGTCCCATCTGTCTATCTGTTGTCTACTCAGTTTTTGTTTTGATTTGTCTTATTCTCTGTATGGAGTGGGATACAGGCCACACAAACATATATTTCGAAATGAGATATGACAAAGAACTATGACATGACAAGAACATGTCCTGGTTCAGTCCCAGATGAAGTAGGTGACAAAGCACGCTTCCTTGAAAATTTAACAGGTGGATGGGGGAGACTGGCATCACTGAAGGACTGGGGGCATGAAGTGACATGTTAAAGGATGTGTTTAAATCGTATAAGTTTATGAGGGGAGGATAAGTGTTGAAGGACGTCGAGAGAGGAGAGAAGATATTTGTTGAATGTGACATAAAATGGTGACTTAGGAATGAAATGAGGAAGGTGACATTATCAAAACAGGTCCTAAGTTTACAATGGAAATCTGATTAAATAACAACAGGTTTAACCTGCATTTTTCAAGAGGTGGAAGAAAGAACAAAGTCTAATCTTAATGTTGCCCATTTATGTTAGTTTTATCAAAAATCATGTGCTGTAGAGGCTGCTTTTCTACCTACTCTCACATAGAAACAAATGCCAGAGATGTTGTATATATATATATACACACAACCTAGACTGGAAAATTGACACAGAAGTTCAAATTGAATAATTAGCTAGAGTCTGGCTGACAGTACTTACACTTCCCCAAAATTAGGAGACTAGAAGAGAAACAGGCTTGAGAAAAAGTATGGTGTCTCACATTTAAGGAAGGAGTATAATTGTGTTTATTGTTAAAGTTAGGTCACAGTATCAAGAACTGCAAATTTCCTTTCCTTAATTCATCCTCCATTGTGTTGAACCAATGTATTCTGAAAACCAAACTCCAAATCTCAAATCAAAAGATTAAAAATTATATTAAATTTTTAAATTAACATACATATGAAATGTTCCTTTAGTATGCTATCACTTGGTACTATAAATTATACATATAATGTCTCATTTTTCCATACAGATGACAGAAATATTTTTCTTACCTTTAACATCAAAGAAAAGACATATGGCCATTTTATATTCATAAGAAAAATGTTGAAAGAAATGCTTGGTTAAGGCATTTTAGCTATTTGAATATACAGAATATAGACAATATAGAACAACTATTTTAGAATTAAAATAATATTTGTACTTGTTTATTACATTATTCTGCTTCAAATCATTGCCTGAAAATTACTCTTAATGATATCAAGAATAGTTAACATTTTTTTGTCTGTAATTTCCCTTTGCCTGGTACATTATTCTTTCTCACCAGTACCTAATGCTTTCAGTTTTGCATCCAATATAAAAAGAATGCTAAGATGGAAGGACAGCTGGACTATTCATTGCAAACTCCTTTCCTAACCAGCGATTCTGATTCTATTACTACCATTGTTTACAAAAATATTTTAACAAATGTTTTTTTAGAAAAAGGTCCCACCTGGTCAATATTTTAAAAATTATTCCATTTGCTCTTTTTCTTAATAAATGTAAAATAAAGAACATTAAACCATTGAACTAGTTAATTTCAGTGAACTGAAATCAGATTTTTTTCACTTAGATCACTGTAATGTGGATTAGACTACGTCCTGATTAGTCCACTTTACCAAATACTTTCTACCTGTTGAATTGTCCTTTGGATAATTTCTTAAAAATCCTGTTCCAATTTACAAAAAAACCAAAAACAAAAACAAAAACAAAAACAACCCCCCCAACAAGCAAGCAAGCAAGCAAGCAAACAAACAAACAAACAAACAAAAAGGCAAAAAAAACCCCAAACCAACCCCCCAAAAAACCCAAATCGGGACTATTTTAAGTACTCACAATCCCATTGTTACTGAATTGTTTTATTGGACAGAATGCTCTTTTCTGTCATTACTTCACAGTATAACAGGACTAATTCCATCATGTAAATATTTAAAGGTGAGATTTGGGGATTGTCTCCCTAAGTATTACAATTCAATTACAAAATATGCAGACACGTTGGTTACACAACCTCTACATTGCCAGATATAATGTTTTTATACAAATGTTTTATTTATTTATTTCTCATTAAATGAATTCTTCTATAGCTTTTGGGGATTTAGTTTTGTGTTTTTAAATCACCAGGTGATTTTTATATCTGCCTGGGAAGAAAAATCACTGAACTATTTTTTTTTTCATATCTATATCTTTTATATCTATATATATTTATATAGTCCTGTATTTGAAAGATTTTTTTTTTATCTTTGTAGTGATTAGTAAATTTCCTTAAGCATCAGATGTCATTATTCACATTTGAAAACATTTATCAGTATAGAAAATATAACTACATCAAATAAATGCTTATGTTTTCAAAAGCAACCCTTAAATTTATATATCTAACATCATAGATCGTGCAGTATGATTTGAAAAGACAAAATAAATTCTCACCAAATATTAAATATGGGCACTGCTCCAAGAATCTTACTGTTTCCTACATTTGTTCCCACATAAAGAGCCATATGTCAACAGCTCAATCTAATTGCAGAGTCCTTCCTCTTCCTTGCAGTTTTGTACTCTGGTATCCTTACAGCATAGCTATTTATTTTCAGGTTGAAAGGAAAAACATAACTGGAGTTTGTAAGATGGTGTCCACATATGGAGAATAAAAATTGTGGAAGAGTATTGTTGGTTGATGTTGGATTATTGCCAGGTGCTCATCAAGCCACTCTAGCATTCTCTGATCAGTAGGACAGGGGGAGAAAATACAATGAAAGCCAAAGGATCACGTTAAGAACAGGCAGATCATTCACCAAATACTATCCCAGGCAAAACAGACTCAACTTAGACAAATTGATCCAACTTACAGTAACAATGAACACCGCAAGCCTCTCACAGTAAAGAGGCATTCAGACAAAATAACACGCTTTAATGTTTGGTCAGCCATGAGTTGGTCAGACAGTTGGTCAAGATGGTCACTGTAGGTCCTTTCCAATTGAAATTATTCTATTCTCCTCTATTTTAACCTATTCTGTACAGTCCTTCATGAAGGACTGCTCCAGTAAGAGTCCCTCATGGGGCCAAAGGTCTTGCCAAGACCACGCTCCAATGTGGCTTCCTCACAACCTAGTCTTTAAAAAGAGTTTTTTTAAAAAAGACAGGGCAATTGTAATTATTTGAAGTTGGAACATTTCAGTTATGTGGAAGAGTTAGTTACTTCTCAACAATGGTAGGATACTAGAGAAAGTGGTACAGATGGTCACTCACTTTGTATGCTACAACATCCATTACCTTCTATTGTGAGCAAATTTACTTATATACCTCAAAATCATCATACTATGTACTTTCTGATGACAGGTAAGAATATGCTGTACCCTTTCCTCCAGTATGTAAAAGGGGGACTTTCTCTTTGTTAAACAGCCAGTCATTTTCACAAAAATAACCCAAAACCAAAAAACAAAACAACAAAACTCCACCAAAAAACCAAAACAAAGCCAATGCAATATTGAAAACCAAAACAACAACAACATCCCTCTTTCCCCCTGTAATTTCTCCAAAAACTCAGAGAATGGGAGAATGAAATATCTGTAAATGTTCTTCTTTCACATCTGGTTGTAAATAATCATTTGATTTAAAAGTTATTTGGAAAATCATAAAGATACATTGATAGGTTGGACCAATGGGACCCATCAATTAACATGGCAGCTTTTTATTTGCAGTTATGGACTGTTCCAGTACCAAAATGACATTGAAATATTGGAGAAACTTCAGCAGAAGCCATCAAGACAGTTGGAGGCTGTAGCACTTTTCCTGTGAGGAGAGGTTCATGGAGAAGAACCTCTTGTTCAGACTGGAAAAGACACAGCTTTGGGAGGGAATTGTAAACCTGTCTGACAATACAAGATAGTGCCAAACTCTCTCAGAGGTGTGTAGCAACTAGATAAGAAGAAAGAGTCACATATTCCACTGGCAATTTATAGTATCTAAGTGGATTTTCTTCACTCTGACAGTAATCAGGCTCTGGAACAGCTTGCTGTAGAGGCTCTGGAATCCCATTCTCCAACACTGAACTGGACAAGACCTTGAACATCTTGTTCTGGGTTGGCACTGCTTCCAGGAAAGCACAAATTCTACAAATCCCTCCTGTCTAGAGTTACTTAGTTTCCAATATAACCCTTTTGCCATCAGGAAATAGCTTTAAAAGAGCAGTTAAATGTATTTATTTTATTTTATTGATTTAGTTTTGCTGTCTCCAACTCTGCATTATTTAACACCTACAGAAGCACTTTCAAGTATATGTGTTGGCACTACAGCTATGAAGATAGTTGTAACTCCTTTTGTAATTGTTATGGCAATTGTGGATTTATAGAACATCTAGAAAAGTACATTATCTCTGTTCCTATGTAGGATGATATGTGGGCTAAAATATAACAATATTTCTTTGAAAACTGAATCTAATTTATCAGGAAAAAGTACAAGTTTTTCAGCACTTTTTTTCATTCTGAGATGCTTTTCTCCACCACTTAGTTCAACAGACACGCAATACAAAATGTGCAGGGAAAGAAGATTAAATCAGAGAAAAACTTGACCTATATTCCTGGAGGAATTTTAATATCTGTAATTTTTTAACTGCTCCTCATACAGAGACCATATTTTTTCTTAAGTGATGCTTCTTACAAAGTTGAATTTAATTATTCAAATTTTCACTGCCATTTTTCCAGTTGAATTTTGAAAATTAATTTATGGCTGTTTTAAAAAAATTACCCAAATCACTATTATTAATATCTTATGCTATATTTGTGCTCTCTATTAAGAGAAAAATTAAACATGCAAAAATATGAATAATTTTATTTTCTCTTAAAGAAAATGCTTTATCACTTATTTTCTTCCTTTTTTTCCACCGTTGAAGACGTCGATTATCAGTCTTTTACGTTTTAATGTGCATACAGTGAAAAATTAAGTGATTAAACAAGTGAATAAAATTTTTCTAATAAAATATAAATAAATATTTTAACAATGACGTAGCTCAAGACCTAGCAGCTTTAATTCAAAGTCTAAAAGAATAGTGTAGCAACTGCACCTGAAATTATGGCTTGACCAAATAGAATATCCTTCCTTTACATCTTTCATTTTTCCAGTGTTCCAGGATTTCTCAGGGATTTTGTTAATGCTAGCGTAGTTCTAAATCATAAATATTTTGATTTAAGATAGTCAGAAGTGTGATTCTTAGACTGCTCCTCTGCAGACCCAAGATGTGGGGTTCCATGACCCTTGCAGATCCCTTCTAATTCAGGATATTCTATGATTATATGAATACTCTCAGTCTTCCTTTGTTGAGAAAAAGAAGAAATAGATCTGTTCCCACTGGTCACATGTAAACATGTACCTGAGAATGAAATTGATGAAAAATTGTATTATTTCTTTCTGCTGCTGTCTGTAAAGTGGTAGCTCAAATGTAAATATCTAAAGAATAAGCCGATATATGACTAAATACTATATCCGAATAAAATTTTAAATTTCAAAGACTTTTGGTAGGAGATCTTCTTTAACGGATCAGAAATTAAAAGTTTATAAATCAACTCAGCCCAAATTACCCAAAAGCCTGAATCAAAACACTTCTTAATTTTGAATTTAATATACAAACTACAGTTGAGGATTTTAGCTAATATTAACCAGAAAATTTCCAGATCTTGATCTCTTTTCAAACATTCACAAATTCAAAACTTGTGTTTTAGATTGGGCTGAATAACTCTTTATGCCCTGCTAACCATATGGAATTCTCCATTGATTAATGAGAGCTTAGATACCTAAGTTTTTTCTGTAGATGCTTTATAATGCAAAATGGCTCCTAGCTGTGAGCTTTTACTTAGCAAATGCCTTTGTGAAGGCATGAGTTCCATAAGTTCCTTATGTGCCACCAGTGTAAAACTGAGGAAAACAAACAAACAAACAAACAAACAAAACAACAACAACAACAAACCAAAACAGCAACAACAAAAAAAGTTTGGAAAAATTTGTGATAGCTGAAAAAAAGAATTCAAAGAACATTTTACAATAATTGTGCCTATGCCTATTTATTAGTTTTATCTAGTTTCTATTTTAAGGATAGATTATATCTTTCTTTCTCTCCTTTTTGTCTGTGGTTAGATAAACTTATTAATTACATCTTTTTTAGGTCTTCCATTATTTTTGTTCATCTAAGGTTTTCTTTTTATCTTAGATTTTAGAAAAGAAATGTCTATTTATCTTACTATATATTCTAAAACTACATATATATAGGTTTAGCTCTTTTTTCTCTTCAGCCTTTGATGTCTGGTTTAACCATGGCCAGGGAGCAGAATCTTTAGGTTGATGGCAATCTTGTTCACCTTAAACCTACACATTACTGTTAAATTAATAAAAAAAAGGAAAATCAAAAAAAGAGACAGCAATCTGAGCCTGACTATACAGTAAATAAATTAACGTGAGTGGAATTCTTGCACACTTGATTAATTCTATTTTTGCATGCTTGTAGGAGTTTCTAAGTTCTTCAGTATTCTTAGAGCTGATATTGATTTTTCTGGCACAATTTTCTAAATAATAGTTGCTTCATTTTTAATTTAACTCTCCGAATTTTTTTCTGTCATTTTCTTGTTTATGTTCCTCTTCTGTTTGCTTATTTTTTTGCTCCCAGTTTTGACTTTTGGGTGTCAAACTCTTAACTGAGGCGCTCCTTTTAATTTGATAGCCCATCACCTCTTGTATGCTGTCTGTTGGTGGTTTGGTGAGAGGTCTAAAGAAAGGGTTTATGCACCAAAGCAAGTTGGGAAAGAGTCTAATTTCTTAAATAAGAGGGAGACATAATCTATTAACAGGAAGATCTCACTGAGCTGGGAGACTAATTTAAAGTTTCTGTTAGGAAATGTGATGTGTCCTTTGCAGCAGAGATACAATTAATATACAAAATCTTTACTTGCTCCTAAGAAAATATTTTAGTGCAACACCAGTCTCTCTATCTTTAATTTGCTTCTCATCAATTCCCTTTCATTCAGAGAAATGGATTAGATATTTTCTCTGTCACCTCTGGGTTTTGACCTACACACATTTTAAGGGAAGCTCTTAAAAATTGGACTAGGACATCAACTAAGGCAGCTGTTGGAATACTGCCCAGGAAAACTCTCGACTGGCAATTCTGAGGGCTATAATAGTGGTAAGTTTTACTTCTGTAGAACACCTTCCACCTGATACTTTGTTTGTTACATATTATTGCATTATCTGAGGCTGTTTTGCTGATGTGGTTAAACAAAATTTTCTGTTGAACATTCCTCCCAAATGTATTTTGTTTGTTTGTTTGTTTTGGGGGTTTTTTTTGTTGTTTTTTGTTTTGGTTTGTGGTTTTGGGGGTGTTTGGTTTGGTTTGGTATGGGTTTTGTTTTTCCCTCAGAGGTATTAGGATTGAAAGGAAGAGCAGAAGGGAGGTCTCCTCTGTTTCACCTTATGGTGTGACAATAAGGAAACTCCCATAGTGAAGATCTTCATGTGTAAGCAACTGGAAAGCAGTTTTACTTTGAACAAATCCCTACATTTTCTCCAAAAACCTAACAGCAGCTAATAATAAAGTACTCTTTCTACAGTTTGCATCACTTCATAAAATTGTCCTGGAGATTCTTCATTGTTGCGTACCTTACCAAAGTCTGAGCCTCTCTCACACAATGTTCGTGCAAAGAGAAACTCGCCATAACTTGTATTAAGACAAACATTTTGAACAATAAAATGTCAAATACCAGTCTGGGCATGACTCTGCAGAAAGGATGGGGATTTTGGCTATATCAGATGCCTAACAGAGAATCCTCTGGTTCTCATGTACTCATTCATCCATAAATATGTACAACTGTTTATTTTCAACTTATCTTCAGTTAATACCCAAGGACAATGCAAGAGGTAAGTTTATAATCAGAGATAGGGAGCTTTACTCTCCTCTTGTAGATTTTGTCTGGCATTCACACTTAGGCTTATTGAAAGAAAACCAAATAAACTCCATATTCGGGATCGCGGAGCGGACTAACTCAGGATATTTATCTGTCAGTACTTCTGATTATAGCTTGCAAAGTAATCATGGAACTGTCTTTACCATTTGGCATTTGAAATTATGCCTACTTCATTTGAAATGCTAATATGCTTCAGTTTACTATTGCAAATGCAGTTTCAATAAAAGAAGCAAAGTGTAGAAAATACTGTAGGTAGCTTTGACTCTAATATGCTGAGATCTGATAATCCATTATCCAATCTCTTTTCTGCCACAGTTGGATAAAATCTGGAAATGCAGGTCCAAAACATCTTTCTTGTACTGTTAGTTTGTTGTGGGGTTTGGGGTTGGTTTATTATTTGTTTTTGGAAACATTTTTTTTCACCCTGAGATTTATGGAACTACTTGTGATGGTTATGTTTGTGATTAAAATTTTGATATCCATACAGACAATACTTTGGGGAATATCATAAACACATTTTTCTTGAAAAAACTATATAGGTAAGGTACAAATTCAGTGTATTTTAGATTCATTTCAACTCATCTCATTTTTATTTACCACTATTAATTCTTTCAACATGGTGAGAGCTAGGCATATCTTTTAAGTAATTTGATTATTTTATGCTTGAAGCAGCCCTATTCCTTACTAGTACTTTTAAACTCCTTCTTGAACTCTAGCATAGAGAGGTTAAATCCTTCCTTCATTAATATTTAAGGCAGACTAAATGGAAAGAAATGCTTATGAAGTCCAGACATCTTTGTCACTGATATAATAGTACAGAGAGACAATTTTCTTCATAAGAACGGGAAGATAGTTCTGTCTGTTCCATGTTGGATCATTTATCTCTGTTACACTGATGAATTCATTTTAGTGACAATGCTTTGCCTGAATAATGAAAAGCTGGATAAGATAGCCTGATGGCCAAGATGGAATACTTAAATTTTCTCCAATTACAGGAAAGCTTATTTTTAAGATTCACTGTTCAGGAAATTCATCTCATTTTTCTTTGTTTCTTTTTCTCTATACATTCTATCTCTTTCACCATGATCCTAGAGCATCCATTATCATAACGTTTATAGTCATGGGTTTACTATTTTGTTAAATGAGCTCTCCTCACCCTCATCAACTACTATTTTCACCTATGCTATCAGAAATTCTTGAAAAACTACAGCTTTGGTACACATTATTTTGTCAGTTTTACCATTTTTATCAGTATACTACAGAGTAGAAATTGATGACTTTTTTTTTTTCTTGAAGTTAACACTTCAGCAGAAGTGCTAACTATTTGATTTAATGGGATGATAAATAGATTTATATAGTCAATGAGTGTTTAATTCTAGAAGACACAATTGGGTTATCTAATTTGACTTGCTGATTAACATAAACTGTAGAATTAGATACTTTTAGGCCTGTATTAGACACATGATTTATGTATAACTGAAGAGTTTCCAAAGGACATCTATTCATAAATTAAAGGTGTCAAGAAATTGGCCATAACTTGAGTAAATGCTAGATTACCAACTCAATTAAAAGCTTGCTTCTAAGTGAATTTGCCTGACTTTTACTTTTTTATGTTTTTCTTTCATGGACTTGAGACCCTTCCTCAGATTTGTCCCACTGTTAAGGTATTGAGTTATTTCATTATTTTTCCATGTACCAAATTATTTGAATTGCTAAAATTGAAGACATAGAATAAAACAGACCAGATAAGGATATTAGGATAAAAATTCACAAATTATCACACCTCTCTATTTCCATTAATTTTCTGCTTTTGGGAGCTTATCTTCGTAGTAAAAACCCAGAAGTTTTATTTTCCAGTTTTTAAATCCATTGACTGCTTGCTGGTACTAATGGTTTACCTTGTAAGCCTTGTAGCAGTTTTCTGTGCAGATTTACATAGTCTTAGCCTGATCAGTAATGACAGTCAGAGACTGTCTTTCCTGATGTGGTAGTTCTCTTCCCTTGAACTAAATTTTCCATAAAATTAATTAAAATAATTCATCAATCCAAAGAAAAATCTGTTAATGTATATAAAGGAGGCATCCATAACTGAAGATTTTCAAATGAAAGAAAAAGGTATTTGCAGACAGAAGAAGAAGATGGAAGGAAGGGTGATTTACAGATGTTTATATTCTTCCTACAATGTTGAAACAATAGTGCTGCTAGTGGCATTGAAGTGTCCAAACTGAAAGATTTCACAAATCTTAGAACAAATTGCAGTTAGCAGGAACTGCCTAACTAAATAAAATCGTCTGTAGAAAATCAGCAACAAAGTTGTTTCTTGAAAAAAAGAAAAAATATATTCATTCAACCCAACCACCTTAAATTGAATGGACTTTGTATAGGATTACCACCATGTTTTCAGTTGTAAATTGAAGTATTACTTCAAAATAAAATAAACCTTCTTCTGAATGTGTTTCAATAAACACATAGATATTATAATCTTCTGCTTACTTCAACCATTTGATTTTTTCTTGTCTCTGTATTAAAAAATGTATTTTGTTCATATAGAATGTGAGTTACTTATAGAATGACATTCTGAAAAAAAGATGGACAGAAAAATCCTCTATTAAAATCTGCAATTAGGAAACTAGAGCTAAGCTATCACTCTCACTCTGGGCTGCTGCAGAGTACTCACAGGCTCAACAGGATCATTCAGATCTTCAGAGAAGCATGTGCTCTGGCACACACGACCCTAACAGTAATTTTGTGCTGAATAATTTTTGTTTTGCTATAACTGGTGTTCTCTCTCACTGATGACACTTGTTGAGAAAGGAATTTGGATGTAGGATTGGCTGTAAGCAACCTGCTGAGCAGCCTTTAACCTAATTGACCAAGTAGTGACAGCTTGTGCTTGATGGACTTTTTAGGGTATACCAACCTCTAGGAAACTGATCATCAGAGGCACTTTAAATAACATGCCAACAAAATTCCAAGTTTCCTCTGTTTAGGAAGATAAATATATTCCAGATTTTTGTCAAATATCATTTCACACAAATGAAATTTTCTCTTGTGGAATGGTTGCATAAATTGCTTTGAACAGCAATTTTTTTCTTAAGCAGTTAATAAAAGATTCAGACAGACACCTAGAAAGCTGTCATTAAAGTTTCAGTGTAATTACAGATAGATGTTCAAAATTCTTTTCTAGCTTCATCTTTCCTTCTCATCTCTGGATAAAATCCACTTTTAGCCTGAGATCTTAAAAGCTAGTATTTCTGTTCCCCTTCAACCTACTTTATTTATATGAAACAGTTCCCCAGGAATTGTTTTTTCAACATAGATTGTTTAAAACTCTATTTCACTGCATAATGTCAAGTAATCTCTACCCCCTTTCTAGTGTGTAAAATAGCCCTAAAATTGAAACTCATTAAGAACTCATATCTTCAGCTTCCTTCTGCTTTGTGTTATAACCACTGGCTTCATCTATCTCATCCTTGGAAGCCATCCCCTAATTGTCTTTCAAGACATCAGCAACAACCTCCAGACTGGTTTGTGGCCATTTGTCTAAGTCATGTGTTTGTAACCTCCCCTGATGAATTTTAAGTAATCTCCTTTCTTGCACCATTCCTTTTTTGGGCTGTAATCACAATCTCTAGTACAAGCTTATGTCTTTTTGGCACCGCTAAAACCTACACATGGAACTCTAAGCCTTCATATGAAAAGTTTTAATAAATATTTTTTATTTCTATGATATATTTTCTTTAAATGGAATTTGGCTTATTCTCACCAAAACTTTAAAAAAAAAAAAAAAAAGTACAATTAACAGCATTAAAAGAAACCATGGTTTTATCTTGTCCGGGCATATCCTATACATTTTTTATTTGCATAATTTGAATTAGTGTTATTCACAGAACGAGTGTTATTACTATCATTCAGCAGTTGGCTTCAGCAACATTTGGACAGCATATACTTTCAGACTGTCAGAGCTGAAACAAGTATATTCTCAAAATATTAAATTGCTTTCTTGTTTTGTTACAGAAAATTTCTGGTGGTTTAAGCAGTTTAGGGCAAAGTAAGATAGATGATAACATAATGGTGGTTATATACTCTTACCTTTTAAAAATAGTTCAAAATTTTTCTCACATATTAAAATACATACAGACCCCATGATGTGTAAAGCAAATCTTAGGAAAGTATCCAGAGTGTAACCCAGGCAAGGGCAAACTGGAGGTACAAAAGCAAAACTTGGATGTTTCACCTCATGAACAAGTGAACAACTTGTTCAGCTGCAAATCAATGTATATTGATTTTGATAAAGTTTAAGCACGGCATAGCTCACACATAGCACTGTATTCTGATCCCTGAATTGGTCATCCCTTCATGCTCATTTGTATAAAATCTACTGTTCTGTTTGCTACAAGCTTAATTTTCCTATTCATGTACTCTACAACAGTCATTCTGTTCCTCAGAGAGACTGATCTGAGTACAGGATAGTATGGGTTTAAACCTGAAAATGCTTCTGTCTTCACCAGAAAGATATGGATTGGGGTATTTTTCTTGCTGTTATTTTGGTTTTTTCATCTGAGTGCTTTTTTTTTAATTTCTTTCCAGTTGAACCATCATTCATCACCTCTGACATCACTGACAGGCATTTTGCTTGTCAGTCTCAACAAATTAAATACACTGTCTCTATCTGCCAATGTGCATTTACAAAAGGTCAGTATGGAAAATGATATCAGTTCCTTAGGTGTCCCTTCTAGGATTGTCATAATAAAAACAACCCTCAACTTATTGATATCTTATGCTCAATAATCATATTTTAAAATAATTTTATTATATGCTCATCAAGATTCTGCTTCATTTCTTACTGCATAATTTTGACAGAACTGCTTGGAAAATCAATGCCTCAGAGCTGTGTTTGGATTTACTGCTGAATCCAATTACAGTGCATTATCATAAAAAGCATCAAAGTGAAATTTATTGATGGTGCTTGTTTAGTGAACATGCAACTGTTAACTCTAAATATAAATATTTTAATGGCGTGATTACTCACCATAACAAAAGGGCAAAGAGAAATAAACTCTGTATTCTGGCACAACAACTTACTTTCAGGTATAAACAAAGACTTTAGAAGCACTGCATTATACATAGGTCTAGTCTTACCTGACTACAATTACAGGCAGAAGTACAAGCCTTTAGAATGTTATCTTTCTTTCTTTTCTTATTTCTGTTATTGATGTTACCTAAATTACAGACATCAAGTGTATGCTATTATTTATACCACTGTAAAATTACTGGTTGATATTTATGGGTTCAAGAGCCCTTGAAGCAAGGTAATTTTCCTGTCCAATGTCCCACATGAGACTGATATGTTTCTGCTTCAGCCAGCCATCAATCTAATTGCTATTCCAAATTAAAAACTGGCATAAAAGGATCAGTCATTTTGTTAATGTAACATTAAGAAATTTGGCTAGTGAATATCTTTTAATCTACTTCTGTGGTGCCTCAGCAGTCTTTACTAGGCTGCCTTTAATTCTGTGGATCTTTGCAAAATGACAGATAATCATCTCTTCATAAGGTTACACAAAAAGAAACCTTGTAGATTTTCCATGTCCTCTTTAGAGGGAATGAAGAAAGTTGACCACATGGGCATTAGAACAATCCGAGACTTTAGACAATGGGAGCAAACAGGAAAACAACAATCAAATACAAAATTTAAATTGCAAAATAACGTTTCATCTCTTTTAGCATCTATATGAGGTTTTCTTTGTAGGAGTCTTATAATCAGTGCCTTTTAAAAATAATTTCCCCACAGAAAGAACACCAGTATGTGATATCATACTTTCAAAGGAAAATTTAAAAAATATTAATTTAAAAACACCACAATTTATTCTGATTTTTATTGTCCATGCCTCTTTGTAAACAAAATTGATTTGATACGTTAACACATTAACAGAGTTTAAAAATCCTTTGATGAATAGATTGTTTGATTGTTTCTTAATTTTACTAAATGTATGTTCATTTTAAAGTTACAGTTTGTTTTCATTTGTTAAGATATTTTTGACTTTGTTGTTCTATTTATCAGCTGCTGTATTTGTTACTTAGGGTCACTTTTCAAGATTCCTTGCCATTTTAGTTTCTTTAGATGGAGATGGGAAATAAATTTCTACTCCAAAATCTTTTTAAACTGGCTGAAAAAATTAAAATTGTGTATATGCATCTATATAAACGAATAAATGTAACAGTCAGAAGAGAAAAGTTAAAGCAAAACCAAATAACTCGGGATGTGATTACATACTATTAAAAATAGGCATGAATTAGAATTAAATTGTTTCTAGCCCTGAAAGAATTTTTTTTTTCTTTAAGAGTTACTTTTTTACTCCAAAAATGGAGCATTCCGCAGAGTATTGAGGTACAGCAACCATGTCCTTCAATGTTTAGTGTTATAAATCTCCTGCTGAACAGTGCCATCCATACATAAGAATATTTTTCTTGTTTAAAATTTCCACTTTAAAGGTCCAAATTTGCATAAAACCGTAATTTTCCAAAGTTAATGCATTTTACATTCTTTTTTGAATGATTTATACTATGAATATGTTGGCCTATTTGTTAGTTATCAAGAATTCCTGAATTAAAACATAGCTTGCCCACTGTCTGCCTTTGGCTACTAAAGTACAAATCTAAACTTTCCCTTATGTGCAACACCTTTAACTTGCTACATGTTGTTTCTCCTAGGGGAATGTATTGAATAAGGAAAAAAAAAGCCAAATATCGAAAATTAGGAACTGAGTAGTGTTTCTAAATTAAAATAATATATAACTGCTGATGGTATATTGTTACTTCTTTAGCAAAATCAGTAGAGAATTTGAGAACGTGATTGAAACAGCAGTGACTTGAAAAACTTCCAAATGTCTCTAACACAAATAATTGAACTCCTCAATGTACTTTCTACTTTCTGTAGGAGTCTAAATCCCCATCCATAACAAATCAACTTTTTTTCAGTCACCTGCTGAGATTTAGCAAATTAAAACAATGCCAACCAAGTAGTATCTATGTCTTAAAACTGCACTGCAAAACAATTGCACATCACAAATATTATTACTTCCTTTGGAGTGTCACACCACAATAACCAGTCAATGCGCATTCACAGATCAATCCTCTTCTTAGTTCCCCAAAACATAATCATAAATTTCAGTCCTGACATCAGCAAATACTAATTCTTAGTGGTACTTAGTGGTAGATCAGACCTGATAATTCACACAAATTCTGTTAAAAAGTACCAAAGGAAATGAGGTCCAAAGTTATACAAGTGTGGCAGCTCAAATTTTGAGTAATGGACCCTGAAAACACTCACCACTTTTGCAAGTGGCTCTGTTTTTTATTTTCACATCAATGAAAGCAGAGGAAGCTGCTTTAATTTTAAAGAACTAAGATTCATGAACTTTCTCTCTTTTTTCTCTTCAAAGTTCATCTATTTACAGATGGTTCTAGTCATTAGAAAAAATAACATGTGTACAGTTGCAGGCTGTGATAAGTACTATTAAAGTATTCCCATAGGAAAGAAAAGACAGAAAGTGCTGCAGAAGGTTTCAAGGACAAAATTTTATAAAAATTAATCATTAAAGGAGAAATGAGATATCATATAGGAAGGACTGGATAATAATCAAAAATATGGTATCAAATTAAATGTTATAAAATGTAAGAAGATACACTTAGGCAACAACGATGAAAAGTAAACTTGAAGTGTTGTGCTCTTACTCAGGTGGTTCTTGGGCAGTTTCAATACTTAGTACAATAAATAAGGTAAGTCTTTGGGGCTTAATATATAACCTAACTAATGTTTAAGAAAGATATCAACAAGGTAGGAGTTATTCTTACAGATCTTGTCACTTCAAAGATCAGCACACCTCTGAAAACCCACCTAACTATTCTATTAGAAATTTTGTGAAGATAGCATATTTCTGTCCCAAGAGATATTATCATTTTGTAAAAGCTTAGAAAGACCTCAGCACAGTAACCAATGAGTAAGTTCAAATAACTCTGAGGCCAAATCTTAACATGTCTGTGGAAAAAGAAAATGTGGGATAATGTCCTATCATTGGAACTACTACTACAGAGAAAATTATAAAGTCATGTCAATATGTTCAGTGAGATCTCATCTTCCAGAAGCTGAGTTGGAAGACATAACAATGGTGTATTTTTTATAATTTCAATTAAATACTTTTCTCACAATGTTTTCAAACTGAACATTTAATGGGAAAATTTTCAATTCATGCATATTTTTCAATTGATGGAAATCCAGAAATAAATATATAAATAATAATATATTTGATAATATATTTTCTATACCAGTCTATTTGTATAAGAATTGCCTAGACTGGTCCAATTAAAGTTTGTGTATTGATAAAGTAAAAAATGGGGGTTTATTCCTTCACCACAAAACCCCAATGTATACTTCATAGTATACTGCACCTCATGTAGTTCACTAGACTGTAGTATATATAGTATATAGCGTACTTTAAAGCATTAAAAAAAAACTATCGTAAAGGTGCAAAGTTAAGGCTTTTTTCATCCTGTGATGTCTGAGGAGGTGTCTGTGAACTGGGAGGTGTGGTGGTGTGACAGAAACACTGCCTCTGTACAAGCCCCTTCAGGAAGAGCAGAAATGTGCCCTCAATGATATTACTGTCTGTTCTGATGTGGAGAAAAATATTCGTTAGTCAAGCTGTGTGTGATAGTACAGAAAAAAAGTTAAAAAAAAAAAAAAAAAAAAAAAAAGTATTCATATTTTTCCCAATATCAGTTAAAGGACAATGTCAGAAAACTATTCATTCAGATACTGCTTGTGAAGATCAATATTGAAATGTTTGCAGAAATATTTGCTGTCTTGATTTACTGCACAGATCATGAGGTTTGTGTGTAGCTGTAGAAGACCTCTTTGAAAATATATTCTTAAATATATTTATTTTATACACAGCTTTTTTGAATTGTAAAGTGTCTGTTCTTAAACAAGAGCAAGATTTCACTAGAAACTTGTAGTATAATTTTGTGCTGCACTACATGTTAGAATTTGACTTTTAAAACCTTTTACTCTATGTCTATCCTGTCACTAATGATAGTTAATATCTGTATTTTTTAATATGCAGGGAGGAAATATAAAATAAAATATATTTTTAACTATTACATGTTCTCCGCAACCTCTTTATCACTTTGTATGATATATAGATTGAAATACAAAGCATTTAGTGCATCCTGCAGGCACAGTAAGGCATGGGAGACCAGAGCAGGTACAGAAACAGGAATGTCCCATACAAGGACGCACCCCTTGGATTCCATATATTTTTAACACATAGGATAAAGCTGAAGAAATCTTGCATTATGAGAAACCTGTGCTTCAGGAATTTGTGTCTTTAGCATTTTAGCCAAAGAACAACACTGAGTGCTGCCTGAAATTTTTCACTATATACCAGTAAACGTGTGGCAATTCAGGTACCCAAAAAACTTTGGTTGTGACTGATTTCACTAGAGACTAAATTACAAATCTGATAAATTCAGGGATGCCTTAGTAATTTCCAGAACACATGATGATGTGAGATTTAGAACACATTTTGTCTAACTTAAAATGATGAAGAGAGGCTTCCCCAATGGCTTCTATATTAGGGTTGTCTAGGACATTGTGCTAACAAAGTCTCAGGGAGTAAATACTGAGTTTGAAACACAGATTAATCTATTAGTTAGTGCTACTTCAATAACAAATATATTTACTACTCACCTTTGCTGAAGTAATTTAAAGCTGAACATGACATATGGAACTCCACAGAGTAGAAAGGAGCAGATATCATTTGGTTCTGGCTCAAACCACCTTTTTCTAAAATGTGGTAAGAGGCCATATCTGAGAACTGCCTGTCAAAAAGGATACCTGTTTCAAAGATGTTTGAGGTGATATCATATTTATTTCTTTCAGTAGCTTAATAAAACTATGTCTGTTAGGGAATTTTTCCAAATCAAACACTGCAGGAGTGTTTTGATGAACAACTTTTCCATCTCTGGAATTGCTGGATGGGACTTTCAGCAACCTGGTCTAGTGGGAGATCTACTTGCCCCTGGTGAAGGATTTGGAATTCAATGATCTTTCAGGTTTCTTCCAACACAAACTGAAGTAGTTCTATGATTCTATGTTCTATAAACTTGAGTTCAGTAAAAAGGAAGTGATGAGGAAATCTAAATATTCTCTGAAAGAGTACATTTTCTTTAATTTGGCGAATCTATTAATTGAACCACTTTAAAATTAATTAGCTTGAATCCTACAAAAGAACTGTTGCATTGAAAATGAAAGAGTTAAAATATATTCTTAAAGCAATGGCTAATAAAGAATACTCCAATGATACACCAGAAAAAGACCTAAATGGTTAACTGTTTATGGCATCATTCTCAGTTCTAAAAGCCTGGTTTGTTTTAATTTAATTCCTCAACAGTTTTTGCCTAATACTATATTTCCATTGTTTATTTATTGATGTGGGTTTTGTCTATTAGAAAATTTAATAGATAATTTATTGCTTCTTTAAAAGGAAAAGATATACCTCTATAGGAGTCCTTACTGAAAGTGTATTTAATTTTCACTCGAACATACCTTTAAACACTCCTGGCTAACAATACATTAAAATAAGTAAACTGACAATTTCATAAAGCATGTCAATAAAATGTGCCAATTAAAAAAACAATTTCATTATCTAGGAGTCTTACTCCAACTCTTTGCCTGTGCAGATCCAAAAGGTTATTGGTTGTTCTTCCAATTTGCTCCTGGTTATTTTTGACACGCATATTATTAGGAAATCTAGGTATGTATAAATAAATAAAGTGGTTTATGCTGCAATATTTATGATACAGCAAAAAACTTCCTCAGCACCTAAGCCACGATTTCAATTCTTTTTGATACTGCTATCTTGATATATGTTTGAGAAGCTTTAGAACAGAGATACATCAAATTGCTCAGGGTATGTGTAGCTAGGTCAAAGACCAAAGTTCTGAGCTAACAAAGTGTCATGATCAGTTTTTAACCCAACGTCTGTTTATGTCTCAGCTGGTCTATGTTTAAGCAGAGGAATTACAAGCAAGTTGCAAACTATTGCTGTTATTGTCAGTACTGTAGAAAGAGCTGTCAAATATTTCAGTACACTCTTGCACAGTAATTGGTATTCAATTGTCATTTTTCACCTAATGGGGCTGAATAAACTCTTGATGTCATTCAAATGATGAGCTTTGATGATAGAGACAGTTATATGGGCAAAGAGTAATGTGAAATGAAACTGAAAAGAAAAGAAGCTGATGTAAATAAAATTTTCAGCTAAACTTTGCTTGTAAAACTTTAATTTTCAATTCCGTCTAAGGGCCATATAAAGCTAATTTTTAGAGAACTCCTACCACTATTTTAAAGCTCCATGGATGCCATGGTTTACACAACTTGAGTAATATTTTAACAGTTTTTTGAAGTGATATATATTATTGTAGTTTAGGAATGGTATTCCCCAGTTTAGTGTTCTGACTGGAAGACTCTGTACTGCTTGCTCACTCCCCACTCTTCTTCCTCCTCCTCCCCTGGCATAGGGCTGGAGAGAATGGGAGGCACAAAAAGGTGAGGATCATAGATTGAGATGACAACAATTTATTGGAAACAGCAGTGAGATGAGAAAACAAAGAGAAACATCAGCAATACTAATAATAGTGTATACAAGAAACAATTCACATGTGAAGTCACCCCCACCAATATCCCACTGTGCTGTCGTGCTACACCGCCCAGAAGAGACCCCTGCCCCTGTCCTTGCAAAATTATGTGAGTTGGTATAGAATAACCTCTGGGCCCTAGCCATGCCCCCTCCTGGCTGCTGCAAAAATTAATCCTGTCCTGGCCAGGACATATATGAATACTGGAAAGAATTAGCTAGCAGATATCTGAGGGTAAGTGGGAAGAAGAGGAATGGGAAGTACTACTTATGAGTGGAAAGCAGAAGCAAAACAAATTACTGACAGCTTAGGTTAGAATATTCCAGTTGTAAAATAAAGAGCTTTATACAAGTTTGCCAAGTCTGGCATGTTCCTCACTCAAGAAGCAGAAAGTTTTGAAATCCATCATCACCGCTGTGACTCAAGTCCAGATTCTGAGCAGGCCATACAGCTCTAATGGGATGAGATGGATTATGGGAATTGCTTCCTTGAATATGTTTATGTTACACCTTCCTATTTCTTTGCTTAAGTGAATGAAAAAGCCTGGAAACAGAGTATACATGCTGCAAGCTAACTATGAAGCATGTAGAAATGACTGAAGAGGAACAACAGATATGCATGTTAAACCCTTTATCAGGTAAAATATATTTTCTTCTTAAATGACAACTTTTCACATGTTAATTTTTGTTCTTTACAACTATGGCAGGTAGATCAAAAGATCATAATCCTGTGATAAAAATCCATCTTTATTTATTAATTTACATTACACCAAGTCAAATACTTGTAAAATAGCTTAGGTGTCTTGGATGCTTTACCTTCATATGATCATTGTTGTAAAGTCTGTGTGTTAAAATACATTGATGGATAGAGAAGTATCTGAACTCTGAAAACTGAAAGGATACATGTGGATAGATTTTCATGAGTATGAAACTTTGTGCCTATCATGGTTTAACCCCAGCAATCAACTAAGCACCATGCAACCACTTGCTGACTCCCTTACTAAAGGAATGGGGGAGAAAATCAGGAGGGCAAAAAGTGAGAAAACTTGTGGGTTGAGACAAAGACAGCTTAATTGGGAAAGCAAAAGCCACATGTACAAGCAAAGCAAGATGAGGAATTAATTCACCGTCTCCCACCGACAGACAGGTGTTCAGTCATCACCAGTAAAGCAGGGCTCCATCACATGTGGGAAAGAAAAACACCATCACACTGTATGTACCCACTTCCTTCTTTCCCCAGCTTTACATACTGAACACGAGTCCATGTAATGTAGAATTGGAGGTGGATAACATGCTGGTTTTAGCTGGGGTAGAGTTAACCCTCTTCCCAGTAGCTGCTACAGGCTGTCTTTTGATTTTGTGTTGAAAACAGGATTGGCAATACTGTGATGTTTTCGTTATTGCTAAGCAGAGCTTACACAGAGCCAAGGTCCTTTCTGCTTCTCCTACTGCCATGCTGGCAAGGAGTCTGGGGGTGCACAAGGAGTTGGGAGGAAACACAGCCATAACAGCTGAGTCCAAGCAGCCAGAGACCCCCATAACACAGTGTCATGCTTACTCTGTGAAACTGGGGGAAACAGGAAAGGAAAGACATTTGGAAAGGGGGCTTTGTCTTCCAAAAAAATTGTGTGATGAAGCCCTGTTTTCCTGGAGGAGGCTGAACACCTGCCTGCCCATGGGAAGCAGTGAATGAATTACTTGCTTTGCTTTGTTTGCGTGCACAGCTTTTGCTTTACCTATTAAAATGTCTTTATCTCAACCCACTAGTTTTTTTCATTTTTCCTCTTCCAATTCTCCTCCCATTCTTCTGATGGGGAAATGAGTGAGCAGTTACATAGCACTTATTTACCAGTTGAGATTAAATCATGACAGTGCCTAAATAAAAAGCTAGGATTTGTTCTATTTTTTAATTTGAAATACTATTTTATCCTTATGTATACTGCCTGCACGATGTTCTCTGAGAATGTATAAAGGCATGCACAACTACACAGTGACAGATGCCCTATGTATTAAATCACCACTGTCCAATTTTACAAGAGCTTACGAGCCAAAATAACAAAACTTGAAAGCAGAATGAAGAACATGAAGTGATACACATTTTTTTATTAGTCCAAATTTGTATGTCCAGTAACTCAAATCTTTATGGCCACACTGACAGTGACATTCAAAATCTCACTTTTGAATCTTCTCTGCATATTTTCAATTCAAAAATTCAAAATATGCATAGAATTTGGAAGGGGAGCAGAGCTGAACATGAGGACATCACCAGAGCTTGGCCATCTATATTTCGATTCTTATTTGCTTAAATTGTTTCTTGAAATGTTACCTGGTTCCCCATAGCATTGCTCTCACTCATAAAGAATTAATAAAAAAAACCCAGAATCCCTGACTGAGGACACATTAATCCAATACAATTTTCCTAGGGCTGCAGTTCAATAAATTACATTCTAGTATAATCCTAATCTTGCAATGAACCATTTACTTGTGATATTCATGTAAAATTAAGTTATCTACAACATCAGGGCCACAAATTTTAAAACTACATTATCCTTAAGATATAGGAAATCAGTTTTATTTTATTCTGTGCTTTGCACAATGAAACAAAACCATTTCCCAGAGAGAAAGAAATTGTTTTTAAGTAAGTGTCATCAAATTGATAATTTGTCTTTTCATATAATCTCACCAACCTTGCCTTTCTGAATTATGTTGATGGACAATTTTTACTGTGAACAAAAACATTTTACAAATAAGAATGGAGCAACCCTGGATGTATGGACAGACTGGGGAATGAGATGCTGGAAAGCAGTGCCACAGAAAAGGACCAGGGGTTTAATACTGGTTTAAGGAAAGTTGAACGTGAGTCAGCAGTGCCCTGGCAGGCAGGAGGGCCAACCCTGTCCTGGGGTGCATCAGGCCCAGCATCACCAGCCGGGCAAGGGAGGGGATTGTCCTGCTCTGCTCTGCACTGGGGCAGCCTCACCTCCAGTGCTGGGGGCAGGTTTGGGTGCCACAGTGTAAGAAAGACACTGAACTGTTAGAGAGTGTCCAAAGGAGGGGAATGAAGATGGGGAAGGGCCTTGAGGAGAAGCCGTGCTGAGATCACTGGGTCTGTTCAGCCTGGAGAAGAAGGAAGATCTTGCTGTTACAACTTCCTTGTGAGAGGAAGAGGAAGGGCAGGCACTGACCTGTTCTCTCTGGTGACCAGTGCAGGATGTGAGAAAATGGCTTGAATTTGTGTCACGGGAGGTTTAGGTTGGATATCAGGAAAAGGTTCTTCATCCAAAGGTTGGTTGACACTGGAAGAGGCTCCCAGGGCAGTGGCCACAGCACCAACATGACAGAGTTCAAGAAGCATTTGGACAATGCTCTCAGGCACATGATGTGACTCTTGGGGGTGGACTTGTGCGGAGCAGGGAAGTGGACTTGATGATCCTTGTGGGCCCCTTCCAATCCAAAATATTCTGTGATATGCCATTTTAAAGACCAAAGCAATTGCTTATAGCACAAAGAATAGAAAATGAGGATCAAAACACTAAGCATTAAAAAATTTACTCCTCATGGTGGGACGCATAAGTCGTCTCTGTTGTTCACTCCTTCACCAGGATGAAAAAGGGATGACTGCTGTTACTTATTGAATTGCACTGCTGCTTTTATTTTGCCAAGTTGCTATTTTTCAATTCCCTGGGTTTTTTTTTTTTTTTTTTCCCTAGGACCTTTTACCCTTTCATATCAGTGTTTTCCCTCCTGAATCCTTGATCTGCTAACTACCCAGTCTCAATAGTCTTCTCTCTGTCTGAAATTTTACCTTTCTTACCTTGAATGGCTTATGGCTCATGCACTTTCTGATGGCTCCTTCCTACTGTTTAGTTGTTTTCTTGGAAATCTAAGCCAAGGTTGCACATCTGTTCTCTATCAAAACCAGGCTTTGTATCACAGCCAAGTGAGTCCCTGGGAGGAGGATTATATACAGGTTACACCTATGCTGGTTTATTTGACTGGGTCAGGGACCATCACAAAGTACTGGAAGACAAAAAACTGTGTCATTAAATTACTGCCACATTTAGCAATTTGGTCAGGGACAACAAGTATTCGCCAGGTCATGCCCTGGGCATGCTTTCAGGGATAGTATTGCACAGTAACTCTTAACATCTCATAGTTTTGACATGACTTCCCAGTAGTGGGGTGTGAAAAGAGCTTAATAATGCAAACTCCAACACCAAAGAGAAAGTACAGGCATGCATAATTTATTTGCCAGCAGTGTTCCCCGGTGGCAAGGAATAGCATCCTGGCCTGTATTAGGAATAAAGCAGCCAGCAAGAAGCCATTCTTCCCCTGTACTCAGCACTGGTGAGACTACACCTTGAGTACTGAGTCCAGTTCCAGGCCCCTCAATTTAGGAAGGATGTTGAGATTCTGCTGATTCTCCTGCTTTGATTCTCAGACACATCCAGAAAAGGAGAACTAGGCTGGTGAAGGGTCTAAACCACAAGACTTATGAAGATCAGCTGAGGGAGCTCGGGGTGTTCAGCCTGGAGAAAAGGAGACTCAGGGGAGACCTTATTTCTGTCTACAGCTGCCTGAAAGGAGGATGTAGTCAGGTGGGAGTGGGTATCCTCTCCCAGACAGCCAGCAACAGGACAAGAGGACACAGTCTTCAGCTGCACCAGGGGAAGTTTAAGCTAGACATTAGAAAAACAATTCTTTACAGGAAGCATGGTTGGGTACTGAAATGGGCTACCCAGAGAAACGGTGGAGTCACTGCCCCTGGAGGTGTTTAAAAACTGACTGGATGTGACACTTAGTGCCATGGTTTAGTTGATAAACTGGTACTAGATCATAGGTTGGACTCTATGATCTCCAAGGTTATTTCCAGCCTAATTGATTCTGTGATTCTATGATTCTGTGATTCTGTGATTAATGCAGACTTAGCCTATCATATCACCAATCTGACATCAGCAACAATGTGAAAGAGGAAAGGGGCATACAATTTAAAATCAGAATTAATATATTATCCATGATGTCAGCTATAGTGAATATATTTCTATTATAATGAGACACTTTCAGGAGATTTGGGGAGTGAGAATACTTAATTGCCCAAAACAACCAATCTCACTACAATTTTTTGAAGGGAAAAAAAAAAAAAAAAAACACCAAAAAAAACCCCACCAGTTTGCCAAATGAGGACAAGTTTATTTTAAACCACATACGAGATTTTTTTCCTGAACAAATATGCATGAACAGGAATGCATGGACTCATGAAACAGAATATGTTTTAGTGAAGGTTGCTAACACATTCCTCCCAAAATATCTTCAAAGAATTAACATAATGAATGTGTAAATTGAAGCAGAAACATGTTACATTTTTGCTGCCCTACAAGCTGAAAGCATCTTGGCTGATTTGCTTTGAACTTTCAAAATATTCCTCTTTTGTAGTTTCAAACTAGGCAAAAGAATTTTCAGGACAGATAGTATAGCTTTAAACAATAACAGAGGTAATGAAAAGTAGGCCAACAAGTGCAATATTGGTTGAATCTTTAACTAGTCCCATTCTTTCAAGTTCTGCAGATTCATTCCATAGTCTGTAGAAACATGCAAAATTAAAGTCTTTTATGTAGGTTTGCTTAGCATTGACACAAAGCAAAATTGAAGCATTCTTTTTGATTTGCAATGCATTTTACACAGCTCTTCTCCAGCTACCAGAATATTCTGTATTGTTAACATTGAAAGAGTTGGAAAAAAAAGAAAAATCAAGAAAGAAAGGAAGAAAAAAACCCCAAAAAACAACACCAACAACAAAAAACTTGGTTTTGTAACTCTTTCACGTTTACTAAAAGGAAAACCAGGTAATGTATATCACAGTGCAGTTTACAGAGAAGGGAACAGAAGTAAATTAAAGCCAAAGAGTAGAAACTCCATATGCCACAGATTGTTGAACACCTGTTTTTCCTTAACACCCTGGAATCTATTAGAAGGGCAATGTTAGACTTGAGGAAGGAGATCTCATGATGTTAAAACCGCAAGCTATATTTCATAAAAAGTTTTTTTGTAAGACTAGAACTGGCACATCATATTATGAGAAAAAAAAAAAAGCAGAGAGGTTGAAATTTCACAGCAATATGATGCCTGGTTGCTCATTATTTTTATTGGTCTTATTGTTTTTATTGCTGTTTTATGCATTTTCCTATTTTGCTTCCAGGCAGTTTTTCCACTGGTTTCTTCACTGTGCTCTTGTACATGGCAATCAATGATCTTGTTTCCTTATCTAGCCCTACAGGAGACCTATGTTCTCTCACTCCATCTGCCATCAGCCTCTCAGGTAATAAATGAGAGAGATGATAAGCACTCTGCTTGCCTCCCTCAGGTGCTCTGACTCACCCTCCTGGAAGTGCTTTTTGCTTGAGGGATCCTGGCTGCTAGTACTTTCCTCCTTTTTTCTCTCTCCTGCACCACTGAATAGCCAAAAGCAGACCATGGGACCATAACGGCCAGCCATCTGTTTTCACTGCAAACTATAAAAAGCATAAAAAATTTGAAATAATTCACTCTCACCATGAATTGATTTATTTAAGGTGCTATGCTCCATGAACAAAGAGAGAGAAACAGGAGCTAATTAGAGAACAAGAGATAGTTATTGCTTATCACTGAAGTTTTCCAACCATAAAAGAATCAGAAAGCAGAAACAAAAATTAAGTAATTCAAGTCAATTCTCTATGAGTTTTGCAAACGTGTGCCCTCTGATCACATTATGTTACACACCTATATGCATGCATCTTTTAAAAGGTACAAAAGGCACTTATGAAAGGTATTAGAAGAGGATTTGGGTTTTTTTGTCATGGGCACTTCACATTCAGAGAGTTTTGCAATGTCATAAGCAATAAAAAGACAATTAGAAGGTGATTACTTTGCTCACAAGGTGTCAATGAAATACATAGTGGTGGATAACCTTCATGAGGGACAACGTGTGCTTTTTGCTTAATACCTCAAAATCATCTGAGCTATTAATTTAGCTCCATTAGTAGATAAAATTTGCTAAAGAACCTTCTCTGCACTTAAAACCAATTTCAAAATATTAAAAATTATCTGTCTGAAAAAAGTTGAAAAAATGGAACCAACAGTATAATTTCTAGGCCAAATTTAAAACTATAGTAGTATTTTGAATCAGATTAATTAATAGGGAATTTAAATGGAAATTTCTAGTTTATTTTCTAAAAAAAAAATGCAGTAGCTGTAGGCATGTTTTCTAATTTAAAAAACATTCTCAAAAACAAAAGCTGAACAAGCATGTGGAAGTGGATGTTGAAACACAGAAGGAAAAGTAACTTTACCTTCAGTACCATGCTATAGACACTTTTATGCACAGAGAACAAAATCAAATCCTCCAAGGAAGACTTGAGAAATTTTTTGTTTTCAAAAGAAATAATCTCCATTCTAACACTTAGGACACTCCCACAAGTGTATGAACAGGTATTTATAGTGGTTTAAACTGATTTGTCAGTGTCTTGGAGTGTTTGAAAAGTCCCTCAGAGAACAATCTTAGTCTTTCACCATTTCTGCACCTATAGCTGACTTCATGCTTGCCAGTAACCAAAAAAGCAGGTGGAAGCTGAAATAGGAAAGAGTAGAAGGTGGTGACATTTTTTGACTAGGAATTGTGACATTGGTGCTTGCCAGCTGATGAAAGAAGTCTTTATTTCACAGGAAAAAAAAAAGTATAATTTAAAACTCATTTCCTTTTTACAGTATTTTAAAGGAAGATAATTTCTTGTATAATTAATTGTTAGATCTACCTATGAACAATTTCAGTGTTTCAATACTTTAAAATTTCAATGACATCTTGAAAGCAAATAAAGATGCAGAAATAAAATTCAGATACTGTTAGTAATGTCTGCTTGCTCTTCTTCAGTTTATATATAGTCAATAGCTAATCTGAGAAAATGATGGAGAAGTCTGACAAATGTTATAAACAATTCAGAATATACATTTATTGAAGGGGATTAATAAAAAGGGGCTTTGAAGGATTTAAAGAAACCTAGTCAATCAAATTCTTTATCAATCCAGCATTTCAAAATGTGTAATTTTCTTTACTTTTTTCATGCTATGCCAAGAGAGAAAAAGAGTGTGTCCAGTTGCTCATAGGCTTTGAACCCTTTCAGTTCAGGTCTGCAATAGCTAAAAAACAAACAAACAAACAAACAACCAAAAAACCAAACAAAAACAAACAAACAAAAAACCCCCAAAAAACCAAAACCAAAAACAAAAACAAAACCAAAAAAACCCCAAAACAAACAAACAAAAAAAAAACCCAAAAAAACCTTTAACTAATTATATTACTTTTTGATCATCATCTTTCTTTTCTGGAAATTCTTCCAAAACGCAGAAATACTGTTTAAAAAAACTTGGAAAAAAGAACTTAAAAAAATTAAGAACTGTAAATTTTTAACTATTATAGGGTAAGACTTCAAGTAATAATTACAGAAAAAGCAAGTTTAGTCAAAAGCGTTAAAAAGGCAGAAATCTCACACAATCAGATAATGAGATATGTTAGAATGTGAAATAGGTGGTGCTTTCAAATAATGGAAATTATATCTGTGACATCAGTAGATGAAATATTTTGGTCAAAATGTTTTCAATGGAAAATAAAGTTTCTAAATAAAGTTGCTTAAATATGATTTCAAATTATTATGACTATCATCAAAAAACCCAGTCACTTCAAAATTTGCTTCAATTTAAGCAAAACAAATATTTTTGTCAGCACTTTCCCCCCTCCAGCATTTTGCCATGGTGAGCAAATTGCATGTTTGGGCTTAGAAGCAAATTTGGTGTTTAATTCAGCAAAGAATCTGGAGTATTTATTTATTTTTCCCCCAACCTAAAATTGTTATTTGTATTAATATTGTTTATTTACTACAAATAAATATTATCCCACTATCTCCAGATGCCCATATAGGAAAACCTGCTGTTCACAATGAGAAAATCACAATCAGGTGTCTGCAAAATTCTGAAATATCCTTTGATTCCCAGCAGATCTCAGGCCAAAGAAAGCTCATAAGTATGATAGGGCTGTGTCTTTCAAAAGAATCTGCCCAGGTGTTTGAGGTGCAGGACTAAGAGAGAGTGACGAAAAGCTACTTATGGAAGATTAGATCAGGCTATTGTTGCATGAACATTAACCTCCAAAATTCTTATTATTTCGTTGGGACGAAAAGGTGCTGATTTGTACCTTTGGCTGCCAGAGGAGCAACAGCCCAGTAATACCTTAGTCAGAGTAAAAATCTCTTTGAGACAATTCTGATGACACGGGGAAAAAACCCCAGAATACTGTGTCTCTCATCATCAGGAAAAAAAGGTGAATTACCTTTTCCAGTTTCTGGTTTCATTGATCGCACGAAGTTTAAACCAAGTATGTTCAAAAATTCATTGTACTGTGGAAAAAAAAAAAACCCACTAGTTTTGTTCATGGGTCATCACATGATTGTGTGATAATACTTGAAAGAAGAAGCATTTTCTCTCCCATTCTTTTGAGGACATAGTGAAAATTAAGATATCTGATTTCGTTAAAAATGACAAGAGGGATGTATAAAACATACTACAGTGGAATGACCAGTTAAGCTGAACATGTTTTCTTGTTTTAATAGAGTGGCCTGAAAACAAGCATTGCTGCTATGTAACTAAATTGATTTTGTAATATTCCATACTTTGAAAGTTTAATTCCTCTTTATTCTCTTCTCCATTTTCCAAATTGCAAGTAATACTTTTGGGGCACCATAAAAAGCTTCTCAAATATTTGAAGTTTATCATTTTTACTATCCAATGAATCTACCCCCAGTGCAAAGCTGTATACACACACGTACAACCCTCCACACACCTTTCAACATAGTGTTATAATAATAGAGGAGACAATAAACTGAAAAATAAAAAAAATGTACAAAGAGTATAATGAACTATATTGTTTGTGCACCAACCAATATGCTCCATACTAAAGACACAACCTTGAGAAACTGCAGGTTGCAAAGAATATATCTATGTGCTGAAATGAGAGAGTTTACCACTAATTTATCAAATATTTAATTTAGTCATAGATTGGTAAAATAAAAGTCTAAGGTCATAAGAAATTATTAGGACATTGGGTCTGACAAGTATATTATAAGTAATTATATTTTTCTTCACTAATTTGATATCCAACCAAATTTTTTCTGAAATTTATCTTTTATGAGCAGCTTGCTATCATCTGAGCTAATCAATATATTTTAAATATCTTCTCATTTTCATAATTTTCTTTTTTTTCATTTGTGCAGTTTAAGCCTTCAACCATCTTGTTTCCTTCATTCTAGTAGAACATTATCCTTTTATTCTTTATTGCTTTCTCTGCTTATGAAATATTCCATCAAAAGTCAGTGTGTTGATGAAAAATGTAGACCCATATGAGTAAAACAATATCAGAGCATGAACTTGACCACAAGTGCCTGGACAAACAGGTGTCTGGAAAATTTTAGTTTACCCATTCTGTTGCTATTAATACTGTCTGGGAGACTTTCAACTGAGAACAATTAATATTGTCTGATGCAATGCCTGAGTATAGTCCGAGGATTTAAGGCATCAACAGGAGGATCAGGTCTAATGCTCAGTCTCTATGGATCTACCTGGTTTCTGAAGGGACAGCATAATTTTTTGATTCATACCTTGCTGAGTGACATAGATTATCAATAATCTCCTTGAAATGCACTTCTGTGGGTGTGAAATCAGCTTGTAAAAATGATGAGGAAATATTATAATTGTGTTTAAAACATTGAATTTGAAATGTTTTTCTCAAAATTAAAGAATCGCATTTTTCACCTTGGTTGCACTCAGCATGTAATGAGATACTGTGTGGTTAATTTCTCCTCCATATGAAATATGATTTGCTAGGATATGTACAAACTCTAGCACTGAAGTCTTGCTGATGGCCCAGCAGGGCACCACTGTTTAGAAGCCAAGAAACAATACTAATAGTAAAGAATTTAGGAGAGAGAATGTTTTTGGATGAAGTCATGTTGAATGAGTACACAAAGTAAAGGGGCTCCAGATGTAGCATACAGAAAAATTATACAGAAATTCAAGGTAGCAAGTGTCAAAAAAAAAAAAAAAAATAGGCATGACTACATGAAAATAATTTCTGGCAAAGAATGAAAGGGAGTATTTTAAGCCACATAAATGCTAGCTCCAAACACAGGGCTAAATCTAAAAAGATTCCTACATCCACTCAATCTTGCTTTAAGCATGAGGATTAACTGTAGAAAATGAAAAACTGCAGTAATAGAACTTAATGAAAATTCAGGAGTTCTCATCTCTCAGGGAGTCTTCCCTAGCTACACAGTGATGTTACACAAAAACACATGGGAAAGATGAGGCAGTGAAAATGAACATAAAATTAAATTTAGTGAGTTTCAAAGACTGAAGGTTATGGCACAACTCAGTCGGGTTTTATTCCTGTACATGGTTGATAACAGAAGCCAATTCCATTCTGCTTCAGCTACCTACGTTTTGTTAGCTGGAAGAAGTCCCTGAATTGTTGCCACCAAATAATTTTCATTGCAGAAGGAAATTCCTCAATTTTTAAGTTATTAGGCATAAGTCTCTGATGGGGGATAGGAAGATGGAAAGACTATTCTGCTATCACAAAACCAGAAGCAATCTCTTTTATTTCTTTCTCAGACTGTGTAGGATATTGGGGATAAACATGTATTTGATCACTGTAGAGAAAGTTCCTGTCTCTCAGAGAGTCTTCTCTAGTCACACAGTGATGCTACACAAAAACACATGGGAAAGGTGGGGCAGTGAAAATGGACATAAAATGCTCAAACTATGGGGGATACTGGGGATAAATATGTATGTGAACAGTGTACAGAAAGTTCTCAGTAACTGAATCCTGTAAAGACAGCCACCTATGTGTGTGTTTTAATGCAAACATGTTGCTAGAAAGAAGGAAGCTCATCAGAATCGTAAAATCATAGAAAATTACGAATTGGAGGAGACCTTGAAGCTCATCTAGTTTTAACCTCTGCCATGGACAGGGATGTCTTCCACTTAGATCAATATGGTCAAAGTGCCACCCAACCTGACCTTGAACACTTCCAGAAATGGGGCATGCACAACTTCTGTGAGCAACCTTTTACAGTACCTCACTATGCTCATCATAAAAATTTTCTTCCTCATATCTAATCTAAACCAATTCTCTTTCTGTCTAAAATCATTGCCCCTTGTCCTGCAGGCTTTAGTTAAACCTCTACCTTTAGAGTCCCCTTTAAGCCTTGATATGCCACAGTAAGGTCTTCAATGAAAGCTCCAAAAGTAGATTACACCCCTGGGTGCTTAACATTGATTACTACTGTTGAAAGTAATTATTTTCACCATCTTGATATGGCTTTTTCCTTGATAATGACAACTTTTTTAAAAAATCTCGAGTTAATGTTAACTCTGTAAGTCAAAATATCTCCAGCATCTCATTAAATGTGTTTTAGCATAGCTACATAGTTTCAAAAAAAAGGGTATTCACAAACAGGATTATCTCAAATTATCCAAGAAACACGTGAAAAATAAAATGAGGAAAAAATGTGGTCACTGAAGGAAAAAAGTGTCTTTGGTATTGAATATGACATTTTTCACACACATATTTACATTTTAAAATATAAGTTTAATGGAAAATTTCAGACTTCATAAAAGGACAAATTTTTATGCTTTAATATCAAGTCAAATGCTTTGCAAAGTCTAATGAGAATTTCACCTCTTTAATGTCAAACCAGGAATGGGAGACAGAGTAAATGTGAAGGGTAAGGGCTTGCAAGGCTAAATGACCATATCTTTTCCAAAAATTTTAAATTTCCTTCTAAAACAGATTTTTTTTTTAATATAATTTCAGCAAAAATCATATTGGAAGATCTCCTAAAATTACAGCATAGGTGATATTTCCATGAGAATAGGTGGCAGGTTTGACAGTTAAATGACACATCATGTAAACAGAGAAAAAAGGTAGACCCCTACTACAAAAATTATTTTTCTTCAGTTTGAGTCTGTGAGACCTTCAAATGTCCAGCTGTAAGTTTCCCCTTATTGAATGTGTTAACATGATTGACAATAAAGGAAATATATGTTCAGAACTTTTGAACAAAAATTAAAACAGAATATAAAATTTAATTCACTTAAAAAACATATATATATGTACAAACATATATGTATGTTTATATGTATACATACACTTATGTATGTGTTAAAGAAAGTATCTTTCAGATGTCTCTTTGATAATGTACCTCATCATTAGCTATCGCAATCTGGCAGATTTCCATTAAGATTGAAACATTTTTTGCTTAATCTTCCACTAAATTCTAAAAATATGTTTATTATCTATCCAGATTGTATGCAGCTAACTCATTTGAAATCAAGATGCATGCACATAACACGTAAATCTATAATAATAAAATCCAAAATAAAATATAAAACCTCTCATAACTTTTAGATGTTTGAGATTTTTTAAATGTATGCATTTTTCAAAAGATTAATCTACCTTGCATAAGTTTTTTTAACAAAGAAATCTCAAAAAAAAACCCCACATGATGTTGACAACTTTGTAGTTTTAGTTCTTTATCAATTGTTCTTATAAATGTTTACAAAGAAAAAATATCACAGATTGTTGAACATTTTTTACCATATTGTTTTCTTTTTCAGAATTTTTTGGTTAAAAATTAGGTCAATAATCAATCTGTTAGCAATTTTACAGCATGTAAAAATTAATATTAAATATTAATTGGACTAATTTCTTTTAATAATTTTTTTAAATATTTATAAAATGTTTTCTATTTTCTCTAAGAAAAACAGCATTCAGTCTTGAGGCTTGCTATGGTTAAGATACATAGAAGCAAAGTGACTTTGAACTTTATTAGAGTGAGTGGGAAGAGCAGAATATGAACTATGACACTCAGTCTGAAATTTCTATTTCCATCCCTGTGAATTACAATGATCTAAAAGTTATTATTGGGTCATATTTTGGCCAAGCTCTTCCAGGACCATATTCATAAATGCTTTAGATTATCAAGAGAGTCAGGAAATGGAATTTTTGATATTGTGAAAAAATAGGTGTAATATATGGAGTTTGATGACAATGTTACATATCAAATTATATATCTGCACAATCTTTGTACATCCCCATATCCATAAATGATATCTCTGTAAAAGTAGAAAGTTAGTTCCATTTGCAAATATAATAATTCATTTATTATCCTATAATTTCAGACCAAAGCCAGTGTCATTTATAGGACTACATTGTTCATTGCCCCCGAAAAGCTAAATGAATATTGTTACTTGATATTTTTATGAAAATGATACAATTTCTTTTTAGCAAAATTTGCCCCTCAAAAGAAAAATATAGTCTTAAAAAAAAGCAAAAACTTCAGCTTCCTGAGTTTTATGTACTAGCATTTTGTCCTCTGACTTGTATTTTTTATAGTAATTAATTAACAGGTGGATGTCTTTTAAAAGCTAATTTCTAAATGTTATTTTCTGTTACTGGTGGATAACAAATGAAAATGAAGCAGGGTCACATTCCAAAACCTAGAGACAAATAAGAAGTATGTAGATTTTGTATGAGAGAATGACCTCGCTTAATGACCTCATTTTTTCCCTTTCATATATTGTTTTTTTGTTTTGTTTGTTTTGTTTTTTTTTAATGTTAGATCATACACACCATTCCATGTACAGGAATATCACCATTATTCTTCCTTGTAGTCAATGCTTCTTCCTTTCCACACTTCTTTTATACTTTGTGTACTTACCCATCTCCTTCTTTCTGCCTCTACCCTGTGGGAACTCAGTATACAGAAATGTGTGTAAGAAGGAATAGGCAATAAGTAAAGTTCAAAAGATTTCTTGGGTATAATTTTCAAATGGGCAGTAATGCCAGTCCTTAGAAAGCCAGCCTCCAGCCTTTTCTATGGGAAGGGCATGAGACTTGTGTTACAGGTAACTCGTCTGACTCTTGCCTGGATATGGCATATGGTAGAAAACAGAAAAACAATGTTGAAAACACAATGGAAAACATTACAACTATTGAAAGGGCATATATTTTCTTTCCCACATAGCCCTTTCCAGCATCATGCATAAATGTATATCATTGACAATTGCTGTCCCTCAGGGATTTGTGTAATGATGGAACAACTGTTATTTAATATCTTCATATATGAAGGGATCAAGTGCTCCCTCAGGAAATTTGCAATGACTCCAAGATGAGTGCATTTGGCACAACCAAAGGATGGAACACCATCCAGAGGGATCTGGACAAGCTCCAGCAGTGAGCCCGTGGTAACCTCACGGGGTTTAACATCACCAAGTGCAAGGTGCTGCACTTGGATCAGAGAAACAGTGGTATCAATACAGGCCGGAGTATGAACAGATCCAGAGCAGCCCAAGAAGAACTTGGGGTGCTGATGGATGAGAGGCTGGACATGACCGAGCAGTGTGCCCTTGCGCCCCAGAAAGCCAAACTCATCCTGGCTACATCCAAAGCAGCATGGCCAGCAGGGCAAGAGAGGGGATTCTGTCCCTCCGCTCTGCCCCTGTGAGACCGCACCTTGAGAGTTGCATCCAGCTCTGGGGTCTTCTAGCATATAGACCTGTATTATCAAATCCAGAGGAGGGCCAGCAAAACGGTTAAAAGGATGGAATTTATTGCTTTTCCTTTGAGGAAGGCTGATAGAATGAAGTGTGTTCAGCTTGGAAAAGAGAAGACTTTGGTATAACTGAATTGCAGCCTTTCAGTACTGTAAGAAAACCTACAAAGATGGAAAGGGACTTTTTACAAGAGCATGTAGTGACAGGACAAGGGGGAACGGATTCAAACTGAAAGATAATAAATTTAGATTAGATATTAAAATATTTGTTACTGTGAAGCTAGTGAGGTACAGGAGCAGGTTGCCCAGAGAAGTTGTGGATGTCCCGTCCTTGGAAATGTTCAAGTCCAGGTTGGATGGAGCTCTGAGGAAGCTGATCTACTGGGAGGTGTCCCTGTCCCTGATGGGGATTTGGAACTAGATAATCTTTAAGCTCCCTTCCAACCCAGGCAAGTCTGTGATACAATGATTCTAGTATTAGTTCCTATGGAGAATTTTTAAAAGAAAAATCCTTCTTTCTAGTCAATATTACTCAAAGATATATTACTTTCAGCATAATGAAGTGATTCTTTTGGAGAATGCCAAGAGGTTTTTAATAATAACATTAATGGAGGAAGTTGATTCAATTTCCTTCTTATTAAATCAGACTACTAGTCTCAGACTAAAATCTTACAAGTACAATTTTCTGAAGCTATAAGAAATTCTCTGTATACATTAGCAGAACTGCAAAAGGGGTATATTGCTATTCATCTGTTTTTGCAACTAATCCATCCTGCCCTGCTAGTTCTTTCCAAAACTAAAGATAAAGAACAACAGCTGTATGATGGTAAGGTTACAGAGAATTAAGGTGAGGGAAAATGGAAGGACCCAAAAAAGCAATAAGGAGAACGTTGGCTCTGATCCTGTTTCTTCACTGACAGAGAAAAGTCCTGTAGGATTCCTCTGGGACATTCTCACAATGCAGAATGATTTCTCCCTTTATTCAGGCAGATGTCTATGAGCAGAGTACTAACTATGCCTGGAAACCATATTTTAAATGGCCTGAAAATCAGAGTCAGTGACTGATTTTTCGATTGATACAAGCTCCTTTTTTTAAATGATGCTTTTTGATTTTCCCCCTGTGGAACTGAAATGAATTTACACATTTCTTTTGTATCAAACATAGAAAACTGAACTAAGGAACTGAAGTAAAAGAAGAAACTACTCACTGGGTATAAAATATTCTCATTTTTAAGAAAGTGTCTGTTCCGTATCTTGGCCAAGTACTGATACTTGGCCAAGACTAGATCAAGAAATGCATGTAAATTCTGTCACATTCACTAAAGATTATAAACAATGATAGAGAATGCTTATCCAGCAGCTAGTAGGATATATGTTGTATTTAATAGGTTAAAATTTTTCCACTTAAAAATTACTGAATCTTTGGCATTAAGAAGAGCTTTGCAGCAGGTTATATATGTCAGTGTTCTGTGGGGTTTTGTAAAGCTACCTCAGAGAAAGTCATGAGGACCCCTTTTATACATATCTAAATTCCTTAGAGCTAAAAAAAACCCAATATCATAAGATAGAAAGATTCCTTCTGCCCTTCATCCTACCTATTCTTTTTGGAGTGATATGTTAAGTAATGCTTCACTTTCCCCAAACAATCTGTCAATATGTTATTGCATTATAACAACAAAGAACTCATATTTCAAGCCTGAGTGCAAAAAACATTTTAACAATTTTCTTATTTTATTGAGAGATGAATTAAAATTAATGAGTAGTGGACAGTTAATTACAGATTTTTTTAAAAAAATCACCTTTACATAGACTAGGTTAGTTGAGACTGTAAAATAGAAGATAAGCTAGTAAAATGGGGATATGGATATTTGAGAATGCACACAAGATTACAGGTTTGTTTTCATTTTTCTATTAGAACCAAAGATCTTATGAAATACACTATGTGAATAGGAATTCATTGAGCAATTTACTTGAGGTTTTTAACTATGTTTTCCTTAATGCAAATTTATTCCTAGATTTTAATCAATAATTTACATATCAGGACTTGAATTTCATTGAAGCATAGCCAATGTCAAAATTGCTTGTGTTGTTTTAATTTGTGAGTCTTTTCTTCTCTCACTGAATGCTACCGTGTTTATGGAATTTTTACTTCATATTCCTACATAGAGACATTCAGTTCCTGCAATTGTTTCTGGATTTTACAACTTTATTTTCTTTATCTTAACATTTTACTGTGGAAAATTGCATTGGGTTTTGTTGTTTGGGTTTGTTTTTTCTTTTCTGCCTAGCTCTGTCTTTCTAAATGAAGAATTGTTTTCATGAAGAATTGTTCAGCAATTTCAAATTACTAGTAGAAGAATTTTTTGTGTGTTTTTGTGTGTGTGGATGTTTTCGGGGGGGAGGGCGCTACTATTTCAAGCTTAACATTATAATAAGATTTTATGTTAAAAATTAGTTCTGTTAACTCTCATAACTCAAGGTGGTTTCCCCCTCGCCCCGCCTCGAGATTTAATTTTTCTTTTAAATGCTGTTTTAATTTTTTTCTCTCTTTCAGATTGTCTAGTGGTCTTCCTTTCATAGCCACTCAGTTGGGCCTACTTTTAGCTGATTAGTACTACAATATATCCTTGTATTACTAGTCTCCAAGATTTTCTGTTGTGAATCTTTCTCTAGTTCAATACTTAAACACGTAACATGGAAACACAGTGACAAAGGATGAAGAAAAGGCTGAAGAACTTATTGTTCTCTTCGCACCAGTGTTTAGCAGTAAGAATAGCTGTTCTCCAGGTGTTGATCACACTGAGCTAGAAGAGAGGGACAGGGAGCAGAATAAAGCCCCCATAATCCAAGGGAAAATGGTCAGTGACAGGCAGTTTGCTGAAGACACCAAGGTGGGTGGGAGTGTTGATCTTCTGGAGGGCAGAAAGGCTCTCCAGAGGGATCTGGACAGGCTGAACCGATGGCCCAACAAAATGAGGTTCAACAAGGCCAAGTACCATGTCCAGTACTTGGTCACAACAATGACCTGCAGCACTACAGGCTGGGGATAAAATGCCTAACAAGTTTTCTGGTGGAAAAGGAGCTGGGGGTGCTGGTCAACAGCCTGCTGAACGTGATCCAGAGTGCTCCCATGTGGCCAAGAAGGCCAATGGCATCCTGGCCTGTACCAAAAAACTGTGGCCAGAAGGACTGGGAAAGTTTTTGTC
Source organism: Brachypodius melanocephalos (assembly GCA_013398615.1). NCBI lineage: Eukaryota > Metazoa > Chordata > Aves > Passeriformes > Pycnonotidae > Brachypodius > Brachypodius melanocephalos. The sequence goes on along the minus strand of VZSR01003807.1, from coordinate 45,221,837 downwards.
CCTCTGTACTTGGCATTGCTGAGGCCACACCTTAAATCCTGCGTTCAGTTCCAAGCTTTTCACCACCAGAACAACATTGAGGCTCTGGAGTGTGTTCAGAGAAAGCCAACAAAGCTGGCGAAGGGTTAGAAGGTAAGTTCTATGAGGAGTGGCTGAGGAAGCTGAGTTGTTTAGCCTGGAGACGAGGGATCTCAGAGAAGACTTTATCTCTCTCTCCAGAAAACTTGAAAGGAGGTTATAGCAAGCTGAGGTTCAGCCTCCTCTCCTAAGTAACAAGCAACAGGACAAGAGGCAATGGCTTCAAGTTGAACCAGGTCTTTGGATATAAGGAAAACTTTCTCCACTGAAAGGCTTCCTGGGGAAGTGGTTGAGTCACGATCCCTGAAGGTATTTAAAAGACATGTGGACATGGCTTTTAGAGATGTGGTTTGTTGGCAGACTTGAAGGTGCCGGGTTAATGGTCCAACTTCATGATCTTGAAGGTTTTTTCTAGCATCTCTCTAGATCATAGAAATTTTCCAGAATCTATTGTAGATTCTATGATTCTATAAGTTTGGACATTTGTTAGCATGATAGCTATGAATATTATTAGCCTAAAGTAATGGGAAAATGGTAAATCTTCTTCTAGCCTAATGTTATATCTTATAAGAAGTAGCTAGGAAGAAGAGGAGAAATGTATTGACTTCTGCAAAAAGATTAAAAGAACTAATTTTAACTCATTTGGGTAGATGATAAAGTAGGTCATGGCATTCTACAAATATTTGAAGGTTGTTATGATGTATAGGGACTGATTATTTCATGGAATAGTGGAATAACTAATAAAAAATAAAAGAACATTTTTAGTTAATATCAGGGGACAAAGTAGGGAGATAGTGATGTCTTATGGAGACCTTTAAAGGTAGATTTTGCAGAGTTAGAAAACATCCAATACAAATCTACAAATCTTTTCTGTCTCTCTTTTGTAATCCCTGCAATTTCTATTTAATTAATGGGGTAAGATCTGAAATATCCTTTCAAAATCAATGGCTGAGATCACTATATGCCAATACTTGAAAATACTTGGGTAGATCTTAGAAGGTTCTGGTATTCCATCTGATCCTAATGTATCTCTGTTGATTGAATCCTCATCATCCTTTTTTGCTTTTCTTTGTGTATCCCAAAAGAATTCTGTAAGCTATCAGCCAGATATGTGTATTACTAGGGATTTAAAAGATAAACAAGAGCTGAAGCAGTACAAATTCCAAAGGAATGCTCATGTGAATCAGCAATTGTTTAATTATCATCTGAGTATTAAAACAATGGGTTTAGAAAAACCAACACAACATGTGTGACACAGATATCTGGGTCTTTGGCATATCTGGAGCGAAAAGCACCACTAAATAATTTTCTGTGATCTCTTATTTAATTTATTCTGAGTGTTTATTGATATGTCTCTTCTCTGTGGGTTACAAGGACAAAGTGGTCCATCACAGCAATAAGGAGAGCCTTATAAAGAGAAAAAGTATTTTCTCAAACACAAATTGCAACTTAGGGAAGAAATGAAAAATTGAAAGGAACTCGCTAGATCTTCTCCAATGTTGCAGCAGCCCTCTTGTTAGAGTGTAGAAATGAGCCAAGACACAGACTTCTTGTTTATCACAGCATGAAAAGGGTCCTGGTTTATTCCTCTTCACAGCTTGGCCATCCTGACTCCAACCATTCACTGACTCTGGCTGCAGCAGCTCCTGCTGTAGGTTTCCCTTGCAGCCTCTGACTGCTGCTTATTCCCTGCTAAACTCTGACTGCATGCATTAGTTTGCTGACTCTGAATGCAGGCTTTTACCCAGCTAGACTGTGACTGCAGGTTCCAACAACAGGCTCTAGCTGCAGACCCTGACTGATCTCACAGCAGGGATTCTCTCTGCCCAGAATCCTCCTTCTTCTTCAAGATCCTTCATGATGATTCCCTTCACTAGCTAACCCACTCCCTTTTCTCACACTCATCTTTATTGGATATAGCTGTGACTCCTCAGGGGTGAGGCTTTTTTGGGTAATTAATACAGCTGTTACTTATCACAGGCAAGGTCACCTGTATTCTCTTCTCCTACATTCAATATGACAAAACCATGATATAAAAGAACCAGAACTTTTGTCTTAATTGGAGAAAACATAGGTTTGTTTTATTGTGGTAATTTCTAATTCAGTTGTCAGCTTCCTCTATATATATAAAAAAATTACTGCTAACCAGGTCCTCAAGAATGATCTAACAAATCCCTTCTCTATAGTTTCTAAAAGTCTAATTTCTTCAATTTAAGTCTACTTTATACTATTTTATTGATTTTAATTTTTTGTTCACTGGAGTTCTGCTTTATTTTTTTTTTTTAATTTGGTTTTCATTTGTTTCGTGTTGTTAAAAAAATATATATATATTTTATTTACATTTCTCCATAAATAAATATGTATAATTTATGTTCTGTTCTTTTTCAGTCCTCCTAATTGTTTGATTTGGGTTTTTTTGTTTGTACTGAATTGTACAAACAAAGAATTATATATTCTTTTACTATGGGTTCATCTAAGACACTAGAGAATGAGAAAGGTTTTCCTTAAGATGCAGTTTCAAAAATTATTCTTACCCTTCCTGAAGAAGCTCACTATATTTTTGGGCAACTTCCAACAATGTTTTCTTCTGTTTGCCAATCTTAAACTAGTAAAGTTCCACTGCATTTTAATGATGGTGCTAAAAGTCATCCAAGAGGTTATAAAATCCTCAGATTCAGAAATGGTGAAAACTTGCCTGGATAAGCATCTGAGGAACCTAATGTATCGTTAAAGTCAGCATTCTTTGAGTGTGAAGTTGTACTAGGTGAACTTGAGAGATGCCTTCCAGTATTTTATATGATATATTTTGTATCTTGTGAAAACAGCTGTCAGGAGGCTACAGACTGTTGTTCTCACATCAAAATTCAAGTATTTTGGGGGCCCAGACACAGTCAAAGCTCAGAGACAAGGCCAGGGTGCAGGGTTCTGAAGACAGAGATCAACCAGACAGGTCTGGTTCGTGTAGAAAGTGGTGGCTTATCAACATGGAGAGTGTTATTCTGAGGTGTCTTTAAATAGTAGGTGATGAACATCTGGGTCATACAAGGCTGGGGACTGGCCCTCCAACCCTTCCAGAGCAATAGAAAAGTTTAATTATGTTCCTTGTTGTGTGAGAGCTCAGATCAGAAGGTTCAGCATATATTGAAACTGTGGCCAGTATTTATCAGCTCTGTATGCCAATTTGGACAGTTAGAAAACTGCATCCATTGTGGGAAGCCTGCTAATATGAAATTGGAAATGATCCATGCGCTATTTGGAAGGGTCTTTGTGTGTTTCAATTTTAGGATACAATTGTTATCACAATTGTTTCAGTTTTTGAGTCAAGAGTTTATGAGTTTCTAAGTTTATTTATTGTTCTTATATGAGTTTTATGCAAACAGTTCTGTTTTGGTGGTTTTTTTAACTAAATATGATAGAAGAATGAGAGTATTCTATCTCAGAGATTTGAATTTCTAGTGATTTGGACCTCCATGTTCAGTTTTCTTGATTTTTAAAAATAATTTAAAATTAGATCCAAACTAAAGGAGGCTATGCTACATCTCAGTTTGCCAGTTTGTTTCATTACTAATGCATGTGGAAAATACTTTTATTGATAAAAAATCCAAGACAAATTGTTCCTATCACATGCAACAAACTGCCAAACTTCTCTGTCCCACAATGAATGCAGAATCATTCAGAAAGATATTAGCAGAAGAATTCAGGATGATATTAGGTTAACTTGCCTTACGCTTTAACTGTAGGCGTGGATATTTACCCAAACACAAAATCGCATTCATTAAACTGTGTTGTGTCTTGTTCTGTGTGAGTTCTGCTTTAGTTGATTTATATTCCTTGTGATCTACTGCATGTTGTGGAAAGAGTGATAGGAGTAAAGAATACTGAATACCCTATTTTGTAGGGTAAAATACCTGCAATGTTGAAGGTCTGACTGACATGTAATAGTGACTAAATGCTGTTTCTCCTACATTAAGAAATTACCAATGAAAGAATAAGCCTCTCACTGCTTCTGATCAGGAATTCATTCTGGACCTGATAAATAATGCTAACTAAAGGCTTTCCAGAGAACTAACTCCTTGACAAGGCTTCTTCCCCTCACCCCAAACCCTCTACCCCCTTATTACAATACAATTTTCTGAAGGAAAAAAGTCAACTCTTGCAATACATTTCATAGGATTAGAAAGTAAATTAGAAAGTTTCTGGTAAAGGCTTCTTTGAAGATGGTTTCCTCATACATGTCTGATTTGAAGAATTCATTCCTTCATGTTGTTAAAAACTGGTGAGGAAACCATGTAAAAAGAATTTGGGGAAAAGAGGAGGACAGTAGTAATGAGAATATTTTCTAGCTGTCATGCAGAAAGAGATACTAAACCATACAAAGATGAAGAACTTAGTAAGCATATCTCACTATTGATGTTTCTATTGCTCATTTAAACCTGCTTACAAAATCCTAGAAACTTTCCATTTGTTTTTTCTGTGTTCTCAATACTTATGTGAAGATTACATACCTTTAAAATATTTGCAAATTTTATTAGATACATTATGAAGAAAAAAGCATTGAATACTTTCAATGCAGTCTTTTGTGAGAACATACAATCATTCCTGGATGTCCTTTTCAATCAAAACAGAAGGCAAGCAAAATATTTTTGTATCCCAATTCTTTTTCTTTCCATGCCTTTCAAGAATTCACAAATCTGTCTCATTAGTTTGTGTCTTGATTTCCAACTATGATCTAAATACAGTTTTTAAAGGTAAACTTTACACTTAACAGTTTTGAAGCAATATATTCTGGTAAACACAACTTGTGCACAGTTATTACTAAGAATTCAGAGCTAAGTTGGCCTTCCATTAAATCATATAGGGATAATATCAGTGAAGTTAACAAGAATTCGATCATGTTGCCTGCAATTCACTGCAGGCAGCCCCCGGACAGTTTAGTAGAAGTTATTTCATGAACTTCAAGACCTTGAGGTTCTAACAATTCTATTAGCTTTCCCTTTTTATTACAATACTTTTACTCTCAATATTTTAAATCTGAGACAAATAACGGAGTATAAATAGTTGGAACTACTCAATCAGCTCTGATATATAACTAATAGATCTTGCTTCTTTTTATTAAGATTTACATTGTTTTATTTTCATAAATTAATTAATTTCAGCCATGAGTCAATCTTGAATTAAATTTCTCATATGCTGTTCTGAACATAGACTTCAGTGACCATGGTGTAACCTTTTTGATATTCAATACTATTAATTCATAACCTTAGTTTGTCTTGTTTAAGTCTTCTCCTTCATTGTATAATGAAGTCACGTATCAACACTACATAGAGACAAAGACAATTTATTTGCTGAGGCTAATTTTATTAAATATAATAAGACAATTTATTCTGGGAAGCAGTCAGCTCATACTTACAAAGTTCCATGATGTCATATGAAGTTATTTTAATGACAATTCCAAACAAGACTCTTCATAGAAATGTGTGCTGATATTTGGCTTGTATCCCAGGAAACCAAAAGTCAGAGTACTGATAGGGGAAATATAGAGCTGGATACATCAAATGCTTTTATGTTTGTGTTCCCATTGTGAGCCATTGTTTGTTTTATCATAACACAAAAACAGTATTCATTGAAAGGAGATTGGTCATTTACTTGCCAGCATGTCCTGAAATAGAAAAAAAAATCTATTTTTTTTTCTTAGGCTAAGGCTGCTTAACAGTTATCTTTGCCAAATATAAAAAGATGCCAAATACAAAGTACTCTAATTTTTTAATTACTGTTAATATTTGAGGAAAATAGCAACTCTTAAACATGTGTCAATAATAGTTTCTTGCCAGAGTTACCCAAGAACCACTGAAATACCTAAATTAAATGGGCTGTTTTGGGGCAAAAATCACTCCATACAGTACAGCCTAACTTTGGAAGTTAAAACATTTCTCCACTTAGTCAATGTGATTTTGGTCAATGGATTTTCCTAGATAAACTTCTCTGGACTTGTTTTTTTCCTATTTTCTGGTGATAATGAATTCTTTATTCTATAATCAATTACATTAAATATATACATTATATATATATATATATATATATATACACACCTGCACATACACACACATACATGCTGGAGTAGAGTGATTATGCATTGTTTTTTGTGGGCATTACACCAAGTTTGCAAATAAAAAATATGATAAAAAAGCATGTTTCTTTTAAAGACTGAGATAATCACTTGGGAGGAGATTCTGCCACCTGTTTCCAGATCTGTCTAGATATTTTATAATACCTAGTCATGGGAGATGAATCAGAGAGCAAGACTGATTTAAGCTTGTTCTCAGAATATTACAAATTTAGATGATTAAATTAAACACTAAGTATTTTGTAGGGTTAGTGGAGAAAAGGACCCTCATTAAAATTTAATCCAAAGATAATTGGGTGTATTGGGTTAGTGTATAAATGTTTTAGTAGCAAGGGGAAGGTACAAGGGTGGCTTTTGTGAGAAGCTGCTAGAAACTTCCCCTACATTTGATAGTGCCAATGCCAGCTGGCTTCAAGATTGATTTGACAATCAATTTGATTTTTGGGCCATGACTGAGTTTATCAGAGACAGCGATAATTCCTCTGGGACAATACAGTTAGGAAGGGGAGAAAAAACACAAAATAACTAGGCAACTGCAGTTGAAAAGAGGAGCACAAAATTCAATGGGTTAATGTATGTTCAGGTTCAGGTGAGAGCACCCACATACTTCCACTTAGGATGAGAATTTTACACTGTTATGCAATGCTGAAGATCATGCATAATCTTTTGGTGGAAGACTCCAGAAATTAGTCTGATTTTTGACACCTTCTAGGATATGACCACCCTCATGACAGCCTAGTTGAACCAGTTATGGCCCATCAGAAGGGATGGACATTTTCAGGCTGACATGTGAATGTCCTGAACTTTCCCTGGGGAAGGGGGGAGTTTACACCTGAGACAATTGTGTAAGGGCATAGTAAAAAGCATTATCCCACCTCTGTAGGATCTACTTCTTATCAGCTTTCTCACCCGTCTGATTCCATATCCAGCTTGCTGCTAAACAACATTTGGTTTGTTGTGGTCATCCTATGGCTGTGGGTGTGCAGCTCTGCACCAGGGCTGTCCTTATGCAGATAAGAGATTTTGGCTTTTACCTAAAAACTCTCCTCCTCTCGTTTGGCTGGTGGATACAAACCTGGCCTCAGCAAAGCACCTGCTGCTTTTGCAATTGGCTAGTTTTTTGTGTTTAGTCTCTCACATGCGGTGAGGCAGCTGTGCCCCTGCAGGTCATGGAGGTCCATGCTGGAGCAGAGACGCGCCTGCAGCCCACAGATGACCAGACACCAGAGCGGATGAATGTCTGGAGGAGGCTGTGGCTGTGGGAGGGCTGCACTTGAGCAAGCTCTTGGCAGGACCTGTGCACTTATGGAGAGCAGAGCTCATGCTGAAGCAGGTTTCCTGGAAGTACCTCCCACCCCACAGTGGACCCATGCTGGAGAAATCTGTTCCTGAAGGACTGAATCCTGTGGAAGGGTCTCATGCTGTAGCAGTTTGTGAAGAACTGCAGCCCATGGGAAGAACCCATATTGGAGAGGTTCATGGAGGATTATCTTCCGTAAAAGAGACCCTAAAGGGAAGCAAGGGAAAAGTGAGGAGTCTTATCTCTAGGGAGGGGCACAGACAACATTTGAGTAACTGATGTCAACCCCAGTATCCCTGCACTACTGGGTGAGTAGGAAGTAGAGAAAAATTGTGAGTGAGTTTAAGGCCAAGAACTAGGCAGGAGTAGGGGGAAAGGTGTTTTGACACTGGCTAAATGCCAAACACCCACAAAAGCAAAACTGGTGGTGATTGTGTGCACAATGGCAGGCAACCAGCTGTTCATGAGCCAGAAGTGCCCCTTTGGCAAGAATGCCAATGTTATCCTGGGGTGCATTAGGAAGATCATTGCCAGCAGGTCCAGGGATGTGATCCTGCCCCTCTGCTCAGCCCTGGTGAGGCACATCTGGAGAGCTGTGCCCAGTTCTGGGCTCCTCACTACAGGTGAGATATGGAGCTCCTGGAGAGGGTCCAGTGGAGGGCAACAAATGTGACTAAGGAATTGGAACATCTCTCTTACAAAGATAGGCTGAGGGATTTGGGTCTGTCCAGCCTTAAGAAGAGACAGCTGAGAGGGAACCTCACAGTGTATACGAGTATCTAATGAGAGGCTGTCAGAAGAATGGAGCCAAGCCCTTCTTGGTGGTGTCAAGCAATACGACAAGATGTAATGAGTAGAAACTGATGCACAGGAAGCTCCACTTTAGCATAAGGAAGAACTTCTTTACTCCATGGGGGATTGAGCACTGGAATAGATTGCGCAGAGAGGTTATGGAGTCTCCCTCACTGGAGGTACTCAAGAACCTCTGTGCCACATGCTCTAGGATGACCCTGCCTGAGAAGCAAGGTTGGACGGGGTGACCCAGTGTGGTCCCTTCTAACTTTACTTCTTCTGTAATACTGAAACCTGGACACCTAGTTCTACATGAAGCAATCACAATTCCTTCAGACTGTGAGCGAATATGCCTATATTCACTCCTCACTGCAACAGTTTTCATGGCTCAGAGGGTTAGGCTTTGTTTTCTTTTTAGGTAGAAACATTGGGTAGTGTATTGATCTGATATAGGGCTATCACTTAAAACAGAAATAAATAGCCATGTGACTGAACTGTAATAAATCCAGGGAAAAAAAAAAAAAAAAGTTTCTTCTTGTTTTTCTACCAAACAGATAGGTTTAAGGCAAATCTCAGGGGTGTTATTGGAGAAGTTAATAAAATAGATTTAAAGAATTGGATTTTAAACAGCTTAACCAAGTTCTGTTTCTTTAGTATTTTCATATATTTCTGCTTTTAAAGATCTCCTACTATAAGGCAAGACAAACCTTAACATATATGCAAGTGTGTTTAAGTGTGCGTGGGTGTATGAATATGCACAATATCTGTTGATTTCCTAGTAAGAGCCAACTGCAAATGCCTTGCAGCTTTTTGTACTAGATTTTGTCTTTCTATTTTTATTTAATTTTTTTAGAAATATGATTTCCTTCTCTTGCCTTTTTCTCCAGGCTATTGTTTATCCCAATGGAAAAATTCCTTATAACCAGGATTTGTATCTTAAACATAAATACTGACAACTTGCCTACAGCTATATTGCCTATGGAAGCAATTACAGAATGACTGGATTGCACATGAGCAGACCAGAATCAACTTTTTACTGCAAAAGTCTTTTAAATAGAAATGCATTACCATTAGAAAATGTTGGTTTTGGCTGCAAAGTTAAAGGCAGAACATCAACAAATCTAAAATGCTTTCATCCCTGAGGGAAGAAAATATTCCATTTCATGAAATAAGAGTGTGGAAGTATAAAAAAGCAGCTCATAAAAATCACTCACTAACCATGTCTCTTTTCCCACATCTAGCAACCTCCCCCACTGTCCCCTTTCCTCTGAACAGACACAATGCCTTCTATCTATTTTTTCTACTTTGAGCAAGCATTTTCTTAACCCGTTGTATTTTATTCCTCTAGAACTGTGTGGCACTGTGCTAGTTTTCTTCAAAATTGTTTAGAACAAAATCTTATTTCTACTGTACCTTTTTACACTCCCTTTGTGCCAAAGCTTTCCCTTATGCCTAAGACAAAAAATTATGACTTTCATCAAATTACAAGAATAGCAGTGATTAATATTATAGAGAAAATGCTTCAAATGCTTTTCTAGAAGATACTGCAGAGTCAGATCTCTCATCACTCCAAGAATTCCCACCCCCGCCCTACTTAGGAGGTGCTATTTAGGCTGGTGAAAAGTTATAACTAAAGAAATAAAATTAATAAATTTTATTACAAATGTATATCTAGTTATATATCTGTTCAAGATAGATAAATTGTCTTTGTATTTATGGATGAATATAGTATTTTGAATCTCTGTTTAGTTTTAAATTAACTTTCTAAGACTGCCAAAATACACAGCCTTGCTTATACACAACCTGCATAATTTCAATTCACTGCTGTGTAGAAATTGCTAATATATGCATAAAATTGCTGTAGGAGGAGGACCTTTGAACTAGACTGAACAGGCAAACAGATTTTTTTCTATTGATTTCTATGTTCTGTATTAGGTAGCTTGATTTCTCATACAAGCACCTGTATATGTTCAAGTATGTGCATCCGTTTCTGTTCAGATGAAAAAGTAAGAAGAAAAAGAGAATTTATAAATTACTTTGGGGAGGAAACTGCGAGAGAAAAGCACTAAATTCAACCATCTGTTTGATCTATACCTGAGTGGCAAGGAAATTAATTTATCAATATTAAAGTCAGCAAATGCTTGATAGTTGAGAATTTATTTTTCAACATTACTTTAGATAAATTCCCTAAATCAAGTAAATCAAGTATAAAGCTATGATTAAAATATTTTTGATAGCAATAACCCATGTAAAATAGATTTGATCTTGTCAGTCAGCTCTGAACAGAAGTCATATGCATGCATTGTAAAGAACCTTCCCATGTGTCCAAGAATTCAGCTTTCCAAAACAAAATGAGAAACAGAATCCTGTTAAAGAAAGATGAAGTCCTAAAGGACTTCAATTATTTGTAACTTCTTAAACATTTATATCCTTCAGTTCAGATCTGTGCCTCTAATTTATAATTAATATGTACAACAAATCTTAAAAAAAAAATCCCAATATAAATAAAGCATCCTGAGCTTTTTTGTATGTATTTCACTGAGTTAATTTTCAATTATGCATTTTAGAGAGAAAAGTGAGGGTTTTAAAGTTTCCTTCTGTTAATGACTCTATTGATTCTATGCTGGTTAGTTTGGATACTATTCAAAACTCTTTGAAAAGATTGTTTACATGATATTTAAAATCTTCATTAATTCCTATTGAATTAAAAACTTTGTTTTATTACAGACAACATAAAATCAAGATGGAGTGACAATCACATTGTCGCTTTAAACAGTGCTGGGTTTGGCCAAGCTTGTTGATGATGTCAACTAAAAGTTAAAGGAAACTGAATTTCCCAGTCTAAGTGATAAGAACTTCAAACTTCAAAACAAATGCATAGGCAAGAATCTGCTACTACAGATAGAAATTAAAATCCTATCCTTTTCATAGTTAATTGACATTCATATACAGCATTCAATGCAGCAGAATGACATATTTTTGTTGCCTTCTTCATATCCTTTCAAATAATAAAAACCACAAGTGATATGTATCAATACTCTGAACATCACAGCATTTCACCATTGGGCATCAGGGAAAAAAATATTTCCCTGTCTTAAATATATTAGTAGTGTAATACCCGCTAGAGAAGCCTTGTCTGGAAATGAGCACAGGATTGAAAGAAAAGTACCACTGATGTATCAAAACAAACTGTCCATTAATAAATATGACACCTGGAAGTGTTCTATAATTACTTTTATTTGACTAATTAGAATTAATGGTTTAAAATAATTTCCTAATTACATTCTACTCAAAAATTTTGAGAGGCTCAAAACACAGAGCTGGTTCCCAGAATACATTTTACTGACACCTCAAAACACTGCTGTCTTAAAAATTTCCGTTTCTCCTTAATACAGCATTTCTACAGACATGGAGTCTCCAGAAATTATGTTTAACTGCTGTCTACAATGTGTTGGGACTTAGGATGCTCTCATGCTCAGATGATAGATAAGAACTTGAATATCTTTGGACACTAGGGAAAATTAATGTTTGGTCTGAGCTACCTTCAATTTAGCTAAATTAATCTTCTCTTGACTTATTGAGATATTATTTAAAGGGGACATCATATCTACCTTGTGTTTGATGGGAAAGTTTAAATATAAACAGGACCATGGACTGTCTAATATTGTAAAAACTGAAGTCTTTCAAGCAGATCAGAATACAAAGTTTTGGAAAAAGGAAATTACATCTATTTATCTCAGGAGCTTTCAGGAATAGGTAGCAACTTAGCTGTGGCTGTGAGGAAGTACAGTTTGAATTTAGTTATCAAAGTTGAGACATTTTTTTGTGGTTAAAGCACTGGTTGCAATGGTTCATTAACTGATCAATATTTGAATAAAATATAAGAAATATCACCTTTATAAGTACACTTATTTAATATCTGAGTTGTAGTCTTCCATAGAATTATCAAAAAGGAAGACCTCATGCAGCTTACACCATCTTTTAAAGTCCATCGGAACATATAGTTGTGCCTAAATAGAGAAGTATTTCCCCATGTTTTGTCTTCTAAAAAAGATTATATCAAGTTTCCCACAACAAAAAGAATGTCACCTGTTTTCCAGAAAAACAAAAGGGTATCTTAAGCCTGAGCTATATTTTGTTGTTGTTGTTGTTGTTTTAAACTACAGTACTTTACAAATGACCATTCAGCTACTCTTTAGTCACTACCAAAAAAAAAAAAAAATCAAATTATCACATCTTAGTTGCCATTGTACCTTGAGGAAAGGCAGGATTTGATTTCAGATCTCAGAGATGCTACTGAAAAAGAACATACCAATTATCTGTCCTAAGCTTTAGCTGTTAATTTTGAGAGAATTTGTTTTCCACTCTCAATAATGAGTGAGTTTGGCCTAGAGGCACCTTAAACTGATCATAATTTAACATGAAATTTGTATTTTGCCACATTATCATCTATGATTTCTTTACTAAAATTTGCTGTAGACAGGATACAAAAGAAAAAGAAGAGATTTAATGCTGTTGAATAAAAAGCAGACTGTATTATTCTTTGACATTGTATTCCAGCCTTATTCAGTGCTCAGAATATGAAACTTGCAACAAACAGTGAGTTCCACAACTCTGATATAAACTAGTATAATTGATAAATTTATATATTATTATCTACATAGTAACAGATTTATAGTTTATCCAAAGAAATACAAATATCAGTTTTCAAAGAGACTTGATGCATACAAAAAAGACTTTTTCTTTAATGATAAACCATATGGGCAAATTTAAAAAGTCTTGCATTTTCAGTTTGTTGTTACTTAATCATATAAGTATCTTTCTGTGTGATCAAATTTTATTTTATCACATGTGCCAGATAAATGTTGACTAAGTTTATTTTAAATAAAAAGCTGTTATGAACCTTGGATAATAATAATAGTAACAATATGTTAAAATTACTTTTAAACCACAGCTTTTGATAACAGCATTTAATAAATAAGCATATATTTGGTAACAAAAAGAATAATTCTAAAAAGAAATCTTCACCCAGATAACCCAATCAGATAAATGACTTTTCCTGTTTACAAACTGAAAGAAGAATTAGAGTTCACTATGAAATTATCAGTACTTGTATCAAATTACAAAATTACCATCTCTGAAAATTATTGTAGATCTATTTTCTTAGGGAAAAAAATAGAGGAAAATAAATTCCACTGAATAAAAAATTAAAGCCCCAATTAATGCCTAATTCAGGTTTACTGCCTTTGGAGGGAGTGTGCAGTGTTACTGAGTGCATCAGAGCAGCAACTCCTGTCTCAGTAACAAAATGGATAGCAAATATTTTCCATTTCAGTTTGAATGTAAATCATTGACCAATCTTGCTTGTCTTGTGGCCTAAAATGCTCATAAAAGAAAGAGGTTTCTTACTCCTCATGTTGAATTATGCTGACGCTGCTGAAAATTTTCTACACAAAAAGTGACCAAAATATTCTGACAGCTCAGAAGCTTCTTATTCTCATCCTGAACAACAGGAAAACAGAAAGTTCGATTTTTGAAATGGCTGCATGATTTTTGATCAATGTCCCAGTGATTTTCAATGGATTTGGCCTTTAAGTTTTTAAAGGATGAGAGTATTTTGCAGAGATATTTGCTTGCATTAACCTCACTTGAACCAGCTTTGGGACTGTAAGGAGTATAGCTCTGTTAAGCTTAACCTAACTCATGAATGAGGCAGAGAAAGCAGAGTGACTGCATGCAGTTATCATGGTTCCTGCACCATTACTGGGTAAGTTTAGTTTACTTTGTGCAAGCTCTATAAACATTTTAAAGAGACAACCAGTGAGAACTTGACACCTTTGTGAATACTCAGATCCTATCAGTATGTGGTTGCACTAAATTCATAAAAGGTACTCTAAGGAGACCTTAAAGGCAAGGAAGAATGTTATCTATCAAGAAATCTACCTCCTGGATAAAGATTCTGGACAGATCATTGATTTTCCTTCAGATTTAGCAGGCAGTGACAGGGTGAACAGGTAGCTTGGTAAGGGGTAGTGGTAACCTGCTTTTTATTCATGTATTTCCCAGTTATCAATAATTTCACAGATCCTCATGTCAAATGTTCCTTTGGCATGGCAACTATCTCCTTAGAAGACTAAAAATGGCAAGTGACTCCCTTGTCATCATGAGAATTTACCAACTCTAGGGCAAGATATTTACCTAGAAGAAATCTAACCTCATATATATTCCAAATGCTCACACTGCTCATCAGATTATCAATATTTATGAATTCCCTGTATTTTATTTTCCGAAAATATACTGGCAAACTTGAATATATTTGAGTAAGATACAGCAAAAATGGTGCAGTGTAGATTTACACGTGTGATATATGAGATCACACAGAATGTACAGCTTTAGTGAACATTTCTAAACATATGTAATTCTGAGCAATAATAATAATAATTCTGAGAAATAATTCTTCTTTCTCCTCTTTATAATATTTTACAAAGAAAATTTTGGGTTTGCTCTTTAATTTCAACATTAGAATATAAAATTTTGAAAAAAACCCAAAATTTCCTTAATTAAACGTTCCTGCACTGTTAATTTGCAATAAATTAAATGTATGTTCCCCAAGTTGAGTCTGTTTTGTCCAAGATGGTACTTGGTAAGTCCTGCCTTCATGGTCAAACTCAGGGGCCTGTTTGCCACCTATGGATCTGGAGCTGAGCTGTGGCTGATCACCATCTTCAGAGTACTGCATTGCTAAAAAAAACACAACTGCAGTTTTTCTTTCTACACAATATTTAGGATGTTAGGAAAAATTTCTTCACTGAAAAGGTTTTCAAACATTGGAAGACACTGCTCAGGGAAGCGGTTGAGTCATCCTGCCTGGATGTACCTAAAAGGTGTGCAGCCATGACATTTAATGACATGGTTTATTGGTGGACTTGGCAGTGTAGGGTTAATGGTTGGACTCCATGACCTTATGAGAGTTTTTCCAACCATGAATCCATGATTTAAGAATTTTTTTTTTAAATAATCAATCCTAAGTTCTAAAGCAAGACAAGGAAACAACATGCATATTTTTCTTTTTTAGGTTTTTTAAAAGAAAGAATTTTGAACTTTTTTTTTCCGAGACAAAACATCTCAAATTGCAGATGAAAAATAGTACAAAATATTGGTTCTGAAAGATAAACAAACGACATTAGAAGACATTGTATACAACAATCTAAACTTCAGAGCTATTGCTCTTTAATGTGCCACATACTATTTGAGAAATTATGTTATATTAATTTAGTTAATTTGCTATGTTGCTTGTACAAAAAGCTGCCAGCTATTTTACAAAACTTGTAAGAGTATAGCTTACTCCTGTGATTTTTTAATTGAATACCATCATATTACAATTGTACACAAGTAATTATATGCATCACTAATTCCCATCTTGTTCTCAATAAGTCTGTTCATATGAATAATGTTTACACATTTTGCTTCTAAATAGGAAATCAGATGATAAAAAAGGCTGTGAAATAAAATTTTAATAATTTAAAAACAAAATAAATAGCACTATAAAGGGCAGAAAACCTACAACTAAAACCCTGCTCATATTTTTAATGGTTGTTTTTCCATTCTTGAATATTTTACCTTTCACCGTTCCTACAGGTATTTATCAGCTATCTTTTATGAAGCCTTGATCCTGAAAATGCTTTGAAATGCGAATAAAGATTTTGAGAAATAGACTACCAACAAGAATAAAATATGAATTTTTATATGAGGAATTGGCAACATTGTAGTTTGCGGTTTTATTTACAGTACAGTTTTTAATGAATACTTACTTGCAATAAATTTAAAAGTCACCTGATAAAATAAATATTCATGAAATTCTTTAAGAATAATGCCACCTTCGGTCTACTAACAAGTACTTTATTTTTCTGCAAAATTATAATTTTGAAAAAATCAAGATAATAGGCATTTTTTCTGTTCAGGAGTTATATATTAGAGCCGTGTGATTGGTCAAGCCTCTCTTAAAAAATTTAGGAACTGCATTTGACATAACACAAATTTTAAGACGTTCAGTCTCAAGGATAAATGAAAATATTGTTTTTTAATTTTAAAAATTACAATAAATGATTTCACATTATGTAACTGGAGAAGATTTGAAAGAAAGATAATCCAATTCTTAAAAGAAAAAAAACAAAACACCCCCCAAGCATCATAATAAATGAGTCACAAATTATGGAAAAAAAAAACCCCAAAAGATATTTTTAATAGAAATAACCAAATTTGTATTTTTAACAACAAAAACCCCTGGAAAATAAATTCTTGATTTTATTTGTTATTTTACATGTATATACGCATGTATAAAGATTATCACAAAGGTTCACTTTTTTTATCAGTTTGTCCTTTGGCCAAATCAGTTGACGTAATCAAACTGAAATTATAATCAATTGATACTTGGTACTATACCTTTGTAACCCTTCACCATAATTCCAATATTTTGAACTGTAATGGAGTGGTTAAATAAATTTACAAAACAAAGACATTCATGCAGTTATACCAATATAAATTTGACAAAATTTTGTCTTTCGGTAATATACAAAAAATGTTGTCTTTAAAGGTCTCTGAATTATTATCTCTAAATCTGCTTGTGACATGCAATCTTGGCATAGCTTTCTCAGACTTATTTAACACACACGGAAAAAATGTTTTTTTTCTTTACACCTTTCAGTCTTTCGAATTTCAGTTTCACAAAACTGCTAAAATACTGTGGCCTTTCCATTGAGTGAAAGTAAATTATGTCAGTTTTCCCAAAAGCTTCTTAGTGGTTTAGTTTTGTCATATTAGGTAGCCCAAAGTTATATCAAAATACAAAAAATATTTACAGATCAGTATTAATGTTTATGCCAGAAACAGTTTTAGCTGACAAAACAAAACTACAGTATTATAAGAATTTTCTTACATTCAGAGTTACCCCATCCATTTAATCTCCTATGCAGGTTGCAAGCCAACTTAATGATCGTACTAGCAATAACTTAAGACATTTCTTTCCATCTTAAATGTTTTAACTGTTCCAACCATGCCCACTCACATCCTTGCAGTAATTATTTACTGTTCATTGTGTCTGTAAGCTTTTTTCCTAACAAGGGCTGGCCTCAGAGATCTAAAGGAGGAAGTTTGATTTTTTTTTTTTTGAGACAGTGGTTGTTCAGTGTTTGGCTTGCATTACAGGGCCTCACATATTTGGCAAGGTAAGTTCTTGGTTTGTGCTAGATACGTCAATTAGTTGGACAAATCATAGGACTGTAGAATAGCATAGAATACACAAGTCTTACCCGTATTGATTAATGCCACTCCCAGAATGCTTCATAGATATGAATAATTTGAAGGGCAAAATAAATTCTTTTACTAAACTAATTGATATTTTGTGGAAAAAACTTTTGAGCCCAGAATTTTCCTCAAGTTTGAAAGCACTGTTTTCCATCTCATTTGAAAATATTGATTTCTGTATAAAATTCCCATGGAAACAATATATCCAAACAACATTAAACTTGAATATGCTGGAAAATTTCAGAATTAAAAGGGTGGTCACATTTCATTCCAACCATTTTTTTTCGTCTTTTGACAGCCAGGCATTGATTAAGAAAGGGAGACAAGTATAAAAAGTCTCATGTGTTGCAAATGTATCCTGTTTGCATGCAATGAATGGTAGTTATAACTACCCTTTTGAAATAGGAGGAGCTTAGGCTTCAGTTGCTTTCTGTTTTCTTATATCCATAATTTAAACTTATTCCTTTTTTAATGGACATATTCTTGAGCAATATTCCTCAGCAGTGAGGGGTAGATCCCAGACCTATTTTTGAGGACACAATGAGCACTAAGCCACAGGAACATCTGTGGGTTATAAAGCATCAGACCTCATAATTAAATATTTACATTTCCAAAAGAAGTAAATGTGAACTGCAGTTTAAGTTGTTTTTGTTCCATCACTTTGTGACTTGTGAATGTTTAACTTGGCCAAAATCAGATTTACTGATTCTTTTTTGACCTCTTACTTTTAGCAGTTCCATTTTCTTATTTTTCCCATCATACAAGGCTGTTGAGGTTGCTTTGGTCATCTCTTTCACTTCCTTGCTTCAAAGGTCAGTAGAAAGATTAGTGAAAATGCAGGCAAGACAGCTCTGTTGTGGCACCAGTGTCAGGGGGGGGAAAAGCCACTATTCAGATTACACAGCCCTTGACTGAGGTTTACTTTCAGAAGACAGGAATTATGAAATCTGTAGTTAGCAACTCTTTAATATTACATCTAAATACTTTTTCAAAAGACTAAGAAAAGATAAACATATTAACAACAACAACAAAAAAATCATACTCTAGCAATTTCTCAGTAGGGAAATCTGATTTATCTGATTTAGTGTGGATTTCAGTGTCAACTACTTTTACTGTGACAAAATTAGGAGCAAGGATAAGCAAGCTCTTTCAATGAAAGCTGTCAATCTCAATGGTTTAAGCTTTACTTCTTTAACAGATATACAGAGAGATGGGTTAAAAGTTTTGCCCAGTTGGAACTTGAATTCGTAGTCATGAACTTCAAAAAATTTCAGAAAAACAGCTTATTATATGTTTTATAATTTAAAAAATGGGAAACTATTATATCTTTTGTTTCAGACCTCAGAGCTGGATGCAGCACTCCTGGTGGTGTCTTACAAGTTTGGAGTACAGGGGCAGAATCACCTCCCTCGATGAGGAGAGGTTGAGAGAACTGGGATTGCTCAGCCTGGGAAAGAGAAGGCTTTGGGGTGATCTAATAGCATCCTTCCACTACCTGAAATGAACTTAGAAGAAAGATGGGGTAAGACTATTCTCAAGAGCACATCGTAAGAGGATAAGAATGTTTGTGTTTTGTCTTTTATTTGAGCCTCTCATTCACAGATATAAGCTGTCAGAAAGAGAAGTTGATTTTTTTTTGTACAAATACACTACTTAACATTCATAATTATGAGATTAATGTTCACCATTCAGGGACTTCTGCAACTGGATAATGCAGTCACTAATATTTTTTGCCTTTCAGAAGTTCAAAGTCTAAAAATATTATCAAGGTGTGAAAATTTCTCAAACAAAGTTTTTAAAATTATAGAAAAAACAAATGCCTACTGTTTTCTAATAGAAGGACCATACGAGGGACTTCTGTGGCATTATCAGATTCTGCACGTGGCCCTTCACAGCTAAAAGAAAGGCAATGATATCTTTAAGTACCTGCCTGTCACTACTCATCAGTAAGGTAAGAAGAAATAAGCTTTTCTGTTTTTTCTTTATATCATTACGAAAATGAAAAAAAAAAATTATTTTGCCAAGGGACATTCTATTTTGCAAAAAAATGCAAAGTGCTTTGGGTATTCTGGAAATGTTCAGTATTGAAGCCAACTGCATTCCATTAGTGAAATCACTACTTTATCTTTCTTAATGTTCAAGTGACATTTCCTGAGACTCTAATGCAAAGGATCTTGAAACTGGTAGAGCTGCTCTAACTTCTTTCTTTGATGTTGACTGCACAGGCTATTTACTTATTCTCCCCTTATCTTTCTTTTGCATTTTAATTGAAAGAAATTGGATTACTTGTCTTTTTCTTTGCAGAAGGTGGTTGCTCTGAGCACATGCTGCAAGACACTGACATTTTCCTGCATTTTGTTTACTATGGGAATCACCTGCTAAGTTAAAATACCTCATCATAATTGTGCTCTGAGACAAAGTTTGTAGGAAGGAGTAGTAGCTGACAAGCTGGTAGAATTGAAAATAAGTTTGCAGAAACAGCCTTTGTTTATGTCTTGAACAGAAACAATAATTTCACAATCTAACTTTTTTGGATTTAGCTTGATTCTGCTCCTCAATTAGACAATTTGAACAAAAAGCTAGGTAGCAGCTGCAAATCAGGGACCATTTTAGAATGGGGGAAAATGACAGTGCTCTTAGTTTCTGTATGATGAGAGATCATCTGTCCCGAGGAAGAAATGAGAAATGTGGAAAGTCCAAAATTATTAAACAAACATTTCTAATTATTTGATTTATTTTTCTGACTTAAAATTCGACTCAGCTATGAATTTCAACTACCAGGACCTTAAGAAGGTGTTTCACCGAACTTTAGTCAAGATCAGTACTGAGAAGTCAAACCTCAGATTTTTAGTGAAAGGTATCCTCCCATTGGTAACTAGACATTGATAGCCTTTATTACTTATTTTTATTCCAGTTCATTTGGATATGTAAGATTCAACTTTAATCTTCAACAAAATTATTCAATATCCTACATTCCATTTTCTTTCTTCATGTATATTGATTCCAAAAATGATTTTAGTAAGATCAAGGATTGTTTGAGTGTTAGGAGAAGACCTTGTTCCAAGACAGAAACTCCTTTCATGAATACTATCTCTGATTTCATTGTGTGAAAATAAATTTTAGCATGCAGCATACAATAACTTAAGTCTAGAAAAGCCATAGGTTTTTTTGCACTTCTCTCTGTTTACAGGAGGAATATAATTTCTTTACAGACCTTACAATATAGAAAGACTTCCTATGAACAAAACCTACTTTTTAGATTTGTGAGAGAATCTCAAAAAATTTTTCTAATATGTAGCTAGAGTATTAGATAACAATACCTTTCAATCGAGGATGATATCAAACAAAATAGCATCTTTAAGCATGTTTTGTTAGTAGGTGAAACCAAGTTCCTGGTCCCTGATAGCAATGTGGTGACTTTGCTACTTGCAAAATTAATTCAATAACAACTTTGCATAAGTAGAGTAGCCCTTGCCAATTAGCTATGACACCTTTTGGGAAAAACAATTAACAATTTTGCAGTTGTAATGCTCATGTTAAGCCAAATCTCATGACAATATTTGCTAATCCTATGTCTTTTTCAAGTTTTAAAAGATTTAAACAAATTAACACTCGTCTTTTTGCCTCTTGAAAAAATGTTACTTCAGGTAAAAATTAAGATTAAAAATTTGATTGCCATAAAAGTTCACCTCTTCAAACAAATTGGAGGAGTTTAGTTTTGGTTTTGGAGAACATGTAAAAGATCGAAATCAAAATATATCAAAAAATAGTAAGTCAAAGAATTTCATTAAAATGAGAGGGAGACTATAGCTGTATGTTGCAAGTTTTTTTTAAGATAAAATATAATTAAAGGAGGTTTTCTTCATAAAATATGGGTGTGGGGTGTAATTTTCCAGTTGACAGTAATGCTCACGAAGGCAATTATATAATAAAAATTATTACATATACTGCTCAGATTCCTAGAAACAACATTTCTTATGAAAGATTTGGCTAAATGTCAGTACATATACAATCACTTTCTAGTTTTTTTCCTCGCACTGCTCACAAATGCCCAAACATGATCAGATAAAAAAGAAACACTTATTTTTTTCTAATAACTTCTACAAACAATTTCAGTTTAAGTGTTCTCATTATTGAATTTATTTAATGATTCAGAGAAGAGCATTTTCATTTAGATGTAGCGACATTAGTGGGTTTTTTTTAATTAATTTTGCTTTTTCCATTGACTGATTGTATTTCAGCAAGATAAACTTAAAACTTGTGAAACTGAAAGGAGTAAATAAAGAACTTACATGCATGTTTTAGTTTAGACCAAGAATATAATTTGGGTGAATATAAGCTGGGTGTTCCTCTGGTCCAGGGGGTTTTTCAGATGTCTCATTGCCCCATCTGGGTCGCCAGAAACTGAAGCCTTGGGAAGGCTGACCTGAAACAGAGGCTGATCAGAGCTAGAGAATAAAGTAGATATTCATTGAAGGGCCTTTAAGGGAACACCTTGGGCAGGACAAGAGCCTGACCAGGGCTACACCAAAGGTGGACTTAAAATGGTCACAAAATGGACAGCTGGTCATGAGATCTTTATAAGTACTTTTATAAGTTTTGGTCCATTTGCACATTTGGGTTTAATTATCCAATTACAGCTTTGGATTGTGAAGTATCATCCTTCTTGTTTTCCTTTTTCAGTCCACCATTGTTTATGATTTTGGGCCTGAAACTTGTACTTCTTGTCCCTGGTCTTCAGTAGGAAAAGGATTTGTTTCATCTACTTCCTCTGTGAAGAGAGCTTACAGCACTTAATATGAGGCTCAAAACTACACCCCTAGTCAGCACAGAATCTGAAAAACATGAAAGCTAAAACTTAAGGCATCATTGTAAGTCTCCTAATTATTCTCACTCCTCATACACACATTCATACCGCAGAGTGGTTTCATTGTGTCAGCTATTTCCATTCTGGGTAAAAAGCCAAGCACAGAAAAGAAACCCTTCTAGTACCCTCTAACAGCTAAAATTGCTTAATTTCAGGGCTCCAGTCCAGCAGTAGAAGAGCAAAGCCTCATGTGGTGTGGACACTGCATCTTCAGTATTTATTGATTGTGTCTGAAGGTCAGCATCCACTGAGATGCACTGGTTACTACACTCTAAATATTTCAGGTAGGGAGCTGTCAGGGAAAGTGCACAATATCCATTCAAAGTGTTATTAGCTCAAAAAGAAGCAAATTTAAAACCCTTTCCATAATTTCTATTAAGACTTAACATTTCAATGCAAGCAAAATGAATGGAATATTTTGGGGGGTTTTTAAAGGATGTGGGAATTTTCTGTCACCTGGCCTTGAATCTGTTTGAATCATATTTTTCAAAGGTATGTTTTCTTATTCTCTCCTGTAGCAGAGGCAGATTTTTCTCTTAATCTGCCTTTTTATTAAGAAATTGAAGTTCCTCTCCCTCTTTCATGGTGGAATCATGTAGTTCAACAATATTGGAAAATTACTTACTATTTTTAGGTGTTACTATTCTTTTCTATTTTTCCTCATACAGGCTACTAATATGTTTAGTATTCTTCATGGATTGTATTCTGTTTGAAATACAAAACAATAAACAGAGTTCAAGATCAGTTTGAACTGTAAAATACCCCAAGCAATATCCCTTAAATGTACATCATGTCAGGCAAAGCGAAGCAAAGAAAAACTATATGTATTCCATTTATATCTAGACTTAAACTGTTCAAATTTTTGTAAGTTCCAGATATTGTAGTTATTGATATTTCCCAAGGTAAAGAAAAGAGAAACGGATTATACTTTGGTAATATACTTTCCCTGTTTGTCTGCTTGAGATTCATATCCATCTCTTGTTATCAGCCTGAACAATATTTTTTTCTTCTGAAGAAGCCTGTAGTGGCTTCAGCATTGCTCTCTTGTAGGCTTGCTCAGAAGTGGGACTTCCAAATAAAGAGATTATCTTCTTTTATAAATCTCTTAATCTATAAATATTATTGTTGCTGTTTTCTCTTTGTTTGTCTTCTATTTCATTTAGTTATACACTTTTGTTTATGTGTGTACAGACAATTTGCATAATAACAAAGTAACGTGTAGGTGATGTGTGCATTGGAACAGAATGCATCCTCCCCTCTGTTTTTGTATAATGTCTTTGCTTACACTGGGGCTGAATAGCAATTTCAATAACTGGAAAAGTGTTCTACTGTTAGATAATAGGAGTGAGACACGAAAAAGTCCTTAAGCTGCTTCTGTGAAGGATATAAAGAACATATAAATATGCTAACATGCACTGGAATATGACAAATCAGCTGATAAAAGATAGCCAGGGCAACACGTTGCAAACTAAACAGTGATATATACCCTTTTGTGGCCCTTGGCAACTGTTTTAGCAAGAGTGGCAATATAGGTACAACTAAGATAATTTCTTTTAGTATTGTTCCCTGTTTTCTCCAGCTTCATATACTGTTTCCCTTCCAGAGCAGCCATAGTCAGTGTTCTAGTTCAGTTAGCAATTGCCCAAGTATTAATATTTGAGTTACCCCTTGAAGACACCTTGTCAAAGAAATGTGATAAATTAGGATATGAGTGATTGGAAATGCAAATTATAATTGGTATCAGCAGCAATGATAGGAATCTGTCTAGGTAGCCATGTGGTTTGTCTGTGAATGAGAACTCCTTCTCATTATTATACACATTTTATAAATGCAGGCAAGGATATGAAAACAAAATTTTAAGTAAGAAACATTAATTCCAAAATTATTGTATCTTAAATTTCTATTTTGAAAAATAGATAAACCAGTACAACTCCTAATATAAGAGTAAGTTACAAATATTCCCTGGGCTTCAACAAATGACAGTGCGTTATAATAAGCTATAGCACAAATCAAATGAAATATTATTGCCACAAAACAAAGGGTCTAAACTTGAAGACCTTTGGAAGGGATTTAAAAGTCTTAGTTGAATCAGAAAAAAAACTCAGAGGAATATCTAAAATGGCAGAGAAAATGCTTGCAATTAAGCAGTTTTAGAAGAAAGCACCTGAAAAACTCAACTCCAATAAATTACATATTTCATGTTGTTACCTTGCTGAGATGAGGAATGTCTGAATGGTGCATTGAGGTAGGAGGTGTGTAACAATTTACAAACACATGCTGCCTTCAAATTATAGCACTCTCCTTCTAAGTAATTGTTTGCACATTGTCAGTATTGATTACACTAAATATGTTATTAAAAGACAATATTTTCTGTGAAGGAGAAGAACATGGCTCAGTGGATAAGGTTTTCATGTCTAGAAACAGACATTAATCGAGTGAATCTTTGGAAATGAATATTAATTTTTTGGACTTGAGTTAGAATTTAACCGTAGTGTAAAATCCCTACACAGTTAAAATGATTAGCTAGCAGGTTTTTGCAGTGACTGTGACCTTATGATGTAAATAAGTACAGAAATACATGACACAAAGATTAACTATGTGTTTCTGAGAGATTAAGAAACAGGAAACAGTGTTCGCAGACCTAGTGACCCGTAAAGTCCGGTTTTAAACATGGAGTTTTATTTTCTGTGAAATTATTTGTACCTAATTTAACATCTGACATGAATGCCCAGCTCTTTTCCCTATTAACACACTAAAATTAACCTAAGTTATATCACTGAATTCAATAAAGCTAAAATCTGATCTCTAGGAAATCAGAAACTATTTATTCAAGATGTCCACCAGGATAGTAGTAATTAGGTGTATTTTAGTTTTCAAAAAATGAGAATAAAATTCTCCAACTGTCTTCATCTAACCACTGCCCCTTGTTTTCAACACAAAACAAAGCTGATTTTGAAGGCCATTATTTTGATTGTCTACTGAGCTCCTGAATAAATGAAAATTTGGGACTAATCTTATGCATTGCAGATAGAAAGTACCTCACATTACATATAGTCAATATGCACAAAAAAAAGGCATGAACACATTGTTTCCTGAAAATAATATTCTTCCAGTGTTCAGAAGAGTAATCCACATCCTTAGAAACCTGCTATTTTTTTAAAAAGGAGCATTGATGTGAACTCAGATTTCATTCTTCTAGAGAAGTGCTCTTTTTTTATTAATTTTAGTGATACTAGGTAGTCACTGGTAGTGATACTACTAAGTAGGCACTTATACTCTGTGGTGCATTTGGTTATCTGAATGTTCAGTGTATAGTTTGTCCCTGTGCATAAACCCAAGTCCATGTTGACACATGGAACCCACCCACCTCTGTGCCTGTGTCTTCCAAAGAAGGTTCTTGATTATACCAGAAAAGTTTGACAGATCGCTTGACAGGTTTTAGGCTGGTAAACAAATCTACCTTAAAATGTAGACACTGCCATAAAATTCAGAGCTTCTTGGAATTCCTGTATGTGCACTTTAACTCATGTGAAAGATGTATTTAATATTATATGGAACATGGTCTTTTGCCCTCAAAAGTCTGCACTTTAGGAGAGGCTGAGATCATAAATACACTTCAACCACTGCTTCTTTTGGGCTTCCCACTCACTTAAATGACATTAGTTTCAAACTATTTTCCTAACTACTTCAGAGAGAATAATTCCTTGAAGTTGTCCTATAAGATTAAACAGTTGCAGCACAGGAATACCACAGTAGCAAAGTTGATCAGACAAACTCCAAGGAATATCAAAAAGAGACAAATATTTGAAAGTGAAATCTTTACCAGAAACAGACTGTTAGATACTTCTAAAACAAAATGCTTCACAGTTTGATGGAGCTCATTTGTTTGCTAATTTTAAAATGTATACTTTTATGTCAATTAGAAGTTGAAATCCGAATTATTTATTCATTTCTTGGTAATTTATTACTTGAATCAGCAATCATTTAAACTACATTTTACATGGAATTTTCGCTTTTATTCTGTTTGTGTTCTGTGCTAATTAAAGAAAAAGATATAACAGATGCTGACCAGTCATTATAAATAAACATGAAGATCAATACAAAAGGATGCATCATTGTTACAGAAAAAAAAGGAATAATTTTATTTTGCTATGGTTATCTCAATTCGCATTATTTCTTGTTAACCCTCACTAATACACAAGTATTGACAAGTTAGAATTTAATGATAAATACGTATTTACAGCTAAACACCTGTTAAATGAAGAACCATTTCTTAGTAATTTCTAAGCACATATTTAATATTTATTGTTCATCAATATTTGGTAAGTAATTCAATTTTGTTAATTAATATGACTCATATTACACCAAAGGAACCAACATACATGTGATTGAATAAAACAAATCTGTTTTAAAGTTGTTGCCTAGTGGTAATCAACAAGCAGTTTAATAAATTCCTCTTTCATGTGTTTTCTTTTGATGAAGAAAATGGATTGCATTGAACAGCATGGGAAATTACCTGTCTCTGAGTTTATTAACAATTTAATCTCTTATATATTGGCTGGTTTCATTTATAAGACAGGAAATGGTCAAACCGATTTACCTCTAACCCTTATGTCTTCTTGATTATAAATACCAAATCTCTCCCAACACTTGGGCATCTGACTGTGACAGAAACAGATACTGTAGGTGAATGTACTTGATCAAAACTGAAATCTCACTTAAAGACATGTCAACTGCTTCTGAATTGATTAGAGCTGATATGTGGCACATCCTCAAGAGATCTTTACCTGATTTTTCATGACTAAAACTCTGGAGAGTGCAACAAAAATTTTCAATTTAGTTGCATGTTCATATCTATTCTCCCAGAATAATATTTTGTACCATTTCAAAATGTTACCAAAATACAGTAAAATTTCCATTCTGCACACATAAAGCCTGGTCTTCTTAATGTTTCTTTCTAAAGCTTCAAGTTTTCATCAGTTTCTGTGAAGAGTACACATTTTCTTCCATATTTTGATTACTAATATTAAGACACTCATTCTTCACTTATTTCTTCATTGCTAATTTCAGGATCTTCAAAAGTCTCTCTATCAATCAACAGCAGCTGAGAAAGATACATAACTATTTTAAATGACTGACATGACTGGCCTACCTAGGTGACTTACCACCAGGAATGACTATCACTGTGTTTATCTCATAAAAACTAAGTGGTTGAGCATCTCATTTTGATCAAATGTAGAGCTAATTCTGCCCATACTAAATGTAATTCAAAATTTCTTTGATAATTTGTTGCACAGATGATAAGAAAGCTAAAAAAGGAATAAACCTACATAATTGCATATTAATTAATATGTATTAATGTGTGTATTAGTTGTATTTAGCCATGATCACTTTTCTGGTATGATAGAAGTCCAGACTCAATGTGTGATTTAAATATAAGGTGAAAATATAATGCAGTATAAAATGTCTGTTTACCTTGATATACTTAAATCTGATGGTAGCAAGTAACACTAAAGGAAGATTACATGGACATCACAAGGTCATAGTAGTGTTATTTTTGGGGGCTTTTCTTATTTGCTCTTTCAGATTGTAGCAATTTGGGGGTAAGGGATTTTTTTTTTAACTCACAAAATGTAATTTTAATGTTTAACACCTTTCAGTAAACTTGTATTTCCTAAAATTGTCCAGTAACTTTTTGAATTCAGGATTGCTCCAGGCAACCATAAGGATCTGCAACAATGTTTCATATTATTGAGTTACACACAGTATTCCATTTGATTTATTTAAATTTGTCACAATTTTTAAAAGTAGTTCTCTCTTGTCATTTAAATTTGTTCAATTTTTTGCTTGTTCTTTTTGTCACTGAGATACTATTTTCCGTTACATCTCCTTAGAAATTATAAGATCTCTTTTCTGGAAAAGTAATAGATAATTTAAAGGGTATCATTTTATACAGAGGTTTTTGGGCTGCTTGTTTACATACAAATCATTTTACAGCTATTCATACTGAATTTTATCTGCCAACATACTGCCCATCAGGTGATACTCCTGTACCTTTTCACAATTTCTTTTTTCACTATCCTTTAATACCTTGCATACATGTCAAAGTCTATCACCTCATTAATTTTGTCTTTTTCTAAGCAACTAATAAATATGTTGAATGTCAGTTCTGTTAGTAGACCCTATATCTTCATCAGTTCTTGAAAAGTTTTGTAGTGTGCTTGCAGGCCTTACGACAGGCAAGAATTAGGTTTGTTAACATTTCATTTAGAACATCAACTTATCTGCAGCAAGAACAAAACAAATAATTCCTCATTCTAGGAAGTACATATATTGAGTTTACTTAAAATGGTGGCAGTACATACATTGCATATATAATCAAAGTGTAGTTAAGTGTTTAAATTATCTATTTTGAAATCTCAAAAATATTTTGGAAAAAATATCTAATACCATAATTTACAAAGTATGCTAATGTTTCAATAAATTACTAAAAGGATTGTTTAATGTCAATCTGTAGAATGCTTTTATAGTCAGTGGAATATGATAAGTTGCTATTTTAATTTGCTATTTTTCCTCTCATAGATATCCATCTTAAAATAAAGTGAGACTCCTGCTTGATTGGCTAGTTCTCATCAGTTGTATTGAGAATACCTGTTCTTCAGCTTGGAAAAGTATGTAGCTTGCAGATGGCTGAAGGTAGAATACTGTCATTCTTATTTCAGCTAAAACTAGTTCTGAGGTCTTCTTCCTCAATGAATTACCTAATAATGTTACAAAGAACCTATACCTACAAGTCATATACCCACCTAAAAGACTTAGGGACATGATAGAAGCAGCGTAAGGTTTTGTACAAACCCAAATTAATGGAACTAGTCTAGATGAAGACAATTGTGAAACTGGGAAAGGAAGAAAGAGGGCAATCCTTTTTTTTTCCCTCTTCTTTTTTTTTTTTTCTGGTACAGCGCACCACACATAGATGGAGTGGAAGGTCTCTCACATAAATCTGTTTTGTTATTGAAGTGTACAAACTCTTCATGGTGACTATGTCATTGACTTCCACTAATAAGCAATTTAGAGAACCATTGTAACTCCCTTGTTTGTGAAACATAAGGGAAATATAGAAAAGGAAAATTGCTTTCTAAACATACAGTACAAGGAATATGAAATAGAAAAATTAACTGTAGAAAAGATGATTGTACCTAGACAATATTTGCAATGTCTTGGTTTTTCATATCTGTAGAATAATGATGTTATATTTGCATGGAATAGGAAATAAAAAAAAATACTATTTAGAAGTCTCTCTTGCTTTTCATATTTATGTTAATATCTGTGACAGATAAAGTCTTACCACTACAAACACTTCAACTTTGAGATTTGGTATTCATGTACAAAATCAAATCTTTGATATCTTGACCACATCTCTCTTCAACAGTCATGACTACAGATGGAATTTTTAAAATAAATTACACTGAAAGTTTTGTTTGACGCTGTTAACTATTAACTATTTAACTAATCCTGATTATAATCTGTGGATGTTGTGAAAAATTGGCACTTGTGATGTCTTTTCTGCAAGCAAGAAGAGTTAATGTGCTTCCTTTCTTGGAAAGGATCCAGAATGGAATAATTATGCAACCCCCTTGCCATATAACTTTGAGGAAAATTAATGGAAATATTAATCTGAAGTGAATTACTTCTGAACATGTATTTTCTTCTGTTTGTCTTCTGTATGGAGATGAGGGTTATCTTTACTGCATGTGTCCATACAGTAAAAGGTTTTGCATTAAATTATGTGAATAAAGACCCTCCATACACCCTAAAAAGAGCCCACTGGCAAACAGGACCACCCTAATACTCCAGCCAGAAACATGAGTTCCCTCTCTGAACTGCCAGAGTTTTCCTAAGGGGCCCTCAGGCCCAGGGGCAGGGAAAACCCCCCACCAGAAGTTAGTAAGGGATGTTCTCCATGGCATCTCAAAAAGTAAGGGAAGATAGAGTCCATTGCTTTGTAGCTTATCATGGGAAGAGTATCTGGAAATGGAGATAGGAATGGATAGTATCTATTCTGCATACACATTTTTGTGGGGTGATCTAGAAACGAGATTGTTACTGGGGACTATGGGGCACAGGGCCCCTCGTGTCTGGGTAGCAGCAGCTGAAGTGAAACTGGAATGTGTACATACTGTGTGGGGAGATGCCAGTGAGAATCAAGGTGGCCTATCTGGCAAGTAAAATAACAGTCCTGGGAGCCAGGTATCAAAGTCAGCCAGAAATTCTTGGCTACTGTAGAGACTAGCACCAGCTAACCAGTTAACCAGCAGTCAGCTGGAAGATCCATTTGCATGTGTCCATCCAGCCATTAGTCAATTGGAGTCCAGAGAATGTAGAGGTTAGTTACTGGATAAACTTAGTGTATAAGACCAGCTGCAGGAGAGACCCATATTATACATACATGTACACATGTTTTCCAACAATGGACACTCATCCCAAGCAGCCAAAAAATTGGACAAGGTCAGGCCATTTCTGCTGTTTGCATTTGTCCTTATGCAGCGTGCTCCATCTGTGTTGATCTGTGTGGCCAGACGTGTACATGTATCGTGAGTACATGTGCATGTCTGCTAGGGCTGTGTGCTCAGCTTCATTAGTCATTAAAGCATCTCAGGACATGAGGCTGGTGCAGGCTTGTGTTCATTGAACTACTGCATTCCTCAACTCCTACTAGTAGACTTAACAGGAAAAAAAGAGGTGAATTTGATTAACTATATGCACCATTTAAATGTTAAATAAATGCATATAAAATAGTAATACATTCTGACTACACTTTCTGTTCCAACATTCTTCACAGTCTGTTGCCTTGGCTGTGCATCAGTGAGTGCTACATATTGTCCTTCCTCATATCTGGCCATGGCCTTCTGCAGGGTAATTTGTGTTATTGCAGAAGTAAATTATGCAACTTGAAGCACACTATTAACACTGTAAAAGGTTTTCCAGATGTCCAGATATCAAATGATTAGTATATAGTCTGTGGATGTTACAAGCCAAATGTTATTAATTGGCTGTAAAGGAGACAGAGATGAAGAGACTGTGACCAGGTTCTCTGGAAATATTTGTTCTTCCTTGTGAGGATATACATCCATTCTGTCTATCACAGATGTAAATGCACTTAAAACTAACTAAATTTATAGTTTCCTCAAGCAAAGGTCTGATTAATTCATGTTTCTAACAGAGAGGGAAGATATACACTCATTAGATGGAACTGAGATGCTTGCCTGGTAACAGCAAGAGTCTCTATTTGGCATATAGAAATGCTTTTTTCTGTTTCAGCTACTTATAGTCATATATTACAGAATGTAAAAATAATGCTTGTGAGTATAAGATGAAGCAGGAACTTGCAGAGAACAAAGAAGAGAAATCAAATGCCACCTTCCCTCAAAGTGCAAAATGAAAAACATCATGCTAGCAACAGAAAAACAACAGACAAAGAGCAGATATGTGAATAGACCTGGTAACAAATACCAGTAAGAGATACCAGGTGTGTTGTTATTTCTCTTTTATATCATAAAAACATGCAAATGTTGCCCAGATGGTATGATAAGGAATGATGAGAATGAAAAATCCTCATATTAAATGCTAGCACTAGAACTAAAAAAAAGAGGAGTGGGCTTTGACTTCCAAAATAGTTGTAGATAAAACACAGTGCCAACAAGGTATTTAACCCACCTGAAATCTGAGCCATTCTTCAGAGACGTCTATCAATGTGCATTAACAATGCAAGCATTCTAACTTGATAATGTTCTGACCCAGAAGTCTCATTTTTATGTTATATTTAGATGAGATGCATCCTGAACTCTTCACTCAATTCTTCTCTAGAGGGAGCTGATGACAAAGCTCTTAATGTCTTTTCTGGTGACAGAGCTATTATTGTTTACATCCTAGGATCTTCAGATATATCCTACTCATTTTCTGCAGTCTGCACTTGTAGTGCTGTAATTAAGATGTCATTTTTGAAATATATGAAATCTCACCTATTCTGTGGAACACAGCTTACACACCCTCTCTTGTCCTTTATTGCTTTATGCTTTTTGTTGAAAATGTTAAATGGAATAAGGTGTTTTTGATTATTTGGTTAATTTGCACATACTAATTGCAAAGAACACAGTAAAATTAAGTGATACATAAAGCCCCCCCCCATTTTTGGACAATAAATCATTAAATATGCCATATCACAGTAAAGTGAAATAAATAATAGTTTAAAAAATGAAACAAATTAAAAGTAACCTATTTTTTAAATAAACCAGTGGGGAATAAAAAAATTATATTGTTACATTCTTTTAAGTATCAGGCCCACTGAATACATTGCTCATATGAAACAGAACTATTTATGAATATTGCCTGGGAACAGATTTTCAAAGTGTCACATGCCAATTAACACAGTACATGTGAACATAAGCATAATGAATTTCAGATGATAATATTCCCACATGCAGAAAATGTCAACAAGAATTTAATTGGCAGCTATAGCATATGGTATATTGAGCTCAAAAACTTGTTTATACCATCTTGAATCTTCCACTAATAAGATTTATCTTTATTAACAAAATATAGAGGAATATATCTGAAGTGCCATTCAGAAGTGTCACTTCATTTTTGAGATTCAGGCAGGAAAATTGATTGATGTTCTTTCTAATGTCAGGCTTGATGTTATATAATCCAGTGGGGTTTGTACAGCACTAATAGTATGGTGTTTAATACATATTCACCAAGGTTGCATAAAACTGCCTGCTAGCTAAAAGTGGTGTTGACCAAGACATTTTTGTACATCTGTGCATGGGTGCATATTCCTGAACTTTTAGTATCTGAAATCACAATAGTCATTATTTTCAGAAGCAGATATGCAGGTCTGATTTCATAACTTTTGTGGACTCTGCTCTAGTCATAGTTTGTTCACACTAAATGTAAATGGCCAAAAGAAGATTTTTTCAGTGTTCTAGGCAGGATGTTTTAGCTACCAAATCAAACTTATTTTCTTAATTTACATCTGACTGGCAAGGGGATATAGATCTTTTGGAAATGAAATATCAGTGTTACAGTGGATGATCTCTCTTTGGCTTTTCTAATTCTTTCTAAATATTCCATGAAAGGAGAAGGTGAGCATACTAAGAGTGTCTTAAAACTTCCAAACATATGCATGAAGATAACATTCATTAGATGGACGTGAGATTTGAACTATAAATCAGACTGGTGATAATTTCTTGTACATTTCTGACTCTTTCATAAATTCTTAGGATACCTGAGCTTAAATTCAAGTAACTTCATTAATTATCATAATTTTCAGATTTTACATCGATTAAAAAAAACAAAAAGCTTTAAACAAAATCCTGGAATGTTTCCCTCAAAATTTCCCGGGAAGTTTCACCAAATCCTTCTCCTTCATTTCCTGTTCTATCTCTTCCAACACACCTATTAATAGTATTAGTGACATGTAGTTATTGGTTGTTATTAAAACCACGTATACATCACTGTAAACCATGTGGTTACTCTCCAAAGTTTCCTCCTCTTGATAATATCAGGAAAGTTGCACTTTCATGTAATCCAAAAATTGCTTTCCACAAAAATGAATCCAAGCTAGGCTCAGATGCCCCTTATAAGGATTTAAACACCACTGAAACAGAGATATCCTGTCTCTTAAATTTGATATGAAGAGGCTGACACTGCAAGAAGGTCATGTAGAAATTTATCTACATCAAATGCTTATCTATGGTGCCTTTTTCTGAGTTGGAAAGGGATGTCCAGAAAGCAATCAGATCTTAGAAGTTCATGAATTTTCCTCTAGAAATATTTTGAACATTGAGTCATTTACCATTGAAATTAAACACTGATTATATTTGGGAGGTCTTGTGCTTTTCTTAAACTTCTTAACTACATAATTCTATACATGGGAAAACTTCTTTCTTTTTTTTTTATTAGGAACACAAAGGAAATAAAATTTTTTTAAAAAACCTCTAGAAATTTTCAAATTTCCTTTAGGTTTAAACCCAATTTTAAATTTACAATAAACAAATTTTATGGCAAACACAATGATTTTGCAAGGATGGCTATAAAGGAAATACAGTAGAATCCAGTATCCAACTGAAATTGGAAGAGAACTGTAGAAAATCTGAATTTGCCTTTTTAAATTCGTGATGAGAATGGCATCGAGTTAAAGAGTAACTGATTTTTTTAAATGCCACTATGTTTACACCTACCAGTTTTACAGGTCTTCTGATATATCTCATGACTTCTTAACCATGTTTCATTGGCTATTTAAGAGCTGCTAAAGAAAAGGGTATAATTAATTACTGTCATTGTTTTCAATAGCTTTTTCCATTGTTTTTAGTGGTCGTGCATCCATATAGTAACTTCAGCACTATTTAGTTTATAAAGACTACCTAGCAAATATTTGAAAATATGCTAAACTTGAAACTAGAGTTTTCAATAATTGCTTTAGTCTCACATGAGCCAAGTACTTTGGCAGCATTCCTCTGATGCTTAGCTCCACCAGGATGCACAAAGGCATACTTTTCTCTTTATATTCCTCACTAGAATGAGGACAATGTAGTATATAGTTGTAAAGTTTTTATTACACGTCAGGTGTTCTTTAGGTAATGCAGGGATAGTGATATCCTTTGAACCAATAAATGGATGTTTAAAGAATTCAAAGTTTACTGGGCTAGGAAAAAGATCACACAAAGAGTGAAGATCCACAAAGAATATGGCAGGCACTACCGTGGTATTTAATTCTTTTCAATGGCAGAGGAAATACAATTCCTATATACCAATCCCAGAGGGATAGCTCAGGTAAGGTTTTTTGTTTTCTTTTCTTCTATGGTCCAATAAATCACAGCAGATCACCTTCATTCTTATTACACAAGAAAAGAGTAAAAACTTCACTTTTTAATTAAGCAATTAATACTCAACTTGGAATGCATTGGTAGCAATAAGTAACAGATTTTACATATAAACGAGTTTTGGATAATAAATTTGTGTGACAAAACAAATTATTAACATGTGTTACCGTTGCTCTCCAAGGGCTTTCATATTTTCAGTTTCCTATGGTTCTTTCAAAGATTTGTCATTGTTCTTTTCTCTCCTTTTTAAAAAGTTAATGAAGAAAAACATTTTTTACTCTTCTTGTTTGATCCTACAATTTTCTTGTCCTTAAAGTGCTTATGTGACAGTTGGGTTTAGGATCCTGGTTTCTGTTTAGTGTCCTCCCTTAGTAATTTGTAATGTGTTTTGTAGGACCAGACCCTCCTAGAATTTCTGAGTGACAATATTCCCTTTGACTTTTCTGAGGATGTTCCAGAGGAAGGTGGACTCTTACTGTTGTGCTTAGTAGTATGCAATAGATCAGATTACACTACACATTGAGTATTAATAAATGTTCTTACAGTTGCATAAACTATAAAACCAAAATCCATCGTATATACTGTTTATACAGTCATATTATTGTATAGTCTACAAACAGGTAAGTGCAACTTTTCCTAACAGGAAGTACTTTTTATGTAAAAAAATAAGAACTATGTGAAAATAAAGCTTCAGGCCAGGCTGTTATTTAGGACACTGTCATGGGAGATATGAGTTTAAATCTCCCCAAAGAAATCTGGATGAGAGCCCAGAAATTTCATATCAGGTGATTTTTTTAAACAGTGACGAAATATGAGAGATGTTTTGAAAAGAAGTCGTGATCTTTTCCAAAAAATATGCTGATCCAACTTCACAATAAGTAAAAAAATTGTAAAAGACAATTATAATTTAATAAAGATTATGATCCTTTGACATGAGGGTGATTAGTCTTGGGGCAATTTAGTCTTGGAAAATGGTAGGTATAAAAACATTCTGTGCCTTGTCATATGCAAAGGATTAGCATGAAGGGCTTTCTGCCTATGCTTGTGAAGACTTCTGAAATTCCTGATTGTCCCTAAGTTGCTAATTTAGGGCTAATCTGGTATAGTTTTACTTTATCCCTACAAATCTATAATGACATACTAAAGCTATTTCTGACTGTCCAAATCATGATGAACAATACAGAACATGTTCTAGTTGTTTTTAAAGCTTTTGGTCCTTGTTCATAATTGGCAAACAATACTCAGAAATACTTATTGTATCTTAAAAAAAAATCACCTCATTTAATTTCCAGAAGGATCTCAAGGACAATTTAGTCTTGATTCTACTTTAAGAGATGACCTGTAAATGGACGAATACTATATGCTTATTGTATGGTTTGTCAAGCTGATTTTTCATGAAAAAAACTTTTCATATTCTAATTTATCATTTACTATTTTATAGGATCTTTTTTTCCCATGGTGAATCTTCAGTTGCCTGTGAGATCTTTCTTCTTAGGGAGGTAGTCTTCTTATACAATTGCCATGTAATTCTCTGGAGAATTGTGCAGGTTGGCAAGAGAGTTGCTCGGACTGTAAACATGGCTAAATTATTGCTTAATTTTGTTTGTAAAATATAAACATAGCACAAACTGAAAGCACGTACACCAAGCCTCAAAGTTTGAAACAGACTTTGCTTATTGTTCTGAGCTTCCACGATGTGGCAGAATTAGCAAACACCTATTAACATAATACCAAGTGCTGATGAGTCCAACATTCAATATACTTGAGTACTGTATTTTACACTTGAGGCCCCATTTAGATCTGATTTAAAAGAAAGAATGAGAAAGAATTATGCAACAAAAATCTTTGCTTTAAAAATTGTGTCATTTGTAGACAAAAAAAAGAAGAAGAAAAATTCCTTCCTAATTTTAACACTAACTGTGTTAACACATGGTCAATGAATTTCAAATTTAAATGTTTTTGAGTGGATGGTCTTTGTCTTTTGAAAACTGAAAGTAATTACAAAGCATTTTCATCAATATGTTCTGAACATGGTTTCATTGGCAAAAAATTATCTAACTGATCAGCTGCACTAGATATCTGAATGCTTTTAGTGACTGAACACGGGTCCCTTTTTTGTCAATAAATTTCCTTCCTACTCAAGGGTAAAATAAGAAGTAAAATCACCCTCTTTTAAATTACATTAGCTAATGTCCCTTTTCAGTATAGTGACCAGTAATACTCAACTACTACTTTAAGCCCCTCTCCTCTTTTGTTCTTGTGCTTAGATGTTTAAGAAACACGTGAAGTGACATCTCTGGGTCCATTAAAGATAATTGAACCTTCTCATTTTGCAAGATATTGTTACAATTCACTATTAAGAAAGCAGAGCAAAAAGTTGCAGGACAGATCCATTACACTATCACAGCAATTACTTTCTGCTGTTACAGATTATATCTAGACCAGTGTACAAGAAAAGGGAAAACAATGTAATGCATGTTACAAAAGACCATCCATCACTTGATGGGCATAGTTATCATGATATGGAAGGTGCAATTTAACCAGTCTCAGTGGAGAAGTTCTTTATATTCTCTAAGGAATAAGCATTGTACATATGCCTTTCAATTATTTATATTTTCCAAATGTCCATTTCTCTGAGGAAAAATTAACTTGGCCTAGCCAAGTAAAGCATTGCTGTCTACAGTTTCTTGAAGAAAAATAATCTAGACAGTAGGCAAAAATATTAAGCTGGTCTAAATGTGAGCAATACCACAAAAACCCTGTCAAAAGTTATTTTTGTGTAGGGTGGGCTAGAAAAAATCGTCATTTGGAGTATAAATAAGGTCAAGGACGATCCTATTTTAACACTAGGCCAAGATTTTGAATTTTTTTTTTCTCAAGAAAAAACCCAAACAAAAATCAAACAAACTTGAACATAGTTTCTTGATATGCCTTATATCTATGTGTGATCTTTGTCAATGCAGTGACCTTTTTAAGGGCATTTGTTGTGACAGCAATTGGCTCAAATGATAGTATCTGGCTATCGAATTTGCAAACAATAAGGGCATGGGCACTGCATTTGAAAAAAAATTTCCATCAGTAACATTGAAATCCACAAGAAAACTACATTAGAGTAAAGAAAATCAGCTTGCAACTTCTGGGTAATCAGTAGATTAATATAATTCTTTTCACAGTGCTGTTGTTTTGGAACAGACTTGGGACGATCAAAGTCTAAAACTATCCAAAGTAGAAATAGGAACCCCAAGTATAGAATGGGGATTGCAGGAAGTCAAAAGACTAAGAAAATGCATATAAAATGGGCCAGCCCCCCATTCCCTAAGTAAAGTTATTGATGAAGATTTTTCTAACTGGTGAGAAGAGAAGCCCACTATGAATAACTTCCCTGCCATTACTTTATAGTCATACAACCAGAATCTTCACACAACCTGGATAAGGCATAGTTACTTCAAAATCTAGTGAAAAATAGAGTTGTGACATGTTAGTACTTAAAATAGCTTTCACGGGGAAAAGTTAAATCAGGAAAATTATTTCCATCATTGCACTGAGGCCAGTGCAGTCAATACATCTTCCCAAAGATCAGAAGTAGTGAGTTTACAGGAAAGTAGAGAATTATACATACTTTTATACGTCTCAATGACTCTAAAAAATGTTAATTTTTTAAAATGAAGTCCAAGTATCTTTCTGATACAGGTGGCCCCAGGAACATGCTCTTCTAAAAGTCAAAACTATGGATGTTAGTCACACATGACTGATCACTCAGATGGAGCTTTTCTTTTCATATTTTTCTTCGCACTTTCAAAAAATACTTTTTATGCATTCATAGAAATTATTTTTTAAAAATACACGCATATATTCAAGTTTGGTTTTCTATACTTCTATCAAATTAACCTAAGATAAATATGTATTCTCGATAAATAGGCAAATATAGACATGTGAAAGAAATATTAACCATATAATGTTATTTTGCATACGTAAAGAATAAAAATATTATGACTTTTTTCGTCACTATAACTTTGTTCGCTTACTGTGAGTTAAAAGATGTACTACTGTGCAGTATTTTCATCTAAAACCCACTTTCACCAGCTGAATAAAAATAAAACTGTGAAAAAGTATAAACATAACCATAAATACGCTAAAAATTAAGATACAGACTCTTTAATATTTGCAGTAACTTGTCAGTATCAAATAAAAAAATGCATATCAAAATGGTGTTGGGAAAAATTTATAATGTGATCTTCTAAAGCATTCAATAATATGGAGTGAAGTCAT
This sequence comes from Brachypodius melanocephalos, assembly GCA_013398615.1. Classification (NCBI taxonomy): domain Eukaryota; kingdom Metazoa; phylum Chordata; class Aves; order Passeriformes; family Pycnonotidae; genus Brachypodius; species Brachypodius melanocephalos. The sequence continues at coordinate 45,182,220 of VZSR01003807.1, read as the reverse complement.
TTAGAGAATTCATAATTATCTACATTTTTTTGTGTTTTTTTCTAATTTTTTTTGTGAAAAAAGGAAATTTCCTGAAATATTTAATTCATTGCTGAAAATTTCTGAGCACTGTCATAATAAAGACAGTTTTGATGACAACCTTAATGAGAAATCATTCCATACAAAAAGCCCTATTGATTAACATATACATTTTGTATTTCACAAAGTCAAATGATGTTTTAAGTATTTTACTGTTTTCAAACATTTGCACAGATGTTAAATTCTGAACAGTACAACAGTATTGTACAAGATTAACATGACATATAAAAGTGTCAGCATTCATTAGTGATAAACATCATCCTCTCTCCTCTCCTGATGGATTATATGTTCTTTCATTAAATGGAAAGAAAGGATAACACGGATAAGCACTGTTCTGGTGTTTTCTGTTAAAATGTTGCTGGCATTTGAAGGGCCTTTTCTATACTTTTCTAAAAGAAAAGGAGTCATTGGTAATTGATTCTGTTGAGAAACTTATGATAAAAATCACATATACTCCCACAGCTTAGGCAACTGTCAAATTTTAACTGCATCAGTTTTCTTCTAGACATGCCAGACAGAAGTGCTAACAAGTAAATGTTAAATAACTTAAAACTTTTAAACTGGTATTTAGGGAAAGGAAGATTTTAAATGTAAGCACTGATTATACCAATAAGCCTGAAATGGACATTTTGTTTTTCCAAGATTTTAAGAATTCACAACTATTAAGTAACTTATTATCATGAACCTAAAGTAGAATTACAATTCTGTATTGGTTGAACCAGTCATATTTGTGACTATATAGAACTTTCAGCCTTGTTATTATCTTATTTCTTACTCTTTCTGTCCCATATTATCCTTGTTTGTCCTGGGAAGAAGTTACAAGTGCAATTTTCATGAAAGAGACCTGGCTTAACTATATTCCTTTCTAGATGAAGGATCTCAGCCAACTTCATTAAGTTAAAGCTTGCACAATCTGAATTGCAAAATTGAGCATAACTAAAAATATCTAATTCTTTATGCAGTTTTGGCAGCTATTCCATACTCTGTTACAAAGTAGGTCATCTACAATTTTTTAGCGTAATGGATATCCTGTTGTACAATAGCATCATTTACCTCTCCATTTACTCTAATTGAGGGAAGTTTAATTTGAATTAAATTTAGTTTTACGGCTGAAGCACCACAATAACAGAAAAGTCAAGGTGAACATGGTCTTCTTTTTTGTTTACTTGATTAAAGTGCATTCCTATGCACTTCCTACTAGACTAAGGAAGTACTGCATACAGCACCTACCAAAGGCAGTATTAATAAAGTAGAAGCCATTGGAATGAATTCCCACTGAAGAGCAGAGACCTAAAGGAATATTGTATCAAAATGAAGTATTTCTCTGACAGAATGTCACTGATGCTCAAATGGTTAAAGGAGACAATTATAAAGAAAAAATAATAACCATAGGTGCATATATTAGCACAGAGAAATAAAAAATATAAACTGTTATGTAAATCAATCTGCACTAAGCACACTATCAATATCTATATATTAAATGCCTGAATTAATCAGAAAAATGTTATTCTGATTGACAATTTTCTGCACTTGTGTTGACTTCTTTATTTTTCCACTCTCTTCTTGTTATCAGACAAGATACCATATCTACACTTTTCCTCCTTGTAGCTTTTAAGAAAAATTAAGACTAAATTGGCCACTGCAGACTCAGTGTGAGGACACTTCAAGTTTCCTGATTCAGGATAAGGAGATGACACATCAGATTAACAAGATGAGGTCTGGAAGCAAGGTTTTGTGACCACACCATGGAAAGCAGTAGTACAGCTGAGAATTCCATTTGTTTTTAAAGGACTTGTTCAAAAAGCTTTATGCCTCTATCCCTTCTGGCTGATTTGTTTTAAAATTGTCCTTCTTTAAGTTTCTCCAGGCCCTGATTTTCCAGTATCATTTCATCTGTAAGCTTTGCAGTTCTGCATTTTTCTGTCCTCATTTTCAATACTTTTGTTTCTCAGCATTTCTTGGTGCTTGATTCTTCACTGATGTTGCTACAAGCTCTGTTTTTTGTTTGCACCATATTTCCAGTTTCATTTTTTCTCTGTGTTTCACTTTTCACTACTTTTTCTGATGTTTCCGCTCATAAGATTTTTGTTTCATCTCTCTTCTTTTGCAAATTGCCATTAGATCAGGTACCATGGAGCAGTTACCTTGAGTGTTTCCAATGCGGTCTAGTGACAACTAAACACTCTGTGTAGTAAACATTTGTTCAGGGATTTTTTTTTCTCTTCTAATTACCAGCAGAGTCCAGCTTGTATTTTTCTTCTCTTTCTACATTTAAAATAAAGTTTCTTTATTTATATAGGAAGTGCTAGCTTTTAAAATTTACTTTTCAAAAGTGTCATCCCTTGGCATCTTGAAGAAGTGATTTGTCCTATACCTTTTAGCAAACTAATTTTACTGCTGATATATGCTTACAGGAGGTCTCCTCATGGTACAGTGGAGGAACTGATGAGCTGTGAGATCCTCAATACAATAGGTCATAGCTTAAGGTCACTCTGCCAGGAGAATTACTGCTTATGTAAGGAAACTGAAATATTTTGTGAACTAAAGAGCTAGCTCACAAGAGATTTTTTTTTTTTTTTTGCATTCACTTTATAAGTGTATTTACCTCACTAATACACACTAGAGGGATAAATTTGGGTATACATACCAATAAAGCTGTACATGGAAACCAAACCTGTTTTAGTTTTTCCTCTGGTTTTAGGAGGATTTAATGCGATGTTCATGACAGATTGATATGAGGATTAGATTTCTGAGACAAGATAACTTTTTGCCTGTAACATGATAGAGAGTAAAAAGCACAATAAATTATACTAATTAGGAAGAAAAAATGTTAAACTTTAGTTCCTCTTAGCCAGGCCTGGCTTCAGTCCCCTATATTCTCTTCTCCACCTACTGAAAAATTTGTTGTGTTGAAATATCAAAATTTATAAGCACAAAAGCTATTTGCCAATCATTCTTCTCTTGCTTGTAATATCAAGAATTGTGACAAATAAGTACTTCTTTGACAGTTCACTGCAGGGTGACAATAACATATACAATATTTAATTTCCTTTTTTATTATGTTGATTTCCTCTTTATGATTGTATGCATGCAGATTCTCTGATAAGTGATCATGGTCAGCATAATATAAGAACCAGCTTCAGCAAGCCTATTCTGGATTTTATGAAAGAGCTTTAAAATCTGACAGAATTAGGCAGGGATAATTTTTCTCATTAAATGAAACCACTAATTTTCAGGTGCTCAGCAGAAGACATCCTCAGCCTAGGAATGGGAGAGCTAAATAGTCTTTCATTCTTGAAAAGAGATTTCCACAAAAAAAGGAGATGATGGAGGAGCATATTCACTCTTCCTCAGAAAGGTCTATACAAATTACCTCTTTCAGAAGCCCTTTAGCATTGTCTCTTTGGTGTGATACTCCAGGATGCCAACAAATCTTCAGTTTACTCTTTTCAATTTGCTAATCAGGTTAGGCACTACCACGAGCAGCCTGGACTGTTTGGGGTTTTTTGAAAGTTTTATCCAGTAGAAGGACTAGTAATGTCAAGATGTAATCCAGAAGCAATATTTTAAACTAAAATATTAAAAGGAAAAAATAAAAAGAAGCTCACAAAAAATTCTCAGAAAACTGTCCTATCTTATTTGTGTTTACTAAAGCATGCTCCATCATCATATGTGCCACTGTCTCTGCTGAGACACAGGTTATAGACCAGGGAGTTAATGAGATCACTTACATTGAGACTATAAAATTGCAGCATGAGGAAAATACAGATATAACACAAGGATTGTTATAACTTGGAAATCATAGTAACTGTAGAGGGACCTTCAGATTTCTGTTGTAAAGAGATGGTAAATATGTTAAATACTATTGTTACCTTAAAACATGTATTTTTGAATATTTGTAAAATTTTCTGGTCTTAATATTAATCTTTCTTGTATGCATTTTAAGCTTTTATTTGTCCTCTCATTGTTCTACTTTCTCCTGCTTGTCAGCCTCTACTGCTATTTCTCCTCTCTCTGTTGTTCCTCCGGCCTCCTTTTGTCTCTTTTTCTCTTGGCTTTATTTTCTCTCCCTGGAGAGCCTCCCAGCTCACATTAGATATGTAGGTTAGACTTCTGATGTCATTCTTAGAGAAAGAAAAAGAAATTACAACCGTACTGTTCAAGGCTATATTAGGAAATCCTCTTACATGTCTCTGTAGCAATGCTTTTTCATGATCCTTAGATTCTTGAATGTGTGTCTGTGGATAGGGAAAAAAAAGAAAACTTAGGAAGGTATAACATCAGAGTGTCTGAAAACTTAGGCAGGGTTGTCTGTCTCACTGTAGAGCTGGTGTTGTGCTAGCCATCCAGTGAGAAAAAAAATTCAGAAATGTCACTTTAAAATAAATGAATGCACTGATTTTGGGATTTGAGATGCATTTGTTTCATCAGGTCTTCCTTGTGTAGACAATGCTGTGTGTTATGAATCCCATAAGATGCTTCAATCTAGGGAACATAGGTGCCTGACTCAGTTTCATAGATTCTAGTGCACAGCCTGAAGCAATGAAATGTAGAGCAGTCAGATCTCTTGTCTATTAGAGATCTTTCTGAATAGAAAGAGGTATCCTTGAGCGTCTGAGTTGTATAGATTGGTTGTTTTTTCAGGTCAGGATCAAATCTCGTTGTTAAATGATACAATGTATTTTTTATTATAGTATTTTTGTAGCATATGCTCCATACATAGAAACAGAAGTCCCATATGTGTTAACACAATTCTTTCTGAAACCAAAGATCTCAGATGTAGGCTGGTATTCTTTTCCAATGGTCATAATTATGTGTCCCTTGTACAGTTGTTGCATGGTTTTAAAGTTTCAAAACCTATTGAAAATCATCCTCTATATTACACAATGCAAAACATTTTTTTCTAATTCTTTATTTTAATTGACTAACCCATTTGTATGAGAACAGGATCTTTGTTTCTAACAATTTACCTGCTATCACCTGCTAGACAGAAGACACTGTTATGTTGTAGAAGCAATCAGGTTAAACTGGCATGATTTGCCTTTGATAAATTCATGTTTGTTTTTGTCAAGCACCTTTGACATTTGATTTCTAGGGTCCCTCAAGGGTTTAAAAGGGAAAAGCTTTACATCTCAGACATGTATGTCACTAGGAAGAGGTCTGGGGGTTTTTAATGTTGTTTGATTTAAACTCTTAATTTTGTCTAAAACTTATCATATTCACTTCCATGCTATTTCAAACTGTGTGTATTGTATCTAATTCTCTTGTCTTGTCCATTCAGTCAGGTCTAGGCAGCAGGATAGCCCTCTTTGTAATCAAGTACTGTGTCTGTAAATCTATAAGCTGCATTTCCCATTTACCTCTTAGTAGTGAATTTTGATGCACAGGCACAGTTGTAGTTTGTTCCAGTACGGTCTGCTCTGTCTGCTCTGAGCAATCAAGCCACAGAACATTTTACCCACACCGATCAATCTCAGTAATATGCACCACAAAACATATATAGCAAAGTCAACAGGCTTTTAGAAGAACCCATTCCTAACTACCATAGGCATTTTAATTATTTATGCCTTTTATTGGAGATCCTTGTAATTCTAAGTGTTTGTGAAAAATCCCATGTGATAGGACAATGGTTTTTAAAATTTGTTCTCTCAATGATACAGTTGAGAGCATGGTCACACAAAAATCCTCTGGATGAGCTATGAAGCTGTCCTTTTTTCAGGAGGTCTTCACGAGAGTCACTTGTACATCCTTCCTTAGCAAGCTAAACTAAAGGAAAAATGGAGAGTAATATATGAGAATCTGATTTTTGTTTCTACCCTGTTGAATTTTTTGGAACAAATAATATTGTTCCCTGAAGTGAAGATTATAGAAAGTTACAGACAATGTATTTTAAAATGCTCTGTAGTAGACAATATTTTTATATAATGAAACAGAATAAAATTATTTAACTGTCTGGGAAAGAAAACGAGACAAAATGTCATTAATCTTCTGTCTGTGATACTTTTATCTAAAAGAAACAATGATGTTTGGGGTGCAAGAACTTGCTTCATCCTAGTTTGAGTAAATTACTATAGTGGCACATTGATTGATAAATTGGCCACCAAGGCTCATTATTTCCTTGTTCAGTTCTGATATTTGGAGAAAAGTTCCAAATGGCAATCAAAAATTTCTCTTAAACACTAGAGAATATGCAGGTAGTTATTATAAACAAGACTTTTGGATGAAGTATTAGAGAATTTCTTTTGGTATTTACAAACTGCTGAAACATATTGAGATACTTGGACTAATAAGTCCTAGGGTCTCATTTCTGGTGCCTTGATTTCTTTCACTGCATTTCTTTCATAGGAAACAAAGATTTGATCAAAGCAGCAGGAAACACCATGGGTATTGTTTCATGCTCTTATGTAAGCAGTTTCCAAGAGAAAGATGAGCAGAAAATGAATTATGGATGTATATGAAGTATCTGGATTTCTTCAACTTTCTTAATTTATAGTTTAAACAATATAGATTGAGGAAATTTGAGGTAGCAAATCTGAAAAATTACCTGGAGCAAGGAGGAAGAATTAAATATATTTGTTGTCATATATAAGGAAATTAGAGATATTTTAACATTTTCCCTTAATATAAATATAAAACAACATATATGTAACTGGGGAAGTGGGAGTAGAGAACAGGGAAAAAAGAGATTTTCCTTCCATTGGAAAGAAAAAAATATCTATCTACATTTAGATGAGCAAATAAGCTGTAACATGTTAATTTGTTCAATTTGTCAATCGATTTTTAAATTCATGTTTTGACACTAGCAAGCTGAACAGTTGTTTTAGGACATAGCAGAAACCACTTTAATAAAATAATAATGAAGTAAACTTTTTATTTTTATTTGCAAGACTATCTTCAGGAAAGGGACATTCAAAGTTTGACTTTGTTTTCCTTTGATAGTGGTTGAAGAACCAACTTCCATTGGGCCAGTCTGCATTAGTGAGGATACACTAATTTTGTGGGTTCTGTACACTTGTCTAGTTACATATAATTCCACATAATGCCTTCAAACTCAGACTCTCAGACTCAAAAGATTTACGATTTTTATGGAGGAGGAAAGGTAATTCATGAACATTTTAAATCAGTCTTTCACATGAATGTTGTTGAAAGTTTTATGTGTAGACTTTCAAATACATTTCTATTCATGGTTCCATATTTGAAAAAAAAAAACCAAACAGCTCAGCTGAGGTTAGTTATTGTTGAGACAGAGAATTTTTTTTTTAAATATCAGCTATACATTTTAGAAACTGACATCAGCCCTTAAACTCTAGTGGTAAATTGATCACAAATCATCATATAGTCTTCAATGAGGCTTTATGAGACTGCTGCTTTCTACCACCTTTCTTATCTACATGCATACATTAAAAAAAAACCCTCTTAAATATTTTTTCTAACAAATAATCTTTAGCAGGTTTTCTAAAAAATAAAATACTGTCGTTTTCATCCTGATTTGAAGTATTTTGAAATGTCTGTTTGTAAATGTAATATTTCTGTAATTTAGTAATCAGTTATGCTACTCCTGTTACACCCCTTGTGCAAAGCAAATGGGAGCAATTTTTTTTCCATTGATATGAAATGTTTCTTTAACTAACAAACATCTTCTCTTCAAATGTCTCTTTTCTAAAGAAGCCTTGACTTGCTTTCACAAAAGGCTTGATAGGTATTTTGGATGTTTACTTGCCTGTCAATTCCAACACTATTGACAAATATGATACATTACCTACTGTCCTGATAGAAAAAATAATAGGTGGTAATGTTTCCATAAAACAGTTACTTTACAGTGGTTTCATCTTTAGGGTAAACAATTTAAAGAAACCTCACTGATAACACAGTGATAAACCAGTCACAAAAGTGTTATAAAACATAGTGAAAGACTGTCTTAATTGAAAGCTTCAAGTTATGATTTTAGAGGGCCTGTGAGACCAACTGTTCCTCGTGGCCACCTGGCTGGAAAATCCCATTTTATATACGGATTGTTTTGACAGCAGCCAACCATGAAGATGAAAAAGTAGCAGCTGCTACTTTTAGCTTCCCTTGGCATCTTCCAGGAGAGGGTCTAAGGCTCCCTGAGCATGTACAGCAAGTTATGACACCTTAATAACTATAAGTTGTGAAGTCCAGAAGGAGGTTATGATCAAACTGCTGGGCTTATTATTTTAATAACCCTAATAAAATATTTTAGAGGAACATGTAAATTCCAGCCAGCTTTGCAGTGAAGAGACCAGCCTGTGCTGCACTTGAACTCAAAAGGTGAAAGAGGTTTAGTTCAATTTAGTTTGTTGAAATTCAATATATAATGCTCCAGAGTTGCAAGTAAAAAACACAATTTTCTTTTCAAGTGTGGAAACTTTTGGGTGATTTGAAAATGTTTTATTCTGCTTTCTGCGACTCACTCAAAAGCTGATGGAGTTAAGGTGTGAAGCAATGTTTCAATGGAGAATAAAAATAATAATTTTAAATTATTGCATGGAACACAGGGCTGAACATTGTGAAGGAGAACAGCTCTGCTTATTATTCTTTTAGGGGTTTCTATACCATCTGCTGATTTTTATCAGCATATCTTTTTGATAAAGAGATATAAAATGACAATATAGAACTTTAATTATTTGATCATTTATTTTTATTATGATACATATTATATGAAAGTTATGCATTCATAATATTTTTACATGTTAGGTTTCTAAACACATAAAAAGTTCAAAATGCTGTAATCCTGGAACAGTCTGTAAAAGTGTGTAACAGCAAGATGTGGGGTTAAGCTAATACTAGAAATGTCATTCAGCTGGGAACAAAAAAAGGTCTAGCACATAAATACTTCACTTTTCAGCAATTTTATGTTGTGGCAGTCTACGTGGTGCAGATGTCCAAGCATTTAGATTCAGCCAGACAATGTCATCCGTGCTTAGAAATGTAATCTTTATTGTCAATATAAATATGTCAGCACAGTATTGGGATATTTGTCGCAATTTTTCCATACTACCTATATAGTGCACATGTTTCTAATAGCATTATAAATAATATTAAAGATATAAATTTATTATTTTCATATGCATAAGGTGAATATTGAAAATGGCTAACCATGGTTAAGAACATAGAAAAAATTCATTAAAATAATAACCTCAATATAGTGGTATGGTTTCTGGAAAGCTCCCCCACCAAAACTTTAAAAAAACCAGAACTGGTTTTGCAGATAAATGTATCTAAATTCCATATCTTTCTGATGAAATTGTCACTAGAATAATACCACATCTGCACTTTCTAAACAATCCAGCAATTCACTGACCTTTAAGTTCAAATAGAAATTCCAATATGCTTTGTAAAGAAAATATTTATAGCATCTTCCTTGTAGTGATCCATTAAAATGTTCCTTCAGTTACGTGCCATATAGACAAAAAGCCAAAACCAGGTGTGTTCTGACTTATTTCCAAAGATCTGATGCTGAATTTAGAGCAGATTCCTTTTTTTCAGAACATGATGTTTTACTTAAAATAAAAGTTCCTCTTTCTGCTATCTGTGGAATTGCCTACTGTGTAGTCTGTCTTACCTGGTTAGCATGTGAAAAAAATACTGAAAATGAAATTCCAAACATACTAGAAACTAAAGGATTTTCCACAAAAAGTAGAGCTGTGCTTGTAAAGCATAGACAAAAGAAAAATTTAGCATATTAAAAAAAAGCATATAGAAGTAAACCAGTGTTGCAATTCAGTTGGTCACCAGCAGGCTTTATTAAGCAGAGGAATGGTGAATGAATTTCAGATGACACTAACTAGATTGTGCTCTGACCTGGAATATACAGTACTTGAGATTTCATGGCTCTCTCCCAGACTATTAGTAATGGCAGCTTGAATGAAGCAAACTCAGCATGTAGCAAATGATAGATAAGCCAAAATCTGGGCACCTGTCCATAACTGAATTGTAAATACAATTCTCTTTCTGCCTTTGGGAATGTAGCGTCTGGCTTACACTTTTTAGCATACAATTAAGAGATTACTTTTAATTAATATTTCCCATGTTCTACTGCATGTCATCTCTTTGTTGATAAATTGATAAAAAAATTTCAAAATTTATAATATTCTAAATATTCAATATGTTTACTCTGAATATAATTTCTTTTGAAATGTTTGAAAATGCCATTCACAACTCACACCAATTTGAAATTTATGTTCTTGAACTTCAGAAGTACGTTATGAAGTTTTACTTTAATGAGAAAAATAGAAATGTTTGTCTTTAATTTGCATGTAAATTTTTTTCTCACTGTATAAAATTCGACTTTTATATTCTTTTTTTCATCTTTGGCTTCCTCTGTTGATTGCATAATGTTGACATTGTAGGCAAGAGGATAAAATAGATCTGATTACATATAGCTTAGATTAAAATTTTTCTCTCTTGCTTGAAACATACTCAAGTTTTGTAGAATTTAACCAATTCCACAGTTGCATTATACCTTTTGAAAATTTCACAATATTGTGCAAAATACATCACTAAGATAGTACTAACGTTTCCTTCATTGGTTAGAAATTGTCATTATCAGAATTTTCATCTGCAATACAGTATATGCCAACAATCTAATAGGCTTCAAATTCAGATATTTGCAGAGTCTAAATCTAATTATGTTACAGTAAAGCTGAAACATCCTCTTCCTTTCCTGAAAAAAAATGCAGCTTAAGATTGAATTCAGACAAGATTCACTAAATCTGTACTTTGAGTGGGACTTTTTATTTCAGTAAAAGTTATGGTAGGAAAATCAATTCCAGTGTAATAAAGATTTTCAACAAGACCTCTTGCTGAATGTAAAATCACCTTCTTCACTTCTAATTAAATTCTGCAGTATTTTGTCCCAATGATGTGTAACATTTAAATAAAATATGTACAAGTGACATGTTCAAAGTGCAAATATCATAATGTAACTCTTGAGAATAAAGCAGGAATTATAGTGATCAGTAGCAACAGTGCTAACCCAAAGCTTATACTCTTGACAATCCCGGCTGAAACCATTCTATGAATATTCCAAGTTTTGACTGGTATGCAGTTAGAATGTATTAATTTTTAAGATCTCTGGAATACCATCGACAGGGAAAAAAATCCCTCGTATTTAGTGAGGTGAGAAAGCTTGATGAGTTCCTGCAGAGCTGTGGAAAAACCAAGGACCAAAAAATCATCAGCCAAGAAGGCTTTTTCAGCTAGAATGAACTCCATTCTAAAGCAATGAAGATGAGAAAAGCCTCATGTGCTGAAGAGAAGGAACTAATTATTCTACTTGACTGCAAAAGAAATTACACATTTAAGACAAAGCTGCAGTACATAGTCTTGGTATAACAGCAAGGCAGATAAATATATTTGGCTCATGTGGAGGAATAAAAATGGTTAAAAGGAATAGCATAGGGTCTCAGTAATTGCTGTAGAAACAAGAAAAGAAACCTAATTTAGAGAAGATGACACAATTGAAAATGGGAGTGATAGCATATAATTTCAAGGAGGAGCTAAATAAAATATTGGCTCATCAGACAAAGACAGAGCAAAAAATCTGAAGAAAAAGGCTACAGTATTAGAAGCCCAAGTTGCACTGCAAGCAAAATAAAATGGCTGGTCAGTCGTCCAGAATTATCCAGTGTCTGTTTTCTGTGTGTTCATCAGAGAAAACTGTTCTTCGGATCTCTGTGTGAAATATTGTGTCCAAATCTATTAAAAAGTGTCCTGTGTTTAACAAAATGTGAGATAATTGAAACAGTTCTTTTGACATTATTATGAATGAAAATACATTGAAGGGAGTTTTGGATGCAAAAAATTATTCTGACAATGACTGAATATTTATCCACTGAGAAAAAAAAAAGCACCAACCAAAAAACCAAATATGTATTTAATCTAAAATAAAGCTAATACAAAATCCTTTTACAGCAAACTAATACAGGTATAGAGATAGCTATCACTGAACCATCTTTGTCCTTTGTGTGATATAGGTCTCTTTCCATTTTTTCCTTAATAACCTTAATAACTTTCTTGTGGTTAAATCATGAATAGTGCTGAAAAAAGTATATACTTCTTGCATGCTAATTCTCTTCTTATAACACTAGTATTTTGGAGTCAGATTCAGATAATATATATTTTACTCCCACTCCGTCCTCCCCGCCAAAAAAAAACTTAAAAGTAAGAATTAAAACTAAAATTTCCTTATTAATTTTAGTTTTTGCAAATGCATATTAAAAACATAAGCCCTTCTCTGTTTAGAAGTTTTGTAGAATAAATTTTCTAGTCTGAAGATTCACTGATTCTCCATACAGAAGCAACTACTTTTTGTTTTCCAGAAAGCAGGCCATTAATAATCTTAATCTTGACTACTTTCCTCACTTCAGTGTGTTAACTCCACTCCAGAGCCTGTTGTAGTCCTTCCATAGCATTTCACACTGTTTATCTTTAATGCAGATGGTTGGGATTTTTTCTCACACCACTTTGAAAAAAACTCCTCATTTTCTCTTTTGTTTTCGCCACAAAACCAGAACACTTTCATCATCAAAAAGCTGCACAATTCTGGGTGCCATTTATATAATCTAAAATGTAGAGCTTTCCATAATGACCCTGTGTGCATTCTCAGATTGTCTTCCCTTGAGTTTGTATCCAATTGAATGTCTCAATATTTCCCTCTTTGAAAGAATATTTTCTTCTTTTTCTGTGCTACCTACAGTAGGAAATGATTTTTATCCAACATTTAATGTTTGTCTGAAGGTAGAAGAAATTTAGTAAATGTAAAAGACTGAAGTCCTTTCCTTTCAGCCTTACAACTGTGCAGAAATCTTAATATCTTTCTCATTCTGCCAGATCCCTTGATTCTCTAAACCATTTTTTCTTAATGAAGGATTTACATACCCGTTAATTCATATGGTTTTCTAGTGAAACCTTTATCTTCTCTGCATCCCATTAATTTCTAGTCCTGTTCTGTTATCATTTTTTTCTAACATCACATTAATTTATGCATCTGTGCCCATACAAATACTGCATTTTATTTCAGGCTGCTAGTTTATTCATCTTATGCAAAAATGCTGGGTATGGTTGTTGTGAATTACTCCTCTGAACTAATAGTCTTAGAGCTCCTTTATTCTGTTTGCTACACTCTCATAACATTGGGTAGTGCACAACCATCACCACCCTTGGGCCATATCACACTATGATCTCAGAAACGCTCTTTAGCCCTCGCCCTTGATTACCGGCTGTTCAGCTGCCCTTGAGTTTATCAGAAATACTGTCTGTTCCCAAAACTTCTGCTTTTGCTGATACCTTCCTGGTGATTCTTAAAGTGACCTGAAGCACTCGTGACCTGGCACCTGCAAATTCTTGAAAAAATCCCACAAACAATTGCAATTCTCACTACCTTTCCTTCAGGTCATGACATTGCCTTGAGTTGCATCATTTCCTTCACCATACACTTATATGTGGTTTTTGTTGGCTGAATAATTGTAACTCGAATCTCTGCATATTGCCCTGCTTGAAAATTGTTTACTGTTTCTCTTTAGAATTTGAAGTAATATTTCCAGTGTCAGAACACAGTCCATATTTCACAAGCTGTGAAAGCAAATAAGCAGTCTCTTATGTTTAAAACAAATGAGCTGGCTTTCGCAAGTTTGAACAGGCTTACTCACCCTGTGCTAGTCAAAAAGTAGTTTAGTCATAAATGCTTTCTTTTTATCTTTCTTTTCACTACGTACTTAAAAACATCCTGTACATGTCCTACTTCAGAATAAGTGAATTTCTCTTCATCTGTATGTTCGTTTTCTTTTCCAGACTTGCTGAAAGCTACTGCAAACATCAAATACTTTGGGATAAGTTTGTAAGATCTGCACTTTTTTTAACATTTTGTGAAAAGTAAATAATATTCAAGTTGCTTAAGTGTTTTGTTTGGCTGTTTTTTGGTTTTTTTTAAGCAGTTCCTTAAGAGGTGGATGTCTTTTCTCTCGCATGCAAATTATGTATTTTTGGTTTCTTTGTTTTTCTTCTGGTCTATCTTGTGGTCAGAAGTCACTCCAAAAATAGTCTGTTCTAGAATGGCGCATTGGCAGACTAGTATAATTTAAGACAAGTTTCAATATAATGTAACAGTAAGTGCTAAGTAGCTCTCACTGTAGTCTCCTAAACATTCAAATTATTACCCACTATTTCCCAACCAATTTGCTAATGAAAATTTATCATTTAGACTTCCATACCTGTCCACTCTCTTAAACTCTCTTAAAAGTGATCTTTCAGCATGTAGTGTATCCACTTAACTTCATTTCTGTATACTCAAAAGTGGAAGTTTCTGCCATCGATTTTAGATATAATTTATTTTTAAATTATGCAAATGTTTTTCTAATAGCTTTTCTAAATTAATAATGAAAATAATTTTTGATGCTTTGCATATATGACAGATTTAGTAAGCACAGAATTTTTTGTCAAAATCAGAGGGGTTGAGTGGGAGCCATTTACACAATACTCCATGGGATAAGAGACAGGATACCCTATTCCCTACATTGATTCCAGCTAATAATGTCTATCACTGTAATGAATTTTCAGTAATAATACAGCTCTCATGTCTAAATTGCAGTGTATAAAATATATCAAAATAACTTGATCCCCTCAAAATACTATGTATATATATTCTGTATTTTCTTTAAGATATTTATTAGCTAGTGAGACTGTATTAAATTTGATTTACCCATGCTTATATTCCTGAAACTCCTAGGAAAGCACAAATCATGCCAATTCTCCTAAGTAAGTACATTTTAGTATACTTCAGTAGGTCTATGTTGTTACCAAAAATTGCTGCTAACAGAAATCACTGCCTTCCTGCTACTGAAAGTCTCTGTAAAAGTATAATTGCAACAATTCTATCAGTTTGTCTTTGTTGGGCAAGTAATCAAGGATGGCAAACTGTGGCAGTCCAAAATCAGCCCATTATTCAACATTCAACAACCCCTCACTGCATGGCCAAAATAACAGAAAATGGAATAGTACAGCTGATAAGTGATTATATGTCAAAGCAGAAATAGTGAGAAAAACAGAGTTGAGAAGTGCTTTCAAAATTTTTAGGGAAATAAATATTAAAAGTTTTATATGGTTTTGAACTAGGAAACTGAATTATACAACCCAAGAAGAAGAAGAAGGTTGCATTTGATATAGTTTTGCTTCAGTTTTGCTTTGCCACTTATATTAATTAAAATGGAAAATAGGAGGAGAAATATTAAGAAAAAAATACTTAAGCTTTTTCTTTCTGACTATAAAAATGGAATAAAAATATTTGAATTCACTTTCCAAAATGAGACTATGACTGGTTTTCCAAAATATTTGTATACATACATGTTACAAGACACTGCAGAACAATGACCAGGTTTAGGGACTCCTCACAGAATCCCAAAATGGTTGAGGTCAGAAGAGACCTCTGGAGATCACTTAGTCCAATTCCCCTGCTCAAGGAGGGATGCCTAGAGCTGGTTGGCAAGGTCTGTATACAGATGGCTTTTGAATGTCTCCAAGCATGAAAACTCCACATCCTCCCTTCGGAGCCTGTGTCAGTGCTCAGTCACCCTCACAGTAAAAAAATTGTGACATCCAGAGAGGATGACCTCTGTTTCAGTTTGTGCCCATTGGCTCTGGTACTGTCACTGAAAAGATCCAGGCTCTGTGCATGCTCTGTGTATCCTCAGGTATTTATACACATTGAAAAGATTGCTCCTGATTCTTCTGTTTTCTGTGGTAAACAGTCCCAGCCCCTTTTTTTAACTCTTTGTGGCTCTTCATTGGACTTTCTCCAGTATGTCCATGCCTCTCTCATGCAAGGGAGGCCAAGAACTTGACACACCAGTCCAGCTGTGGCTGAGGAGGATTATCTTTATTATATAAAGTATTACCAACCTGCTGGCAACACTTTATATAATGAAGGCCAGGTGTACATCAGTACCCCCAGGTCTTTTTCGCAAAGTTCCTTCCTAGATGGCTAGCCCCCAGCATATATTGACACCTTAAGTTTTTCCTTCCCCCAGGTTCACAATTTTGCAATATCTCTTGCTGATCTTCATGAGATTCTTTTCGGTCTATTTCTCCAGTGAATCCAGGCCCTTCTGGATGGCAACATGACCCTCTAGGGTATCAGTCCATACAGAAATAGACATGACCAAGACGACAAAGTAAAACCCAGAACATTATCAGACACTTTATTCTGTTCATTTGGAAAATCCATATGGTCTTGCATAAAATGGATAAATTGGAAGGAAGAAGAAAGAAAAAGAAATAGAAAAGAGGCAGAGATCATAAAGAGTGGTGCTATATGAAGCAAACACATTGCATAAATAAAGTTTTTTATTATATATGAAAAAAACAGTGCAAGCAGATAGGTATTCTCAAAATGTTGGAAGAAAAATTCCTTTGAAACAAGTCTGAAGAAAAAAAGAAAACTGAGAACAGAAGCTAGGGTTCTTAGTGCTAACAATGACGGAGACTAAACTAATAAATGGATTAAAATGTTACAATTACAATACTGGCTGGAAGGTAGACAAGGGGTCAGATGAACTATTGAAGGACAAGAGTGAGATGTTAATGACAAATGAGCTTCATATTGCCAAGAGGCTGAATGAATCCTTTGCTAGTGTATGCATGAAAGAATTTGAAGGTCATATTCCATAGCCTGGGATAAATTTTCCTGGTGAAGCAAGTGAAATGTTAAAAGTCTTTATGGTCACAATGAAGCAAGGAGTTAGGAAATTAGACCTATTAAAACTGACATAGTACCAGGCCAGGATAAATTACATCCTGAACATCTTCATGAAACTATAACAAGCAGCAGGAACATTTCTGGATTAGATATTTTTCTGAATATGAGAATGGAAAAGACCAAGCAATTCACCACTAAGATAATCCATCATTTAAGTAAAGGACATAAATGTTACATGATCACTACCAATCAAAACTAAACATTAATTGATCCAATGTTCTGGAAACATTGATAGGAGAAATATTTCATAATAAGAAATTGCAACTTACAGAAATTGCTCAGTACAACAATAAATATGTAGAATCAAAAAGGCATAATTTTTATCTCTGGATGTTATTTTAATCAGTGCTATTTTGAGAGACTTGGCTAAATTATTTGTCATATATCAAAAAATAGCGATTTATGCTTTGGTCGGTTCAGTAAAAAGGCTACTTTAATCACTCAAGTTATAAGTGGTTACTGGATAGTCAGTTGCAGCAATCAAAGACAGCCAGATATACTGACCAATTACTTTGGTATGTACAAGCAAATTCAGAGGTGGGTTCTGGGTTGAATTAATCTTGTTAAGGTTCTGAGTCACACATTTTGTAAAGACATTTGATTTAACAGGGTATGTGTGTGGTCTTTTGTGTATGTGCACATATATGTACGTGAACTGTGTGTATAATATGCGTAACTTAATTTGTATTTATTTTTTAGTTTCATACTTACATTCTTGATAAATTGTTATATTTTATGTTTTCCTAATTAGATGTACATTTATTCAGTGATTAATGTAAGTGCTAAGAAGGTTTTCAGTGGTAGAGCCCCACTAGAACTCTCCCACCATGAGATCATTAAGTTGACAGTATAAGAATTAGTGATAAAATATATGCTGTGGAAAATATCAGGTGCATAAGAGGAAGACACTTGTGATAAACTATTCTGTTTTACCTGTCAATAGGCACACTTTATGGTAGAAGAACAGTTTACAGATCTAGAAGCCAGCATTTCATGTCTATCATGAAATATAATGCAGGGTAATGAAGCATAGCAAATTCCAAATATTTCTGAAAGAACAACGAGACATGGGAAATGAGGAAGAAGAAAGGAAAAAAGAAAGGAAGCAAGCAGGAATTCAAATTCAGATGTAATCCGAAGATGATGGTCAAAGACAAAAGCCTGAAATTTGGATACAGGTTAGGATCTGGACTGTCTTTTATGTTACTGAGGTTACATGAATTGATTGTGGGGGAGCGTTTACATCTATGTAAAATAGCACTTGTTACAAAACATTAACATATTTATTTAAAGATATTTTAGGTAGATGTGCTGGTTTTGCATTGATTGACATTTGGTGAGGAGGGAAGAAGTTCCATACGGAAATGATTTTTCTAAGAGAAACTGCTCGCAGTTTCCTCCGTGCCTGACAAAACCAATCTGTGACAAGTTTTGAATATTGACGCCTTATGAACCTGTGAACACACATGTTAAAAATGAACAAACCCGAGGAAAGCTCTTCTTCTCCCAGCCTGGGAACAGGTAACAGGCCGGCCCGGCCCCCTCCGTGTAGCTGGGCTGGGCTGGGCAGGCCCTGCTGAGGGACCGAGCCCCTTCCCAATGAGCCCGCTGGGCCCATCCCAGCCAGACCGGGCCCAGGGCTGTTAATATCTTGCTGCTGGGTGTGTTCTCACTCCCTGCATGGTCAGGCTGACCTGTGGCTGGATTTAAACACAGTATGGGCCTGAGACCAGCCGTGTGGCCAGAGCAGCTGCTGCTGTTCTGGCTGAACTCCATGGCCTGAATCTATCATTGTGACTGCTTCAACCATTGTGACTACCACAGGCCCCGGGCAAGATATTAACTCTTTTCACTGCACAGAAGAATCTTGCAAAGCACTAATCCCCCCTCAAGTGAGAGAAAAGGACAGAGTGAAGACATGGAGAAAAACAACTTGAAGACACCAAGGTCAGTAAAGAAGGAGTCAAGTACCCAGATGGAAGGAGAATGCGCAGATGCCTTTTTAGGCTGAAATTCTTATGTAAGGCCATGGTGATGGACTGTGATACACTAAGAATATCCTTTTATTTCATGGTAAAAAACACTGGGGGATAGAGTGTTCAAGTTATAGACATGAGCAAAGGAATCTGTGCTGAAACAAGTAAATGTTGAAGTAGCTGTGATCTCACGAGAATCGTGAGCGGAGAGAGACAAGAGTGATGAAGACCCTTTGCCCCCAGGGAAAGAAGAAGACCTCTGTTCCCAGAGATGAAGATGATCTCAAAGACAGATGCAGAGAACCTTTGCTTTTGAACAGCTCATCCTTAAAATAGTTAAGTGAGTTTGACATGGCCCATGAACACAACTGTGGGAAAGCTGCATGGGATGGGAGGGACATCACGAATGTAGATTTCTGGGCAGCTGCTATTTGTGAGAATTGAAGCCATGGGAGAACAGTTTTCTTGTGGAGAAGTCTCCACGACATAGCAAAAGAGACTCCTCCCCCTAAAAGAACTGATGAAAGGCTATTTTAGAGGTAGTAAACTGACTTAACTCCCAAGTTTTGTCTCTGTACATTGTCAGTGAGAAAGAAAAGAAGGTTGTGGGGGTAGAAATGTTCTGAAAGTTTTATTCTGATTATTGTTTTTTTTTCTTTCAGTTCTGTTTTCTTAAAGTTTTAAAAATAAAGTTTTCTTTATGCCATTTAAAGTTTGAGCCTGCTTTGCTCTTTTCATCCCGTCTCATGCCAGAAAAAGAGTAAATAATTCTAGTAGGTGCATTGGCATTTAGCCAACATTAGGCCCACTATATTAATTGGTGCATTAGCTGGGAAATCTCAAATTAGCAAACCAAAACCACTACAGCAGAGAAGGTCGAGATTATGATTTTTTAAATTCTGGATGTGCCAAAAATCACATTAAAAAGGAGCCTTTAGGATGTAGCACTGAGAATGTTAATGAACCATTAATGAACAGACAAGATGTCCAAAAAGTTGTCCAGCCACTTTTAAGGGAAATAGGTAGCAAAGCAATCAGGAAAAAAAAAATCTAGAGAATAATCAGTGAAGGCTCCTTTGTAGATTTCTGACCTTTAATTCTGTTCCTGAAGATAATTTGCAGCCCAAATAATGAAGGTGAAACATCTCAGTTTATGAGTCAGTTCCATCTATTGAACAGCCATAATCTCAAACAATTTCTGGATATTTCATGCCAGTACAATGTGGTCATCTTAATAACAAATTCTTAACAATAAATATCCAACTAGTAAACATTTTCACATTCAGTTGATTAAAGATTCTTCAGCTGTAAGAAGTGAAGACTTGTTTAAAGGTGAAACAAAGATTAGGCTCATCTTAGAAACAGAAAGACAGATGGGGTCTCAGCCTTTGGCTAGTGTAGACAGAGTAGAGTAGAAATGAGAAATAGATGGGTGCTTAAAATCTAACCTGCCTCAGAGAAAGAGACTAACCTTTAAAAAGACCTCATTCCCATTTTCTTCACATAAAACAGCCTGGAGATGCATGTTATATGTCCCTGGTAACTTTTTTCATTTTATACTCAGTTAGCTAGAAGTGCTTGCTTTCTTTCAAATCGAAAACCCCAAACTACTACTTTTGAAAAAGAAAATAAAATTCTAATATCAAAACAAAAACACGAACCCACCATATGACACATAGGTTGTAATTTGTGTTTCCCTATGTTGTGTAAAAATGAATAATTGAATATTTGCTTGTTAATTGCATTTTGTGCTGAGAATGTTCTTGGTACATTCTTGTGGAGTTATGTTTCTTAGTTCTTTTTATTTGCTAGAACATATATATTGTTGATGCATTTGAGCACAAGTTCAAGCCAAGTTCAACACATATTCATAGTAAGACACAATAAAGTTGAGGAGATTTTAAAATGTTGTAACTTTTGTTTTTTTAAAACATTTTATTATCAAATTTATATAATTCAATTAACTATTAAAATATATTTTCTCAGATAACAGTATATTTATATTGAGTTCTGAAAAACAATTAAATCCATGTTTTTCACAATATTTGAGAGGGGTTTTTGGATAATTATTCCTTCTATTGACTAATGTCCGAAGAATCTTATTTTGAAATTACTACTATTAACAGAAAAATATTACAAAAAGCAAATTTGTATGTGTTGTAATGATGCATTGAAAAAAGTGATAAAATGAAAGAATATAACTGCTTCAACCTGAAATAGTAGAGTTTCATTTTAAGAAATTATAGAACTGTTCTTTGAAAACCTCAGTTAAAATTAATTAGACAGAAACTGAAGCACACAATCTTTTCCTGTTTATGCCATTTTCTTCTTAGTGTAAAACTTGAAATAGTCTGGAAACTATCTTTCTTAATCACAGAAGCCTCGAGTTTCAATTCAACAGAATTTTCATTAATATAAAGGTTTTGGATTAGTGACCAGTTAAATATCACCAGATATCTGACAGAAATTTAATTTCCACATATGTGCATAATGTATTAGGTTGAAAATTAAAGACTTCTAATAAAATTGAATGTTGATTTACTTTAAGAGATTCTGAATTAACTCATTTGAGCTTAAACTCATATCTGTTTGTATTTAACGACCTGTTCAACTTTGCAGAACATCCTGTAGCTACAATGTGGAGAGCTCTAAATTACCTATAAAATTAGTTAATGAAAAAAGTAAGAGTACACATAAGCATGTAGATTTTCAATGACAATATTTAGATAAAACCATGGCATATGTCTTCAAAATTTATTATCCTGTGTTTTTTGGGTTTTTTTCTTACAGTAGCAGAAGTCAGAAAAATCTGAACATAGTGAAGATTAAAGATAAAAAATATATTAGAGTACTTCCTCAGAAAGTTCCTGGTTTGTTTTATTTTTTTTTCTCCTGGTGCAGCCTATGAAAACTTGGATGAGTTTTCATGTATTGAGATAAACTAATTTACTCTTCACAAAAATACCAGACTCAAATAGTTCAAAATAATTGCTTCAGGAAGCAGCAGTGCAAGAACTTCTTGAACCAAACATATTAGTCAGCTGGATAAAAACAAAAAAAAACCCAAAAAACCAAAAAAACCCAAAAAAACAAAAAACAAAAAACAAAAAAAAAAAAAACCAAAAAAACAAAAAAACCAAAAAAACAAAAAAACAAAAACAAAAACCCTAGAAATAATTTTATTTCACTAACATATCTTTCTGTTCTGCTCGATTTTCAAGTTTTATTCCCAATTCTTTTCATTCTCTGTATTGGCTAATACATTTTCTGAGAACTTCCTTATTTGAAGCTCATTTGTCATCCAGATGCTGTTTAGAACGGTGTTCTTGTTATAAACTGATTCACGGTTACAATACAACTCTCACCATCATTCTGTCTTGTTTTAGTGTGATGAATCTATTTTTGTTGCAGTTACCTTGTCATTCTTCCAAAGTCTGATTCCTTTAATTCTAAGTGCAAAAATGTTCATAGTGATATATCAGGATGATATATTGTTTGTTATGTATGACTCTAAAACTTATTCTTTGACCCCTTACATTCTGGGGGAAGAAAAGAATCCTTCATAACCCTAATGGATTTAGAAGGAATGGAAGGCTAAATCTTATGGTAAAATCTGTTCCTTAAATTGCATTTACAGTCTCCTATATTTATCCATTCTTCTTTGTCATCCTTACCAGAGAAAATGTCCTACAGACATTGCAAAAACCAAAAGGAAAAACTCAAGCTTTTACAAAAGTAAGTCTCTTTCAGTAGAATCTGAAAAATGCCCACCAGTGAATTGCACAGAAGTAGCAGACACCTGCAATACACTTTTAAAGTAGGTATAATTTATTATTCCAAATAGTGGCTCATGCTGAGGGGCAGGAATTCAATGAATCACAGATTCTTTTTGCAAAATAGAGTTTGTCTCAGGTTCCTGCTTTCTCAGCACAGGTCTTAAGCTTCTCTAAAATTGTGAAGTCCTCTCCACAACGGCAGCAAATCTTGTCCTCTTCTGTCTGGGGATAACTTTGTAAGATGTCGTCCTGTTCAATCAGTAGCATTATGGCAATATGGAAGAATATGGAAGATTTAGGTCTTTGGCAGTGTTTTGTTTCGTTTTCTCTTTTGTGTTACTGTAGAAGAAGACTCTCTTGCTTCGTGATTAATGATGGAGGAAGGAAAAAAAGATATCTGCTCTTGAGAAACAACGGATGTTTTAAAGCACTGAAACAGAAGCAGTAGAATGAAAAGATGCTACGTGATATTGGGTCCAAGATGTGCTGAAGGTTTTCAGTCCTTAGTGTGCATAAATTCATCAGATTATGGAGCACTTTCTGTTAAGCATTTTGTTCTTTGATATTCACATCAGCTGTGATATTAATTTCACTTTCGGCAGAAAAGAAAATGCAAAAGTGCAGTTCAGGTGAAATCAACATATTTCACTTGGTCATATATTAAAACTGGGATATTTCGGCTGCTTTAGAAAAAGGTCGGAAAGCATCACTATTTGAAGAAACAACACATGAGCAATCTGTAGACATGAATGATTGAAGAAATTTAGGCTCCACTAGATAGTGTTTTAAAAGTGAAGCATGTGTGAAGAAAAATCTATAAATATTTAAATATGTGTAATTAAAGAGTTAGGGAAAAAAAACAGAGAAGAACCTGAGAATAATTTATTTGAAACATCCCACTGTGGGAAATGTAAACTGACTTGTTCAAAGTTCCATCTACACCTTGTGTGTCACTAAGGTATGCAAAGGATTAAAACAATAGAGACGGAAAGATGAACTTTATCCCAGGTTTATGTAGTGGGATGGCCCTGGCCAGATGCCAGGCACTCACCAAAGCCTCCCCATCATTCCCCTCTGCAGCTGGACAGAGAGAAAACATAGCAAAAGTTCATGAGTTAAGGATGATGTGAGAGATCACTCACTGAATACTATCATGGGCAAAACAGACTTGGATTGGGGAAATTACCTGAATCAAAATCAGAGCAGGATAATGAGAAGTGAAACAGATCTTAAAAACTCATTACTCTCGCCCCTCCCTCTTTCCTCGGCTCTACCTCCCCATCAGCTGCATACGGAGATTGGGAATGGGGTTATGGTCAGTTCATCACAGGTTGTCTCTGGTGCCGTTTTCTTCTTCCTTCATTCCAGGGCCTAATTCTTGTGGCAAATGCATAATTTTTAAAATATGGCCTATGACTGAGTTAATTTCTGATCATGTCATCTTTTTTAAAAAAAGACTGGTATAGCTAGAGATATTTAATGATACTCTTTTATACCTCTTTTTTTCCTTGAAAACACATCTGAAAAACAGTTTTTGAGTTATATTAAATGAACATACAAATATCAATACCGACAAATATGCTGTATCTTGTCACAAAGGTAATTCCACAAAACTGAAACACTGCAACATAAAAGAAAGAACTAGATTTCCATCACTGCTTAAGAAAATGCTGTCCTACTTAATGGCTCCAAGCAAGTTCTCTTTTTAAAGGAAGTTTGTAGTAATGCAAATACAGATTTTAAGAATTCTCTATATTTCAGGGGACAAAAAAAAAAAGCTGAGAAAAAGAAGCCTAAGAGGACTGTGATGATGTTATGTTTTTTTTCTGTTATATGCTCAAGAAGGTGTTTTCTGTGCCTTAATACTCTTCTGCATTTATGGATTTAGTTCCTATTATCTATATCTACTGACAAAGTCCAGAGTATTTTTTTTAGGCTTTATAATGATATGGGAAAGAAATTAACTGAAAGAATTGGAGAGGAAAAGAATGTCTGTTTAAATATTTGAATGCAAGCCTTTATGAAGAGATCTGAATGTTACTAGTTTGAACACAGTATTCTTGCCTTGCACCGTCAGAGTTCTAAGGAATTAAACATTCAGAGGAAAAGAAAGATTCTTTTGGCAAGGCTGTTTGGGGTTTTTAGTTTCTTTAATAAAGTTCCAGTGCCCTGAAACAATTCATTTTGATTATACATGAGATAGAGCACTTTTACAGTAGAAGTTATGTGATCTGAGTGATTTGTGTGACCAGCAGCCTCTCTGTCTGTGTGTAGAATGAGTGTATCTGTCTCTTTGTATCTCTTAAGCAATCTCTCTTGCCTCCATCTTTCAAACAGCATTAAAAGATAACCTTTTTATTGACTGACAATTCTCCTAGTCATGAAGTTACAGGTTTGTCGAGAGTTCCACTGACTGGTCAAGTATTCATTTAAACAGGGTCCTAAATTCTCATTAGTATGTTGACTATTTCTGTTATTTTGTAAGATTGTGGTCAATTGATTGAAAGAAGATCAATGAAGGTCTGTGGAATTGCAAAGAGTTTGCAAGGAAGTAAACAAATTGTATAGAATTTCCATCATAAAAAAACAATCCCTGAGTGATAACATAAGCCTCTTTCCAGGCACAGCACATCAAGATAAAGGAATGCCTATGATATAGATATCAAATTATTACAGCAAAGTAATCTATAATTGTACAGTGCAATCAACAGAAATATGTATTTTAAACTTACTCTTTTTCCGTACTTTTTATATGCACTCTGCAGAAATCCTAAAATAAAAAATTAGAGTTAGAGATCTTTGATAGAATTCTTCTGCCTTACACCACAAAAGAGCATTTCCTATTATTTTACTCATTTGAAATACTTGTCCTGGAAGAACTACAAAACATTTCACTGAAAACATAGGGGGTTTAGGGCTGTAAATAAATTTGATGCTATTTCTACCCTAAAATCTTAGAGAAAACACAGGCATGGAGAGGAAAAAGTCATGAGAAGGGAATCTGATCCTCCTCAGTTTGTTTAATGAAACTGAAGCAGAAAGATACAGTGGTCTATTTAGGCATTTTGCCTTGAGCCTCATTGGGGAGAAACAACCAACCAAAATAAACAGGCCTTTCTGAATCCATAATTTCACCTGGATCCACCTATCTTGAAGAGTAAGGAGAATCTTAGCTGGCAGATTGTCTTAGTGATTCACACTTGAAGCTAGAAAACTTGAGGGACGGGGTGCAAAGCTATACCACTTGTGTACTGACAAGAAATGGGCTGGATGTTACCTGTGAAAGTAATGAAGAATGTCTCCCAGCCCTCCAAAGGGCTGTGCCAAAAGGGTGAGGTAGTCAGCAATGCAGCTGATGTGTCTCTATACCAATGGGTACCAAACAGGAGTGTAGCTGGAAGTCATGGTGCAGTTGGAAAGCTGTGATGGTTCCGTTCACTGTCACAGAAATTTGGTGGCTTGGATCACACTTGCATGCTCTGATCCTGCTGGGGAATAGCAACCCTCTGACATCTGAATAAACAGCACAGCAACCTGAAAGCAGTCCAGAAGACCCTTAGAGTGTGTTGAGGATAATTTCTTAATTCATGTGATGCAGCCTGACCAGAAAATAATTGTTGTTAGCTTTGTGCTTGCCAACTTGCAAGAACTAATTACAAAGGTTAACACTGGTGGCAGCCTGGCTAGCAGTGATCATGCCCTGACCATGAAAATGGTCTGGGAGCTGGAAAAGCTCTCCTAAGAAAATTCAAATTTGAGTTTTTTCAGCCTGAAGAGGAGAAGGGTTTGGGAATACTTCATTACAGTCTTTCAGTATATAAAAGGAGCTTAAAAAGGAGATTGAGAGAGAGAATTTTTACCAAGCCCTATAGCAACAGGAAAAGGGGAAATAGCATTAAACTGAAAGGCATTGGATATAAGGAAGAAGTGTTTTACAGTGAGGGTGGTGAGATGTTGGAACACATTGGTCAGAAAGTTCTGGATGTTAGATCATATTCATTGCACTGAGTTCCAGTGATAAGATTGTAGCTTTCCAGTTACACATAGCTTTCCAGTGGCTTCCTGCTTCTTGTGTTGGCAGCAATCATGAAACTTTAAAAAACTGATCACACATAAATGCAACCATACATGCACACACAGCTATGGGACAGGAGATCAACATTTTCCCTGATCCAGGCTACTCTATCAAAGTTCAGTCTGAGTGGATGCAACTTGATATCCATAAATTTCATTTGATCCTCTAGCTAGAGACTATCCTGCACTGAGATATTTCATTCTTATTTATCAAAGTGTTAATTTTCTTTCTAGTGAAGAAAATAATTCAGATTATTTTGTGGTGGAAAGAGAAGAAATGGATTATATGATTTAACATAATAATTTATATCCTGGTCTTGTATCCAAATCACTTTCACAGACTCACAAAATCATAGAATACTTTGTGTTGGAAGGAACCTTCAAGATCACTTAGTTCCAACTCCCTGGCCATGGATAGGGACATCTACCACAAGAACAGGATGCTCAACACCACATCCAACCTGGTCTCGAACACTTCCCAGGATGGAGCATTAACAGCTTCTCTGGGCAGCAATTTGTATGTGATATATAAAAACAGTACTCACAACACAAAGAAAATTATGCTGGACTTCCCTCTCCAACTGTTTGAGCTATATATTTTCTAGAATTCTTGTTACCTTCTTCTGGTCTAATATTTTTTATTTTCTCTTACTTTGTCATGTTTGACTTAAAAAGAATTGAGTGAAGATGATGTGATCGATACCTGTGATATTGTCATATCAAATAACTTAGTGGTTAAGACATTTTCTAGGGAAAAAAAATTACATACAGAGAATGTGCATAATGACGTCTAAATATTAAAAAAAAATTTGTTTTCTGGGAACATTGTGAGGAAACAAAAATCACCCTAGATACTGTTCCAAAGAAAATTAATAAAAGTAACTGCAAACAACATAATTTTTTGTGGTTTTTAACTGGAAAAAAAAAAAAAAAAGTGGTTTACAGTGTCTCCAAACTCTCATCATCACTCTGAAAATATTACTTTTGCAGAAAATCCCTTCTGTATTTCATTTTTCTGTCATAACATCTAACGTTGCATAAAATTGTGGAGATATACTGTCTGTGTAACTGTATGGTGCATTTTTCTAAAATGCAAAGTAGATCATTGTACCATATAGCTGAATTAAGGATTCAGATTAGAATCAGATAAAACGCACTTACTTGAACAAGCTAGTAATTACACTGAATCATGTAATGTGTCTCTAGAGCTACTCTATTCTAGTTTGCTTAAAGACCAGCTGACTCTGAAAGCATACTGTTTACAAGCCATTCTGTACCCATATTATACATTTTTCAATATTTATCTTCCATTGTTCTTTACTACTAAGAGCATTTGCATGAAAACGGGATCTTTGTTTTTTGGGAGTCCATCTGCTGCTGCAGCTTATTCTCAGCCTGAAGTGATAATCCAGTGTTTGAGACATCAGCCTCACATTTAGAGGAACCAGATGAATTGTCATTATAAACAACGTGTAAAAACACCCACAGTTTCTGTCTTCAGATTTAGTTTAAAAGGAGAAACTTGAGAACTCTCAACCATGAAACCTATTTTCTTACAAGTGCACATAATGATGCACAGCTAGGAAATCAGTAAGAAGAATCAGCAACTTCTTTAAAAGGTATGAAGGTACTCCAGGGAGTTAGGGAACTAGATTGCAGAAAGTGGGTTTTGCTATGGTAACGCCACCTACACCTCTTAGGTTCTCTAATGTCCTCAAAATCTACGCTGATTTTACCTTGTTACATGAATTTCTTACTCAGACAAATTCTCACTTATCAAGTAGGACACCAGCAGAGATATTGTCATGACTTTTGGAGGGCTAGAAAATTTACAGTCCAGACAAGATCCTCAAAAAAACCCCATATTTTTACAGTTGGCTTTGACAGAACATAGATTTATATTTGGATTCAGAGTGTTTCTGATTGTGACTAATGAACTGGAAATGACATTCCAGACGCTGATAGGAACATTTGAATAAAAATGTATGGGTTTCTTTTTAAATAACTGGGGGGAAGAAAAAAGAGAGAGAGAGAGAAAATAAAAGAAATTTTATAGTAAGTAGTTATTTAAACTCCTTCTCTACTTGACACCAAGGGCCAGTATCTGCTAATGACAACTGGCCACAACCACAGCTTATCTGTCTCTTATCAATTTCCACAGAAATACAGATGATTATCTTAGGGAACTTAACTTTTTGTTAACTGATGCCTGGTGAGGGAAGTCATATCCCAAGTAATAAATACAAGATGCAACCTGGGAACTAGAACTGTTTTTCATTATTTTAATGAGCCAGAAAAACAGCTGTGCATATATATTGTGGGGCAAGAGATTACAGCTGTACATACATAAGCCTAGAGAGCATGTAAGTTTGTGGGTAAATACATAAATGATATTAGGCAAAAGGCTAACACATTGGTGATTTCTTTGTCAGTGCTGTTTTCCATGTATGTATGTTGAGGAGGAACTGAACATTCAAAACCCTAAAATATTTAGTCTGAAGTTATTTAAATTTTATTACAATGGCAGGGTGTCTCAACTAACAGAAGTTCTCCTGTCCATGTCATTTGGTTTCCATTCTCCAGTTAGATTAAATTTTCAGATGGATTAAGAGAATGAAACAAAGCTCATAATTATTGCAGTTTCCTACTTGTCCACATCCATCACAGTAAATATAACCCAGCTAGCAAATGTGCAGGGAAAACCAAACTGGGAGATAGTGTGAGGTTTTAAATTTACAAATCATACTAGTTATTCAGAAAGCATTCCTAAAACTATATTCTGTGACTTAGAACAAATTACAATTCTACTGAGATTTTCTATCAATCTAGTTCACTTTATCGAACTAAAATTTAGGTCTGCATTCAGGTAGTGTGTTTTTCTTTCATAAACACGTACAGTTTCACTGCTCTTGACCAGTTTGAATAGGGATTTTAAAGAGCAACCTAAAGCTGCTATCATCTGTTTTCATTTCATCCTTTGTCTTTTGTATTTTAGCTGTGTTCATCTTCCTTTCTTCATCTCTTGTAACTTGGTCTGCCTTATTTCTTAGCTATGTGATATTACTTGCAATTTGGGGATGCAATTCCAAGGGATTTTCTGCTAGCATGTAAGAAGGCAACATGGAAGGAAATAGTGAAATTTATGAAAACCTGAGAGAAACTTTGGTGTATTGTAGAGAATTTATATGGACTTTCTGTTACTGAGTGACTGCATGAAATGTTTGACATGTACTTATTTGAAAAAAACCCAGCTATTAGACTTTGTCACATATCAAAAGCTTTTCTGTATCAAACTCAAATTGTACCATCTACAGTATATGTATGCACCGTAACAGTCTGGCAGTGCCCTGTAATTTCATTTACGAAAGAAACATGTCTAGGCTTAAAAATAAGAACTTCTACACCAGCCCTTCATGTAAATATCAGAGACGGATTTCTATCAGTGCTCCAACTACATAAATATGTATTAGCATATATAATTGAAAACAAAGAAAGAGCAGCTCCTTCAATTCTCATTTTGTTATTGCTTACGTGTCTTGGCTCCCCTCCAAAAAATTGCTTAGGACATTGCTTTTTATTCAGGTTTTATTTTTCTTTGGGCACATGAACTAATAGACTTTTTCTTTATTTTCAAGGTTAGAATTGACAGCTCCATCAACGAGATTTTTTAAGAGAGATTAATGACTTTCATGAATCCACAGTGGACACCTGACCTGCTTTATTAGTTCTCTTTTTCTTTATCTAATAACTAATGGACATTTTCTTTCACATGCTAATTAAAAATTGGGGGTTTTATCCACTGTGTTATCAGTTTTGAGCATTCTGTGTTTTGATCTTATATTAAAGATCACCTTTTTGAGTTCTTATATAAGATCCTAGTCAATTATACGTTGCCTTCTAGATCAAATTCCTTATGGTCCAGTATTAAACAAACACTTATTATAGAGAGACTATAATTTCCTTCTTACATGTAAGTTGAAAACAGGTTCAATTAGTAAGTCTGGAAAAGGTTGAGCCTTTCAGTTTATTTACAGCATTTTTGCAGCACTAACTTGACTCAAGGAGTTTATAAACAGTCTCAAAAGCCTCAGTTAGATTAGTGAGGATATTTTAGATTCTCATGAAATTTCTCTGCTTCCTGGATTTGCAACAATGCATTTTAAATTATCTAATAAAATAATATATAAATATAATTTACTTTCTGATTTATTTTTACATAATAAAATAGTATGACTTTAATAGAATTCTATACTTACATATGTTGACATAATTAGAATTTGTATTTTGAAAAATAATACTTTGAAATTATGTATTGTTTAATAGAAAATATATTTAATAGATTTTATCAAATGTTATATTTTAATTAAATGATCTTTTAAACATTCCATTAAATAAATGTTGTAATGAGAAACATATTCCATGAGCTTTTGATGAACAATTCTTTATAAACAATTTTCCTCCAAACCCTTCCATGACACATTTATCCTCACCCAACTTCTGTGCTCCTGCTTCTGTATTTTTCCAATAAAAAGTGAAAGCACTTTCAGTTCTACCAATATTTGCCAATCATATGATCTAATGTCCAACATTTCTTGCCAAAAAATCTTAAT
This sequence comes from Brachypodius melanocephalos, assembly GCA_013398615.1. Classification (NCBI taxonomy): domain Eukaryota; kingdom Metazoa; phylum Chordata; class Aves; order Passeriformes; family Pycnonotidae; genus Brachypodius; species Brachypodius melanocephalos. Next base: position 45,150,935 of record VZSR01003807.1, on the reverse strand, counting down.
TTCTCATACTCTTAGAATATAGCAGAGGCAGAAGAAAAAGATATTTGTGACATCAAAGTGAAATTTAATTTGGACTTAAGCAAGGTTTAACTGATCTGCAGCATGTTTCAAATATGTTTGCTGGATATCAATACTTGCTGGCAATCTGCACAAGAAGGTGATAATTTAGCACATATCTGGCATTGCCTTTCTATTTAAAATGTTAGAAATGCTGATATATTAAGTCATCACATAACCTATCCATTTTTACTATATTTAACCTAAATGCATGTGAATGCAGTCTTCTAGTAGAGAGATTGTGATTGCCCTCTGTTGTGCAAAGCTTTGAGTCCTTTGAATGAAAGTGCAATCATATGTTTCTAAAAAAAATTGAATATAGACATATTCTATAACATCTAATTTATCAAATTTATTTTAAGACTAGAGGATATGGAGAAAACTAGTTGCTCCTTCTTTGCTTATTCAAGTTCAGAATTTAAAAAAAAAAAACATTTGAAACAAAACTTGCATATGAATTACACACACACTTGTTAATGAGGTGCTGCAGGAGCAGGAAGCCTTGTTTGCTTGAATTTTTGTATCTTCTCTGAGTTTTAACTTGTTGTTATACACATTTTCTATAGCTGTTTGTCAACTGCTGTTTGGCTTTTTAAATTAGGCTCAAACCCAAGATCATGAGACTCAGTCCCACTGAATGTCACCTTACAGCATAGTTAGTCTCACTCACATGTGTATAAATAAATTAACTGTGGAGAAAGGCAACAGAACCTAGACTTATATGAGCTGTCAGTTTTCATAATTATCTTTTCCCTTCAATCATTGAAGCTAGTAGTCGTCAGTTCCTTGAATAAAACCAAAGAAATTTGGATAATCAGCAACTTACTTAGATAACCGTGTACTTTATTATTTCATGTATGCATTTTTTCCTTCACATGTTTTCTACATATATGTATGTATGAAAAGGGTAGACTTCTTTAATTTTTTTAATACAATGAACAGCATCAGATTAATACAGTAAATATCTATTCTCTTAGGTTAAGAGAATTAATTTCTTAAAATTAATCTCTTAATTTTGCATATTAGCTGAGTATATTGAATAATCATTTCAGGTTCTCATTCACATAATTATAGCTGTAACTATTTGAAAAAAAGTCTCAAACAGATGTTGACAGAGCATGTAAATTATTTTTCATCTACCTTGCTCAGAGTTACAGAATCAGACTCTACAAGAAATGAATAAAGAAATTATTCCTTATCTTCTTAAGTAGTTCCCAAAGTAGTTTCCCAAGCAGTTCCCTTAGTTTCTTAGTTTCCTTATTTTCTGTAATTTTTTGATGACTGGAGGCAGGGGAGGGGGGCTGCCATCAGTTATAACCATTATGCCACCCATAATTATATCTTTTGTTTTTTCATCTATTGAGGGATTTGGTTTTTCCGACATTCAGGTGGTTTAGAGTCTTTTGCCCTTCTGGATGCTTTGGGGCAGACACAAGAAAGAGACAGAGGCTTCAAGCTTCTGTATTTTCTAGGTTTATCATGATGTTTATTCTTTCTTTTATCTCATAGTTCGCTCTGTCCTCAGCAAGGTCTGTTCCCTACAGCGGCCATCAGGGAACTCCCTCTGCCCTCAAAGGTTGTTGCCTTATATACAGATTATTACAAACATATTATTTACCATTTCCCACCAATGTCCACCATCCACATCAAACAGACCATCTCCACTTTGCCCAATCTCGCCAAGCCACATTGTGTCAACGTCACAGCAGAAAATGGAGGTGAAGAAGAAGAAAAGCCTTAGGAACCACCCCAAAATCTCCATCTTGTCTCCATCTACTTCTATTATGAAAACCTAAAACTACATATTTTTTACTTAGGGATAAGCTAAACTACTCTATGTCACACTCTTGAGATTTGTAATTCATCTCTGCTTTGTGCCATGGTCTGTGACCCCTGTGGACAGAGGAAAACCCCCCCTGGACAGGCCCAGGGTATCACAAGTGCTCTTGAACAAAACTCAAATTTCCCTTGCTCAGTTCCCAGACTGTTTGGTCAGGGTTTCCTGAGCTCTCAGGGCAGCCAAAGGGATGCCCTGGGTTCCAACAATCTATTGTGTTTTCATCTGTCTGCATCTGTTGTTTTGAAAACCTTGGGGATGAAGGAGATCTTTTTCTGTCTTCATATGATTGATACAAACCTGAGTCATATTTCAGACTTGTCCATCTAACGCACCTGCCGCCCCTAATATTTGCTCGACAGACCGCTATAGCTCTGGCTGTCGCTGGAACTGAGTACTTCAGCACAATTAACATTTTAACTCACAGAGAGACACTTGGCCTTATTGTCCAGAAGGAATATGTACCATCTCTCTCTAAGCATGTCTCTTTCTATACATACAGAAAGCGTTTTGAGACCAGTCTCTTGCTGAGCTAATAGCTAAAAAGATGGTCATTAAGTGCATGGGTCCTGAAGTAAAGCACTTTAAGCCCACTCCTAAGTCAACTCATCCTCCAATAGCTGAATCGAGCCTTTGTGAACAGTTTTCTGTCTGCTGAGTAGTCTCTTAATGTGTTTGGCTTTCACAAAGTTGTTGAATCTGTTTTACTACAATTTATCTTGCATTGTCCTGAATGGGCAGGAAAAGTTATCAGACTCCCTATTTTGAAGAAAATTACTGCTTGAGGATATTATCTCAAATTAGATCTCATCTCATAACCTAGCTATTGCAACTGGAAAGTCTCTTCCTTCTGAGTATATGCTGGCACAAGAACTTTGTCCTTGCAAACTGTCAGTTCGTGGTCACCAGTCTGAAAATTAATTATTTATTTACTTGTATTTGTGCAAATGTGGAAAGAGATGCTGAACGCATACACCTTGCTTTTGAATTCTGGTGTAACATAGTAAAATGTGAGCAAACTTTTTTTTTTGGTTTTTTGGGGTTTTTTTGTTTTTGTTTTTTTGGGGTTTTTTTGTTTTGGTTTTTTTTGGTTTTTTTGTTTGTTTGTTTGTTTTTTTGTAATGAACATATGAGTTACTAAAAAATTTGAGTTTTAAAAAAGCCAAGAAGTGATCATGGTGTTTTTATACTTGAAGGAAATTTCAAACACTGTTTGGATTCCTTTTTGTTAGGTGCCTTATTTCACTTGCTTATAATCCTTGTGTCCTTAAGTTTAAAAAAGCCCTCAGAATCTTCAGATGTGACTGACCAGGTAATACATATATTTATGTATATATACATCTCTCTGTCTCTCTATATATATCTTATGTATATATACATATTTCTATATCATATAGTATTAAAGAATACAATTGATCATACATTTTTTTTTTATTTTTCTTTATTAGATGTCAAAAAATTGTAGTGTCTGAATGTCACAAAGATCAAACTTGTAAAAGCTAGTAAAGACTCAGCACCTCTGACTGAGGTCATGTTTTCTAAAGAATCCTTTAGGACTCAAATTAATTGGCCAGATTGCCAAAAGAGGTAGCATTAGAAAAGTGGATCACAAGTCTCATGATTGGAGTTACTGAGTTTTGCTCTTCTTTTTATTTTTTTTCCTCACCTTTAGAAGAAAAAATATTATTTTAAAGTAATTATTTCCAGTTTTAGAGGAAGAGTACTTAAAAATCTGACCTTGAGGTCTTCTCAAAATCTCGCTGTGATTTTGAAGCTGAAACAACTTTCTCAAATCATATCTACTCAAAATGTTAGAAATATTCTGAATAAGATTGAGTTTTATAACTTTGTCAATCAACCCTCTCACTAAACAAAATGTCAGATGTTGAGTTTATTTATTGCCAATAAAGTTTGAATTTTAAGTTTGACAATGTGCCTGAGAAATTATAATTTCCCATCATCCTGTTAACTCTTCCAAGCAGACTTGCAAAGTATCATCAGGGTTTGCACTTGGAATAAAGCAATCTTCCTCATTTAAAATGAGGTGGCATTTCTGAATATTACAGGAAAAAAAAAAGAACAATGAACGACTTTCTTTGAATCCACAATACTATATATCATGGCAGGAAAAAAAGGATGAAGCTAAAAATTAAAATGGACCCGAGCTAGCAAAAATAATTGTAATCTTTACCTTTTGAAAGGTTATTGGTTTAAATTCTCAGGAGTTTCATGAAAATATTTGAATATTCCTTTCTTTTTTCAAGCTTTTCAATATTTCAAATTAATTGTGAGCTCATACTGGCGTGCAATGATGTTGTGGTCCAGGCTCTCAGCTAACATACAGGAAAGATACACCTGTCTATTTCTTTCCTTCCCTCTTCCACACATGTCTGAAAATCTTATTCTTCAGTAAAGATTATAAACCAATGGACATGATTATTAATTATAACTCATCAGTCCTATACACAATAGTGTGATCAGACATTTCATACAGACAAATGACATCTCTTCCTATAGGATACTAACTTATAGAGACATTCTTATTATAACAGATAGCATAAAGCTCATGGCATTACAAGGCAGATAATTTTATTTTGTCACATCTCTACTCTCTCAATATTACATGATTAATTTTTCCTATAAGGTATTCTGACCCCTTTATGTTTTGTCTGTATTCTCTCTAAATTCTTTAATCTTTTGATATTATGGTGACTATTAACAGTTTTTTGTTACAAAATTTGGAGCTATTGTTTAGTGTATGAAATTACACTTCAATAGCAGAATAATATAGCTATGGAATAGGTAGTGGTTTGTCAGTGTATCCAAACTTAATGCCTCTGTTTTTCAACAGTGCTGAGACTTTCATGCATATGACACATACTACTCAAAAATTTATTGTTACTGAGATAATAACATTAAAATTATTTAGTACAGTGTGAACCCTACTGTAAAATTTCTTTCTTTTCCTCCCCTGCTAATAATATCTCCCCACAATGCCCATGGGTTTTTATCTCTCTTAAACTATTCTTACCTTTGAATCCGCTCTGTTTTTACTTCTGAGTAGGTGCAATTATCAAATGGTGCCAGACTTAATTTTCATTCCTGGTGCTTTTCAAAAAGTGTAGGCTGTGTGAGGTACTATATATATATACATATATATAATCTGAATGTGTTGCAGGCAATATTTCCCTTATTTGGCTATACTGTTTCCTAAGAAGAACTATCACATATGCTAGACCTGTAGAAAGATTAAATTTCTTTTATGTAATCTCTGATTTTTCTTCGATATCCTCCAAACTTTGAAACTGTCGTCCTCTGGGGTCAGTTATGAAAAACAGTGTGATAACTTATATAAGTCTAGCCCTAGATGCTGATACTGTGGGTGAGGGAAATATCAGGTAGAAGAGAGGAATAAATATGGATGAAGAAAATAAAACATTTCCACCAAACTCTGACATTTTTTGTGGTAAAAAATTGTACTTTTCTACATACAAACTCCAAGTGTATGTCTGGATGCTGGGAAAAGGGGAAAAGAAACACCATCTGTGGGATGAGAATTATGGAATGGGAGAGAATGAACACAAAGAAGTGTAATCATGCAAAGGAGAATACTCCATGGAGGATGTGCAAGAAGTTCTTCTGAAACCTCTGCTGGGCTAGGTGGGCTCTGCTCTATTTATGCATTTAGCTGGTGGCTGACACCTTCCAGGAGAGGCATTTAATTCCAGAACACAGCCTTCTCATTGTGGCTGTGATTTTAAACTTACTGGGTAATGGAGGATATGACCATTTACCATATGATGAGGTGGCCTTGTCTGTCAGCCAGGGAGATGCTTAATGTTATATATGGGTCAAATGAGCCAAAAAAAGAGAGGAGGGAAAAAATTCAAGAACTTTGAGCCCTCTAGCAAAAGGGGAAACTTCCCCTATGGCAAACAGCCACATGGGGTTTTTTTTTAAGGATCCATTTTCTCCTGAAAATTGATTAAGTAGCACTAAATCACATAAGATAAAGGAATTCCAAGGTCAAGGGGGATTTCTGCAGAATCACCCATTGCAGAGATCACAGTAGCAGATGTTGTCCTTTTGGCAGAAAAAATTCTTTAATGTTTGCAAATACATTTACTTCCATGAAAAAATAGCAATTCCCCAACATGTCAGAACACTGAAGTCTTTCCTTGTGAATATTTGCACACAATAAATGAGGAAGAGCTATAAAAAACAAATCAATCAGATGTTTGGAATTTGACTAGTTGTTCCCAAAGACAGTTTTACTGAATGTATTCCTTGGAAGGTGCAATGCTATTTGCAAACCTTACATGACACCTGGCTAAGTAAAGACATGACATCTGGCTAAGTAGGGAAACATGTAAGCTAAAAATAAAGAGATTTATTGAACTAATCTTATGTCTGTCTCAACTTGGTTTAATGAAGGTGTTTATTTTTCAGCAATATTGACCAGAAAAATAAAATAATAAGTTCAGGTTCAGTCCTGAAAAAAGCTCTACAACCATAAAATATACTATATAGACAAAATAACATTTTTTCTCACTGTTCATATCATTGGTGTTCTGAATTATAATTATTAAAGTCCTAGAAACCTTTTATTGAGACAATCTAGAGCAGAATTCATTTTTGAAGGGCTTGGATAACTGAAAAATTCCAGAGCATGCTCAGTCATATATTGCACACTTTAGAGTTAAAAAGATTGAGTGGTGAGTTTTAATGTAGACCATCTTTCTGTCACTTATATTAGTTGACATTGATTTTACCCTAACTATATAAATCGCTATTGTGGTAAACATATGGAAACAATGAAGTTTGATTACAGATAACAACAAAAAAGGTGAAGACCTTTCCAATCACATGATCACCCTACTCTTAGTCAGTAGTCTTAGCCTTGCATGGTGACAGAAGCTTTCCCCCACAGAAGCTATATACTCCTAGATTAGTGCAGTATATGTGGAAATTATCCCCTAGAAGCTGCTTAGTAACCTCTTTTAAGTAAATCTGAGGACCACAGAACTGAAATTCATGCCTAGTGGTTCTACAGCTGAACTGGCAGGCCTATATTTAAGATGAGTTTGATCCTTATCTACAACATTCTTTTGTGTATACTGCTTTTAAAAGATACATGGTTATATGTAATGTCTGCAACAAGAATTTGACTACAGGGCTGTCTGTGTCTATTAAAAGGTGTCTTCTTATATTATCACAGTTTATTTTTATGATAGGACCTGCATAATTTTATAATTTTTTCCCAAGTACCATGTCGTTGCAGGTACGAAGTAACCTCTAAAATCATACTAGAGATCTAAAAACTATAGGCTGGAAAGAGGTCCTGGAGAAATCTGAAACAAAGATGAAATAGGAAAAAGGTAAATGGATCTTTCTTTTTCCCCTGGATGTTCCCCCCACCAAAAGAAAAACAAAACAAAACAAAACAAAACAGAACAAAAAAAACCCAAAAACCAAAAACCAAAAACAAAAAACCAAAAAACAAAACCAAAACCCCCCCCAAAAAAAACAACAAAAAAAACCCCCACCCCAACAGATACCATTTTAATCACCTAGATCTTATTTAATCAGATCAGTATAGAACTATTCTGAAGTTCACAATAACAATGCTGCAAACTCTCCCATCTTAATTCTTACTCTTGAGATTTTCTTATTAAATCCAAATTATGCCTCAAGAGAGAAACTTCTGTAATGTGCCTATAGATGATGGTGAATTTTCAATATCAAAGATGAACCAGAAGTTTAGGCCATCCAATCAACACCACTGTTCCAAAATCCACATTTGTAAGTGCCCTGTAGTGTTAAATTTTCTCTTGTCAGTCTCCAATTTTCTTGACAGTCACTGTGATTTGCTTTCAGTGGCAGTATGTTAGCATCTAAACAGTAATGTGGTGTCATCTCAGGATTTTGAGTTGAAAAAATATCTTTCCCTTTATACTGCACTAGCATAAGGGTAAAAAATGCCCAGGAAAATGCCCAGGTTCTAATTCACAAATGATGGCATTCTGTATTGCTTCCATAATGTCGCTGGTTTCCTGTACTGCAAAGTGTACAGGCTGACTTGGGATTTTTGTTTGTTTGTTTGATTGATTGATTGATGGATTGACTGATTTTTTTTTTCATTTTGTTTCGTTTGTTGCTTTTTTCCCCCCTCCCTTTGTTATGTTCAATTTTTGAAAAATTATGACTTGCACATCTCCATGTGCTCTTTTTGTTAGAGAAATGTGTTCAGATCAGATGACTGAAAAGAGTGGCGGCACAGGAACCTATAACTTGTGCTGCCACAGTTTCCTCTGTTCAGCACAGTCAGGAAGCAGCTGGTGTTCAGTCCTCTCTCTCTCTAGGTGTATGGTAACAGAGACGGAGGGACAGAGTTACAGCTCATGTTACCATTCTTTGTAACATCACACTGGGTTGGTTCTCTGAAGAGTAGAGGTAACACAAAGGGACCGCTATGATGGTTTCATATATCAGGTGTGGCTCAGCAGGTGTTCGACTGGACAGCTTCAACTTGGCTTCACAGAAGAACCCATAACTTGGTGGTCCTAACATGGAAAGTAATCAATATTAATGATAATTAAAACAAAACAGCTCCACAAAAGACAACTTGAGACATTCACAAAAAACTGGAACACTGTAAAACCTTTCTTCAAGCCTCTGTCTTGTTGTTTGTAGAAAAATATAAATTTATGCAGTTGTGAAAGGGCTTATTGAAGACTCTGCACAACCGTATATAATTTGTGAATGGCTCAGTGATTTGGAATCCTGGATTAATAGTAGAGAAATAATTAGTTCTGGTCATAAATTAGAAAGGAAAGCATATACATGAAATCTATTCTTTTTAAATTTGATAAATGTTGTCAGATTAAGAAACTTACCCAATATGACAAAATACAAATTCAAGGGATGTTATCATTTACTTGATATGTACTACTCCTGTTTAATGTTTTACAAGCCATCTTTATTATCCTCTCATACAGCATCAGAGCAAATGTGCATCTGTTAAGGTGAATTTTATCATTCTTGATTCTAACTAAACTTTTGTTCTTTTCCTATATTTAAAAAAAAAAAAAGATTCATTACATTACAGACCATATGGAAAATACTTATTAAGATTGGTTTTATTTTTATTGCTCTTACAATATTTTCTTTTTTTTCCTCTGGTAATAAACCCTCAAATCTTCTTTAGTTTGGAACTTCAAATCAACCAAGAAAAGGAAAAAAAAATTAAATACAAGCTACCAAGGAATAAGGTTTATGTCAGGTTGTGTTTTCTGAAAAATCACACAACAAAAAATATTCAAGGCACCACCTTACAGGCTGTATAATTCATCATTCACTTAGGAGCTGGACTTGGTGATCTTTATGGGTTCCTTCCAATTTAGAATGTTCTTTGAAATCTGTGAGTAATTCAACTGCAATCAATCTGAAGAGAAAGATAAAGTGACTGATCTATATGCATGCTGGAAGATATACTGTGTTTTGAAGGAAAGAATGTACACAAAAATGAACATTCTGATTATAGACAAACAAATGTATGTTTATGTAGACTTGTGAATACCTCAAAACTTAAATACTTTTGATTTTTGGGACTAATTGATTCAACTATAATCTACAGTAGACATGGATGCTTTTTAATATGCCCCAGACAAATATTGATATGATATGGATGCTCATATACTATTGTGTGGGATATTTTAAAATGTGTTTTTTAAGAAAAAAAAATAATAAAACAAAGAGTTCAGATTATAAATTCCTTTTGCAGTCAATATAGAGAGGTTGGCATCTGTAAATAGCCAGATAAAATCATTTGCTTCTAACAAGTTTTATCTGGATTGAAGCTGCCAAAATTAGAAAGTATAAAACCTCTAATGGGCTTAATATTGTATCTTTTATGACAAGGTTCACAGAAATGTTTATTTGGTGTTTTTTTCCTGTGTTTGGCATTTATCTTCATACCTAGGACTGCTGGAAGTAATCCATTGTGTGTTGACTGTAGTGTTGACTTCATTAGTGTTGCAAAGAGCAAGCCAGATAATAATGTACCTGACTAATTATGCCTGCAAATTATCATGAGAAGAAGATGGAAATTTCTTCCCAAAATTAAGCTCAAATAAAACATGAAGTGCAGTATTTTCATAACTGCATGTCAGTATTGTGTTTGCTCTTTTTCTAGTTCACAATGGTCAGAAAGAGATCTACGGGAATCAGAATGTGCACAACAGAACTTAAACACTATCACAAGTGTCTCAAACAAGTTATTCAAAACAAAGCACTGAATGAAGAAAGCAAAACTATCATTCTACTAGAAACTGCAGAACATTTGAAGTGTTAAAACCAGGAGGAATTAAAATTCTGATGCCTCATTCTCTTTTAGGTAGAGCATAATGAGAACAGAAAATAGTACAACATTAATCCATCCTTGTGACAAACCTTGCAAGGTAAAGGGCAATGGGTACAAACTGATCTGTCCTTGTTACGCTCTTCTTGTAATGCCACAATCCTCTCTAGTTATTCAAGTACAAAGTCATACAAAGTTATAGTTTTCAAATCAAATTGTACTTTTGGCAGTGGGTCCAGTTAACTGAAACTGGGATATCCATTTCACTTAAAATAGGTAAATAATGAGACACAATGTGCTGAGAATTCAGTCAATAGTAATGGATAGTTCATACCTAAGTAAAGGACTGACTTTATCTCTGGTGTCTCTCTTGATTTTGGCGTTGATTTTCCCACGGAGGTTATGTGCTGTCACATATATCTGGAAGTTTTGGCTTAATTGGATGCTTTTGTATTTGAGTACAAAGAAACTCTGAATGACACTATTTATGCTAATTCAAAAGTGTGGGATGTAGTGAACATTTAAAAATAGACTACATGATTATGTATCATAGAATTGGAGTTTCAAGGTTATTTCAATACACAAAAAGACTTTTTTTTTCTGCTTAAACACCAGTGCAAGAGAGGCCATGCTAATCAGGTGAAGGCACATCTCTGAAGTGTCCCAGATGATTAGATCTACTGAGGGCTACTTCCTTCCTACGACAGTTTCTAATGTCTTTGTGATCTTCTAAAAAAAGGTTAAATATTTCTCTTTGACTATTTTGAAACAAATGAAATCCTATTATTCAAATTTACCTCATTTTTGAAGGCCAAATTATTAAGAAATATCAGTAAAGATTTAAATTTTCACCTTCTCAGTGAATGAAAAGGAAAATAAAAACACTATACTTTGTGAAAAAATATTTTCAGAGAAGTTTAATACAGCATTCCAACAGTATCATGGTATTGACTGGCCTAGAAAAGAGAAATATACCAGTAAAAATGAAATCCCAGATACACCTCAGGAATTTCTTGATTCACTCATGTGTCAAAAGCGGCAAGTGTATGGTTTGTGATTTGAAATATGTAAAAAAAAAATCATTTTTATAAAAAATATAGCAGTCATACTATTTTTTCTCTTCATGTAATAGATCTCCGGTACTGGGATACACCACACCAATGGTCAGATTTTCAAAAAAAAAAAAAGTCTTCACATAGTGATTCAAATGAAGATGAGATTAAATACGACAAATTAGATAAAATGTGTGAAAGAAAAGAATAAAGAAGAATACCAGAAAATAGTATCAGGTATTTCACAGTGTTATAGAGTGTAGTATAGTACAAATTACAAATGTATCAAGTAGAGATTGATTCTCAGAATCTCATGAGAGAGTTGACACAGCTTTTAGTCAAATAATCATGAAAATAAATATAAAAGAATCTAAACCACTCTCCAT
>VZSR01003807.1:45123453-45139144 GCA_013398615.1 Brachypodius melanocephalos | reverse complement strand
TATGTTCGTAATAATCTGTATAAAATGCAACGACCTGCCATGGGAGGAGGAGTTCTTTGATGGCCGAGGTACAGAACGGACCTCGCTGGGCACAGAGAGTACTGTGAGATAAGAAATAATAAACAAAGTGATAGACCTTGGAAAAACAGAAGCTTGAAGCCTCCGTCTCTTTCTTGCATCTGGCTCAAAGTTTTCAGGAGGGCAAAAAGGACTCTAACCACCTGAATCTTGGAAATTCAAACCCGAGAATTATGCTAATCTGAATTCTTTAACACCATGAGACACTTAGTTTGAAACAAAATATAAAACTTTAGTATCTTAAAATTGAAAGGTTTATGCAAAAATAGGAAGGCCAACTCTTACTGGCTACATTTGTGTCACTGAATCTAAAAACATTTCTCTGCTTTTGCTTCAGGTATATGCCTTGGTTTTATCAAGGTAATTGACAGGGTATCCCTCACCACAGTGCACACTACATCCCCTGCCTCATGTGCCCATCAATGGAAATGCCAATGTACAGATGTTATCTTTGAAAATCAGATCCCTTGACTGATACCACTTGTATGTCTAATTAGTAAAGCATTTAACCTATTTTTTTAATTAAAATTCAGAGACAGACCTTTTATCAAGCATGTTAGAACTTTCGTCATGTTTGGAGAAGGTATCTCTTTGATTGCACCAGATATTCTTTCTAAGGAGACTTTGCTTGCCACATCCATGAATTTCCTATGATCCACAGAACTGGAGTATTTGAGCTAAATCTACATATTTTAAGATCCACATATATAAAATCTGCCTGTTTTCGGTTGTTTTATGCTTTGCCTTCTTTCAAAATAGTGGTCAATTAATTGGAAAGTATGCATAGCAGGAGATTTTTAATGACTTCCCAATAAGTCACCTAACTTCTTTTTTTTCAAATATTGCTATCCTATTTCATAGAAGACTGCATTTGAATAGGCCATTTTTTCTTCAGGTCTGGGTTTTGTCCCTGAAATTTGTAATTCCCTTGCAGCTAAGCTTCAAATGTACTCTTGACCTGAAACATAAATAAAATTGTCTGCACTTTTCCAGACACATTAATCCTACTATAGTAATTATGTGTATGTGAATTCTTAGGAAGGCACTCACAGTCTCATGGACAAAGCATTTGTTAAAAGGCAAAACTAATTTATCGGGATCTTGGCAAATGATAACACTCATGTGGGAAATCAAGCCTCTCAAACAGCATGATCAGTTGTTGTCTGATGGCAATGGGGGTCTCCACTGCAATAATCACTTCAGTGGCATCTTCAGCAAGGTTGGGTAAAATTCCAGCTGATCCATGATCCTGTGTGGCCACTCCAGCATATAAATAACCCACTGCTATCAATTATCCTCACTACGTAAAAAACATCTCTCAAATATCTCAACTATGTACAAAATGCTGTTCTGCATGACCTTTTTTGTATCTCTATGAGGAGTTCTCTATTGGCTCTTTACAAATATTTGTTCTATGTACAGCTTGATCAGTTCTTCAGCAGGAGTTGCCTGGAGGTCCTTGGAATAATTCATATGTGATATAAATCAGCAAATTTAAGGACAACTTGATTTTTGAGCAGTCATGGGGATCCAGAGAGGTCCCAGATGATTGGAAGATGACAAATGTCCCAGTTTTCAAGAAGAGAAAGAAGGAAATTTCAGGCCTGTCAGTCTCACTTCAGTGTCTGATAAAATCATGGAAAAGGTTATTCTATGAAGTACTGAAAAACACCTACAGCACAACGTAGTCATTGCTACCAGACAGCACAGCTTCATGCGGGGAAAGTCCTGCTTTTTGAACCAGATCTCCTTCTGTGACAGGGTAACCCACTTAGGTGATCTAGGAAAGCCACCAGACCTTGAACTTCAGCAAAGCTTTTGAGATTGTCTCTCAAAGTATCCTTGTGGACAAAATGCCTGATTATGAAGGTGGCTGGTGGCATAGTCAGTCAAAAGGTTAGAAGTTCTTTGTCTGCAATCCATCAACTCATGTATGCAGATCCCTGTCTGGGGAGTCCCTGAGCAAGCCAGGAATTAACATCACTGCCCTGATGTCCATCCACATCACAATTTTAACCAAAGAGCAGGCTGGAATTTCAGCTTGTAGCTCACTAATAACCAAGATTCTTAGCATTTTCCACACAACAGATCAGTGAAATGCTTTGGCATATATAAGGTTAAAAAATAAATATACAAATCCAAGGAAAATATGATTGAAATAAGAATAGGCCATGATTATGTTGGTGTTTTTTATTCTGTAGAAGAGTAGGATTTCCTTATCACTTGCAAGCAGGGTCGGTATATATATGTAAGTGCAGAAAATCTCAAAACATGCATGCAGATTTGAACATTACTTCCAATTCTATCTATCGTATTATAAAACCACACTTCCAGAAAATCTATTGTGTAGGCCAACATTTTTCTTCACTCCTGTCATGATGGGGTTTCTTTTGTTGTTGTTCATGCTATTTGGCATCTGAGCACAAAATACTGCATACATGACGTGTTGCTAAAGACAGCATTTGGGAGGATGTAAATGGACAACTAAGCATTTCTTAATACTAAGAGTAAGAAAAATTGTCCTTACTTTTTGGTTGTCTGTTCTACTGAGATTTACTTTTGCTGACACTCTTTTACATTAATTTCCCCTGTAGCAGATAAAAGAACAAGGCTACAGGAGGATTGTGTTATTGCATTTATTTATAATATTCTTCGGCATACAATATAATGAGCACTTAACAGTAACTTGTTTGAGATCTAATAAAACTGCGGCCTGTTCAGTCAAATTTGTTGATTTTCTCCCCCTTCCTTTGTTTGCTTTGTTTCTGGCTTCTATTTATTTCCTTGCTATAATCCCTGTCTGCTTAGAGATTTGTGTGGATAAAATAAAAAACCTTCCTTGCTGTCATAGGTTTATTCTCATTCCATCTTGACAAGAACTGTAGAAAACCCAGCTAGAAGGCAAGGGGTTTTAAGCATCCAGTACCTCTTTTCTTTACCTACCAGCAGCAATGTAAATTAAAAAAAGAAGAAAAACCCAACAGCATGGTTTCCTAGGGCAATGGCACTTTTACTCCCTGTGAACTGCCCTTTTATACAACCTTCATGCTTAGTTGTGTGCAATCTTTTTATTCACCATGCAATACCTTTCCTTTCCTATTTCCTTGGTTATAACTTCCATCACACAGAAAATCTTTTTTTATTGTCCTTAGATAATTTCAACTATGTCTCCTTTCCAAATTTCCAAAACTTTATCAGGAATTTCTTTTTTTTCATTTACATGATAATTTTATAAACATTTTAGGCATGTATTTGCAGTTTATAGCTCTCTGCAGCTGAGTGTTTCTCCTGAGCCCGTTCCCCTTATGACATCTCTGTAATGTCATTCTCTTAATAATATTTTAGCATGCAAAAACAATGGGAGATAAAGTCTCCTCAGATGTTAAACAAAACCTGCCACAGATCTTACTAAAATTTCCTGCCAATAATGACTTTTCTGATAAGCCTCACGATTAGTAAAACAATAGCCTGTTTTGTAATGTGTAGAAAATTACAACAATCTGAGATTAAGATAATGAGAGTGTTCAGTGCTGCTTGTGTTTGTTATGGAGGTTGGACAAGTCACCTAAGTGACTGATGAGTAAATCCATTATCAGGAGACTTCATGCTTTTTTCAAGGGCAAAATTCCATGTCACTCAAACACAATTTCTTTCAGGGTAGAACTCCATGCACTTCATACCTATGAATCCCACACACCAGAGCAGTTCAGTTACAATTTCCTTATTTGGGAAAATGCTTAATCTCATCACCAGAGGAGCTCTGTTTGTTGTTCAGAGCCCAACTGATTCTTTTATGTCCACCTCAGAGCACCCAAACAGTTGGGTTCAGCCTACTCATTTCTACATTAGGTACCAAATGTCTTTGAAAGTTTGTGTGGCAGAAGGCAGAGGACTACCACAGTGGTTGTTTTTGTAATTAATCCCTATGGAAACAAAATGTTGTGATTTGAAATTTTGACCAGTTAAAGAAATAAATGGACTTTAAAAAGGAAAATTTTTGTTACTAATACAATTTAGGTACGCCACATGATATGTAATTCAATTGGAATGAGTTAATTTATAGTGAATATGAAGAGATAATTTTTCAATAAGTCTAGTTCCACACTTTGATATATATTAGAAATAAGACTGTACCTGACTTGTTTAATCAAGAAGCTGCATAATCATAGAATCAAAAAATGGTTAGAGTAGGAAGGCACCTTAATGATCACCTATTCCAATACCCCCATTCTTTGCCATGGGCAGGGCCACAAGATCAGGTTGCTCAGGGATCCATCTGACTTGGTTTTGAACACCGTCACAGATGGGGCATCTACAAATCTGGGCAAACTATTCTAGTGCCTCACTCCCTTCTGAATAAAGAATTTGTGCTTAAAACCTAATTTAAATCTCTACTCTTTCAGTTTAAAATGGTTACCCTTTGTTCTATCACTGTCTGTCCATGGAACAACTCACTCTCCTTCTTTTTTTAAAAAAACTTTCTTTAAATACTTAAAGGTTGCAAAAGTGTTTCCCCAGTGCCTTCTCATCTCCAGGCTGAACAACCCCATCTCTCTCAGCCTGTCTTTGTAGCAGAGGTGCTACAAATAATCTTCGTGGCCCTCCTCTGCACCGACTCTAACAGATCCACGTCTGTCCTGTGTTGAGGGCTCCAGACCCGGACACAGTACTTTAGGTGGAATCTCACGTTGTCTGTGATTAAAACAGCTGAGTTAAAATTTGATCTTATAAAAACCTCCATTTATATGATTTCCTTCTGGAGAACCATAAGGAGTAATTCTGGTCACTTTCAATAAAAATTTAAAAAAAAAAAAAAAAAAAAAAAAAAAAAAAAAAAAAAAAAAAAAAAAAAAAAGAGGGAATGCTTTCTGTTTGACAATTTGTAATATGAAGAGAGTTTGCCAACTAAGGAAGGATATTCACTTATATGACTCATGTGTTACACCTAAGAATATGTTGGGGTTTTAACCCCAGACAAGCAAGTGCCATGCAACAGCTCTCCCACTCCTCCACCAGAAGCATTGGGGAGACAACTGGAAGACTAAGAGCTGGAAAGCTTATGAGTTGAGATAAAAACAGTTTACACAGAAAAAGCAAAAACAACACACACACAAGCAAAGCAAAACAAGGAATTAATTCATTCCATCCCATGGACAGGCAGGGGTTCAGCCATTCCCAGGAGAGCACATCACACATGAATGTTTCTTTGGGAACACAGATGCTATCACTCCAAATGTTCTCCACTTCCTCTTTCTTTCCCTAACTTTACTGCTGAGCATGAGCTCATATGGTCTGGAGCATCCTTTGGTCACTTGGAGTCAGCTCCCCTGGCTGCGTCTCCTTCCAACTTCTCCGTGCAGCCCCAACTTCCTCACCAGTGTGGCAGGACCAAAAGCAGAAAAGGCCTTGTCTCTGTATAAGCCCTACTCAGCAATGGCAAAGCCATTTCTATCACCATCACTGTGTTTAGCCCAGACCCAAAACACACCCACTGTGAAGAAAATTAACTCTATTCCAGCCAAAACCAGGACAAGAATATCTGAATCTGCAGCTGAGGCATTCCACAGCCTAAAATATCTTTTACTAAAGGGCTTCCTTGACAAACAAAGAGGAGAATTAGCTGCTTTCAAGGAGATAGAGGCAAATCAACACTTTCAGAGCAGCCAAGAGAGCAGGCTTTTCATTACTTCCCATCAAAGTTTAGGAAGCGTAGGGAACCTATGTAAGAAGACATTTTTCAGATAGGAGAACAGCACCTTCTTGGAACAAATCTAGGGGAGACTGACATTGTTCTTTAATGCTCTTTAGGCTACCTTTAATGGTAGTTAAAGGCCTAGATTTAGCTTTCTGAATCAAGCCCTTAGGTGATCAATGACCAGGGCTTGAGCCACCTCTAGTTCAAAGCTCAGCTCTTTGCAGGACGGCTGAATGAACTTCGCCAAGTTTCTTCACAAACACTGTTGCTGAATTGTGAGAGACTACAGAAGGCAAAGCCAGGCAAGACAAGTAGAGTGAAAATGGAGAAATAGAAGTCTTGAGGTGGTAATAACAAGGATCTAGGACAGAAACACCAATGCAGTATAATGGATTTAAAAACTAAGCAAAAGAAAGAGCAGGGAGATGGGAGATCTCAACCTGACAATATGAAGGTTATGCTTTTCCAAGAAGCAGTGAAAACCAATTCTTTCCCAGATGAGACCCAAGTTAGCTCGAGGTTAGATTAGGCAGAACATTAATGATTAGCCCCATATTTTTCAAGTCCTACTTCTCAGCTGTATCTATCAGACAGTAAAAAAATTCTGGGTGCTCATGGGAATGTGCATCTTGCTCTCAAGGTCTCTGCACAGAGCAAAGTATGCCTGGAGAAGTTGTGGTTCAGTAAAGGAAGGCTGAACCAGGAGACTACTTCAGAATGAGTGGAATCACTCTCCAGAGGCTGACTTTTAGGTAGGTAATACAGGAGTTAGGTACCTCTGATCTTTAGAGCAGCCTTAGCAGTGCTGTGAACAGATAAAACAATCAATGCAGCCAGGCAGTCAATGTGGGATCTTTTGTACTTACATATCCACATCTTCTAGTCTGGTAGAAGTGTTTTGCTATAAAGTTCATATCCTTGTGAGAGGGATTTTTAGTCTTCTTGCCTGCTCAGGGAAATATTGCTTTATTACTTGTTAGACCACATTGTAAATTTATTTTCTTTTCAGAGGTTGTGAGTAGATTTGTACTTTTTAGGGTTGGTTGGGGTTTTTTTGTTGTTGTTGGGGTTTTTTTGTTTTGTTTTGTTTTGTGGTATTTTTTTGGTTTGGTTTTTTTGGGGGTTTTTTGCAAAGGAAAGATGAAATTCTTATTTTACTGTGTAGCATCAGAAAGACAACTAAAGAGGCAATACACTGCTTATACTCCTATGCAATCCTGCTAGTACCTTCCTAATTAACTTGACATGGGTCTGAATGGTTTTAAGCCTCCATTTGCTTAAAACAGCACAAAATCTGGATTTATTCAATCTCAATTTAGCCTTCAAACAGATATTTATGTCTATACCTGTTGGAGAGAAGTAGGCTCTCCACAGGATGATTCAGAACTTATTTAAATTTCTCTCTTGAGGTGTCATTCTGTTAAATACAGAAATAGCTTATGCTGTTTTTGTGCTGTTTTAGGTTAGACTCCTCAGGAAGGTGCCAGAAACAAAGGGGAATGAATTTAGAATAAATTTTCTGACAAAGAGTTTAGGTTCAAAGATAAAAACAAGAAGTCCTTCAAATGATACACATTACATCTGAAAGCTCCTATTTTACTGAAAAGGAGAATAAACATTAGACTTCCTTTCAAGTTTACTCCCTAATTTCCAGGAGCATATGGCCTGATAACTCACCTAGCTGCAACTGCATTCAACACTCACTTCTGTGCCTGTGCTGCCCCGTCAACCAACAGATTGGTACTTCAGTGCTTGAGAGCTACTTGCTGATGTGCAATCAGTGTTCAGATGACATTGTCTATAATTTTGCTCACTTCTGCTATGAGTTACAAAGTTATTCAGGATCTTGGTTTTGGTTCTCCTCCCCTAAGGTCTGAACAGCTGATAGTCAGCCATCTAATTCCACGAGTGTAACCAGAACCCAAACTGCCTGAGATAATGGTATATTTCATTTGACTTATGTGTGATTTCACAGGTATTACTGCAATACTCCTCACAGTTCTACAGTTAAAGGCAGAGAGCAATAACTTGTAAAACAAACTCTAAAAAGTTAAATTAAAAAATTGAAGTCCTTCCAGCTGCAGTTTCTGTATACACCTAAAGATCTATTGGTCAAGAAATTATATAATTCTTTGTGAAAATTGGGGCAGAAATTCTACTTTATTCAGATCTAGGACACAGAACTCACACTGTATAGTAGCCACAAGAACTAGATGAATTATTGATGAGTAAAAACAGGATATTAATTCACAGAGGAGTAAGATATTTTTGTTTTTAACTTCTTCTCATGCTGGTGATAAAATATCTTAATCATTTGGCATGAGCCTCATTAAATATATGCATCTTATTATTTCATAACTCTTTAATGTTTTTCAGCCTCTATTTCAGCTTTAAATACTGGCAGCAAAATCAAGACACATTAATTATTAAGAGCAAAGATTTTGCTAAAATGACAGAGCATTCAGCCCATCTGCCTCACATTTTGAAGTCCTTCTATTCACATGTTTTTCAAAATTACAAAAATAATTAACACAGATTTCAAATACATTGTTTCTTTCTTTTTATTTTTATTTTTTAATGGTTTTTTATTTAAAAAATATTTTAAATTATTTTTTATTTTAAATACAGGGTCTTGCCTGCCCAGCAAAAAAAGGTGCCAAAAAACCCATGGAATAAGCTTTTTGCAGATTGTTTCGTTAAACCACAGGAGATCCTATATCTTTGGGAGTTGATACCCATATTTCTGAGTTAGCTAGATAACTCCCTAATTGCCAGACATTAAAAAACTTTTTTTTTTTTTAAATTCTCAAAGCTTCCTCCTAGATTTGCATTAGAAAATGAAGAAAAGAATTGTAAGGCAAAAAAAAAAAAAAAAAACCCAAAGAACAAAAGTGTGATTTTTCAGCCTAGTAAGATATCTTTTTTCCTAAAATGGTAAAGTTCTGGATTTTTTTTCAATGCTGCTTACTCACTACATCTTGTTAACCTTAAATGAAAATTCAGAAACCATTATGAAATATGTGTGTTCTAACCCATACTTTGTGGAACTAAAGTTTTGTCTAAAATGAGACTTATTTAGTAGCTAAAGATAAACTGCTGTCACTCTCTAGAGCTGTTAAGATAAATCGGGTCCAGGTAGGCTACTTGTGGAAATGTACTTGGATTTCCTTGCCATTGAGAATATTTCAGTCAAAATAATCAAACAACTGCTATTTTCAACAAGCAATAAAGTAATATCATGGAATCCCAGTATCAAAATATATTAAGGTCGGGAGGGACTTCTTGTAGTATAGTCTAACATTCCGCTAAAAGCAGGACAAATTCAGCCAGGCTGTGCAGAACTATGTCTGTAAGGCTTGAATACCTCCAGGGTTTGACACTCACTGCACTCCTTTCTGGGTAACTTGCTCCAATTTCCCATGTTCTGATTACTGTCCTTTGATCTCTTCTAATCCATGAGATTGCTCCACGTCCTCTGAACCCTCAGATCAGGTAGTTGCAGGCAGCAATGTGGTCTCACTGAGACTTCTTTTCTCCAGGCTGAGTCAACCCAGTTCTCTCAGCTTTTCCTGGTCTATCATGTGCTCCAGCCTTATGACAGACATAGCGGCTTGTGCTGGAGAAGCCTCAGGATGACCATGTTTATTTGTAAGGGTAGCCCAGATTCTGTGAAAAAACAAAACACTGCAGTCATGGTCTCGCTGGTGCTGATTTGAGGACAAGGATTATTTCCCTCCATCTGCTGGCTGCAGTCTTGCTTGTGCAGCCTGGAAGGCAATTGGCCTCTGCTGCAAGGATGCACTGCTGGCTCATCATCTGTTTAGAGTCCATCAACTTTTGGAAAGCTGCTTTCCAGCTAGGCAATCACCAGTATTACTAGCAATTGGGTTTACTGCTCTCCAGGTGCAGACCTTTGTGTTTGCTTTTAGTGAACTTCCTGAGGTTCCTGCTAGCCCATTTCTCCACCTGTCCAGGTCCCTCTTAGTAACAGTCCTGCCCTGTGTGTGCTCTTCATACTCTAGTGTTGTCTGCAAATTTGCTGAGAGCACTCTGTCCCACCATCTAGGTTGTTATAAGGACATTAAGAAGCATTTGTTCCAGGACTGACTCCTGAAAGATGCCACATCAGCACACACCAGTCCAGCATCTACTCCCTCCAGCATTAGCCACTGGTCTGTGAGTCCAGCAGTGCAGTCAGTTTTCTACACACCCTACTGTCTATGTGTCCACACCATATCTCAAAATTTCAGTAGTAAGGAGACCATGAGGGACTGTGTCAAAGACCTTCCCAATGTCAAAGTGTGAAGCATCAGCAACAATCACTTTGTTACAGAAAGCAATTAGGTTGCCCAGGCATGAGATACCCTTGGTACACACATGCTAGCTGCATCCAGTTACTCAAATTTTCTATTGTGTCTTGAGTAATAGCTTCTGATAGGATTTGCCTCTTAACAGACAAGGTGAGACCTTTACTTAGATCCTTCTCCTGGAAGATGAATGTGATGTTTACCTTTTTCCAGTCATCAGAAACCTTTCACCATTTCCATTTGATTTTGAAAATTATAAGGTTGGCCCCTCAGCCAGCTCCTCTGGTAGCCATGGATACATTGCATTTGAACATACTGGCTTGTCTATGTCTAATTGTCTAATATTTAAAAAGCAGAAATGAGAAGTCTATGTTGCTGATCTTTCCATGTTCATTTTTTAGTCCTCCCAAGTAAAGAGGGAAGTTCTATCCAAATGGGAATTTCCTATCTGTCAAAATTTTGATGATGACAGAAAAAATATTTATCAGTTCATCTTTAAACAATTCCCAAGCCTTTAAAGAGCTCAGGTTTGATTTCATGCCACTATCCCGTTCCTTCCTCTATATTTTTTCTTATGACATTCACAAGTATATCAACTGCTCAGCACATTTTTCAGGCTTTGCAGTGTATTGATTTAAAAATTCTGGTTTAAAATCTTTTTTCTTTCAGTCATTCATATAAATTATCATATGCTTTCACTAGGTCTTGGATCAAACAAATATATTTTCTAAACTTTTATATGCAAACCAAATAAAAATAAACTCTACAAGAAACTCTATATGAAGCAGTAGCATGTATTGGCATAATATTTATATTGCATCAACAGACATTGAAAATGAGAGAGGCATCTTTTCATGTCATTGTCATCAAAAACATTCCAAGCGACTTAATTCTATTATTCCAGTTTTGTGACCAAATTTAGTTTATTCAGTCAAGGAGAAATAAATCTGTTTATATTGTTGATTTATTTTGCACAAACCACTTTAATTGAGGTGGTAATCAGTGGAAAGTAAGGAGCTATTAGACTGCATGGAATGAAATGAAGAGTAAAGCATCAGCTATTGGAAAAGGACATAAAGTTTGTCCTTCAGTTATCAAGTAAAAATTTGGAATTAAGTGTGAAGGACGGGAGAAAAAACAATTTACAGTTTGCTGCATTGTTTGCTTTTTATGAGGACATAGCTGTGAATCATTACCTAGCTGACAGAAAAACAAGGATTAGCAGTATGGAGACACATGTATGTATTTAACATGATTATATTCTCATATGTTTCTTCTGTAGTCCAGTAAATATACTGTCAGGGGATGCGCCTGCTGTGTGTGAATCTGGCAATTCAGGGGCTTAGACTTACCCTGGCCTGATCTGGGTGTCGCTGGTTTAACTGGTGCCGGTGCCAGGGGCTGCTGCCTCCTCTGCTCCAGCCCCAGCTCTGTGGCGGCCCCAGTAAGGAAGGAGATGTTTACCCCACCTCCATCACTGCCTGACAATGCATAGCACTTTGTGTGCATGGGACTGGAGGAAGCTTAGCTGGTAGACCAGGAGAAGGATACCAAATGGATGAGAACACTTATCAAGATAAACCTAAGAATAACCAAGGTCACAGGTGAAGGTTCCACCCACCATCGTGCCTCTCCCACTGAAGAAGGCAGCATGCTGGCAGTTCCATGTGCCACCCTCACCTCTTTTTCTGAAACTGTCAACAGAATTAGCTACAGTGGAAAAGACCTTTGAGATCATCAGGTCCAACAACCTTAAACCCAAAAGGAACCCAGTCACATAGTATTGCCGTAACTGAACTACAAAAAAGTCTGTATTTTGATTGAGTTGTCAAAATTGTAATTAGGCTAATAAATTATTTGTTCCACTTATATATACACTGTGTTCTATTTTTGCATAGAAGAGGGTGTTGAGCATACAATGTCATACCTAGTCACACAGAAGGAAGTGCTTTTTACAGTATAACTTAAAACTGTATTTCATACAGTTCATCATCTCATGAGCGCTTTTAAAATTCCTATTTCACAATTCATTCCTTGTTCTTTTTTGAGACTAAGTGGGAGCAGCAAGATCCAGAGACAGGTTTATATGAATATCTACATGAATACATCCTGAGTTAGATCTGGGGTTTTTTTCTGCACCATAAGTGAAGATTTCCACACATGAAGTGAAAAAAAGGCAAGTTATTAGGTATGATCAAACCATGTCTCTTTTTCCCTAGTTTTTGCCTGTTTACATTAAGACACTGGAAAGAATTTACTGACAATAAGTGAAATTAAGAATCTCAAAAACTTCTGACTATTTCTTTTAGAAGTCATCTTTTGGTTTTCTTTTCAGAGATGCTACCTGGAGTCATTGGGGAATATTTAGCTGTGAGACAAAGACACAGCTCACACAAAGGATTGAGATGTGGGTTTTACTAAATTTATTATTAGGTACTCAACAGATCACATCTAGGCTACTGTTTCAGATACAGTTGGAAATATTCTATTTTCCCAATACAAGCAAGATACTGCTATACTTGAGTGACTATAGCAGAGGTCACCAGGATGCTTGTGCTTTGGAGCATCTGACCTGTGAGGGAGCACTGAGGAAGATGAGCTTGTTCTCTCCAGGAAAGAAAAGACTTTCGGGTATGTTAGAGAAGCACCTGATATAAATAGGGCAAGGTAGATGGGTTGTTAATAGCATTACACAGCAGAAAAACAAGAGAAGAGTTTTAAAATTAAACAGGAGCTATTCAGACTGGGTATGAAAAAAACCTCATTTTCCCCATGACCAAGGTCCAACAGTGGAGGAAATTGCCCAGAGATATTGTGCAGCATCCATCTCTGGATTTTTTTCTACTTTCAACTGTATAAAGCCCAGAGCTGCCTGGTTTGATCTCATAGCTGGACCCTGGTTGGACCAGGAGGTTGGGCTAGAGATCCCCTGAGTTCCCTTCTCACTTGAAATATTCTGTGCTTCTATGGTCAGAATGTTTACCCAGACCTGGACAGTTGTCACAATTCTGTAAGGGCAGACAGAGTCAGAATTTATGGTTATAAGTCACTGTACTCTTATAACACACCCTATCTATGGCATTCCTTTATTGTCTCCAAGAAATTAAATACAATTAATTAAATATAAAGAAAAGTGACATAAACCCCATTTCAATGGAGACTAATTCTTTTTGCTCCAGTATTAATAGGAGCATATGTACAATAATAAATACATATATAAGTCCTTCTTTTAGATAGAGAGAAAACAAACCACCAGATGATGGATAGGCAGCTGAAAATGAATCACTGTAACTATGGATTGATCAGGAAATATTATTAGTTAAATCTGAAAATCAGTATCTTTTCATGTTTTGTGAGGTATCCGAACTGTCATTAACAATAGAATATTATAGATGAAGAATAAAGAGTACCTAGTTATTGATAACTGTAATATTGTTATATTTGTTTTTAAAACAGCTAGTGTGATACTGAATTATTGCATATATTTTAAAGTCCCTTATGGTGATTGCTGTATAGACATGCATCAATTCCTCATTTATTCATTTTCAACAGAATAACTGTCATTATATTGTTTTATGATAGTTTGGAAATCCTGACTATACTTAGAGATGCATCTGTGAAAACTGATGACAGTAAAAACTGTGAATTAAATACAATTTTAAAATAAATATCAAATAGAATTTTACGTTTGATCTGAACTTTTAGAGAATTCTGCTGAAGCTCAGACATTGATATTCAGTACAACTGAAGCAAAACAATCTATTAGAAGGATCATTTCTCACTGGCTGAAAAGAAAGAATATTATTTAAATGTTTTATTTGCATTCATTCGTGGGCCTCCTCTTAACCTTATTCTTATCCTCTCTTTTTTGCTTCTTTTCTTTTCCAGCTGCATGTGTTTGATAGGTATAAAGGAATTATGTATTTATAACAAAAGAGTGTTATTTCAGTCTTATTTGGTGATATGTATTTTCAAAATGTCTGTATTTCTCTGCTATTTCTCTTATTGACAAAGTACAAAAATGCTACTTACTACAAAGTAAAAAAATATTACCATATGCATTTTTCTTTTCAACAATTTTCCTTTCATTGTATAGTATTCCTAGTCTTTAACTGGTAAATCAACAGCAGTCATTCAGTAAGGAGGACATTTTTAAGATATAAGATCTCATTAGAATTTATTTTTATCTTCCTAAACAGAATTTTAAATTACACAATGAGTGTATGCTTAAGGCATCTGAACATCATTCATATTTGTATTTTTCAAGTGTACTCAAAGTAGATGCTCTTACTTAAAGAAGAGTTCTTTGTATGGAACATGTTGGATTTGCCAAAATCTATGTGCTGCATATGTACCCCTGTAAAATAACTGTAATTAATGTGGATGGATGACTGTAATTAATGTAGATTAATAACTGTAAGGCCCCAGAGCTTGCTCAACGAGGGTCTAAAAAAGGCTTCAGATTCTTTTATGTATCCAACACGATATTCCTTAAGAGGTCAAAAGAACAAAAACTTTACTGGTAAACTTCAGAAAATAAGGGAACTTTAGCAAAAGTTGAAAGCAACATTTAATCAAAATAAAGCATTTCACAAGGCATTCACTTAGCAAACTCCAGTTCATTCATTCAATTTTAGGTTACTCAAACTTTGAGAAAAAGAAAGAGAGAAGAGATACAGAAAAGAACCTATATAGCTATCATCCACGGCTCTAGTAGAGTTTCAGCAGATTTAAAACCCAAGAAGAGGCAGGATCAAGACCTGTGAGCACCTCATACTCTGGCTTAAGTACACTTTGGTTTTCCTAAGCCCTTCCTCCATGTAGGACTTCCAATCAGTTGGCCACTCAGGAGATGGGTCAGGGGCTCCAGAGCATTGTCAGGTATCCCACATGCCAGGGATTGACCCCTCTGTGGGGCTGGGATACAGACCCTGGGGGTGCAAGGTGTGCAGAGCAGGGCATTGCCTTGCCAGGGCAAAACTTGACGCTTTCACCACATATGAGCCTGAAATGTTTTGAGCCAGGATCCTCCTCCAGTCCCTCACAATAACCTAACTCTAAGGTTCAATCTACATGGTTTCAATGTGAACAAGTAAATTATGAATGGATACAATGCCAAAGCACTCATGGTACTAGTACTTGAAATGTATATATAGTGGAAAATATTTTTTCTAGCTTCTGGCAATAGTGTTTTGTTGAGCAGAATTGCTTACCTGAAATGTAATGATGTTACAAAACAGAAACCATGAATTCTATTGTGTAGTCAGCAAAATCTTGTATTCATCTGCAAATGTTCTAAATTGTACCAATAATTCTGTGATTAAATAACTTCAGTTATGGAATGTTGAACAAGATTCCAATATTGTTTCAACATTATTTTTAGATGTTAAATAACACCCAAATGAGAAAAGAAAGAGGAAAAATTACTTGTTAGTTAATTATTTCAAAGATATGAACTATTACATAGAAATACTTTTGTTTACTATCAAAGTAGAGTGAGAATTCTGTGGATTCTAGACCTGAAGACGTTTAAAGTGAAGACTAGCAATTAAGGATCTTGCATCAAGCATTGATACAATTTAACTCTCCTCAGTCTATACCAGGGATGCCT
>VZSR01003807.1:45102765-45123353 GCA_013398615.1 Brachypodius melanocephalos | reverse complement strand
CAACAGGCTCTAACTGCAGACCCTGACTGATCTCACAGCAAAGCTTCTCTCTGCCCAGGATCCTTCTTCTTCATGTTGCTCCATGATGATTCCCTTTACCAGCTAGCCCATGCCCTTTTATCACACTTATCTTTATTGGATGTAGCTGTGACTCATTAGGAGTGAGGTTTTATTGGGTAATTAACACAGCTGTTACTTATCAGGGGCAAGGTCACCTGTATTCCTTTCTCCTACATAACATACTTAATATTCATGTAATGTAGTGGGTTTTTTTCCTTAAGCTATGCCTAATAACATAAGGATAATCTTCAGTATTTGTAGGGGAAAATGTACAGATCTGATTTTACTATATTCCTCAAATGACTTACAAATTATTTGCAAAATTAAAAATTGCATAGAAAGCTGATACAAAATCAAATGATCAGAGGATTCTTCTGGTTAAAAGAAACATTATTCACGTTATTCAAAGCAGGACTATTTTGGTCTGGTTGTACAGGGCTGTGTCCAGTCAAGGCTTGAATTACCTCCAGGGTTTGACACTCACTCCACTCTCTGTCCAGCTCTTTCAGTTTTCCCTTGTCTGTCATGTTCATCAGCCCCATGACAGACACGGCGTCCTGTGCTGGATGGCCTCCAGGATGTCTATGTCTGTTTGTAAGGGGCAGTCCAGGTTCTGTGAGAATACATCACTGCAGTTGTGGTCTCCCTGGTGTTGAATGGAGGACAAG
Organism: Brachypodius melanocephalos; assembly: GCA_013398615.1. NCBI lineage: Eukaryota > Metazoa > Chordata > Aves > Passeriformes > Pycnonotidae > Brachypodius > Brachypodius melanocephalos. The sequence goes on along the minus strand of VZSR01003807.1, from coordinate 45,122,625 downwards.
GTTCACTTTCTTTGATCTGTTTGCACAACTCTTCCTTGTGCCACACACAAAATGCCGGTACACGTTGGTGGCATATGGTCACCCTGGTGTCTATCAGGACCTCTAGGTTCTGTTCTGCAAAGCTGCCTTTCAGATGGTCCCCTGTACATGGGTTTAATCCTTCTGTGATTATGGGACTTTAAGACACTTATGGCATACATAAAATCCTAAAAAAACCTCACATTGACAGTGCTGTAGATGTCTTAGATCTTATAATTTACTGGAATGCCAATAGTTACCAAGGAATATTGAGGCATCAGGAAATCCAATTATTTAAAAAGCATAATGTAATGCAATGAAAGTTCAAACTGTGTGGGGGTTTTTTTTGCCAAACAGAAAAAATAATTTTTAAATATTTATCAAAGTCAATGTTTTTGTATCTGTATTTAAGCTTTTTGTAAAATTTCCACTTGTCTTACATTGTATCAATGATGGATATGTTTTGGATTAGTCTCATGAACCTAAATTAATATGTCAATGATCATAATCAAAGGCTTTTTGAATTCCTTGGGAAATTGTGAATTGATTTAATGCTTCATAAAACATCCCTGTAATAGGCATGGAGGACTGTCCCTCATGTTTTTTTAAAAAAACCACCTAACTGATTAAAAAGTTGGTATTTCTTTATCTGTTGCTCATTAGTAGTTGACAGTAAAAGATGTATCACTGTCTCAGTAAGATTGTCTATAGTCCTCAGAATGCACTTTAAAAATCAATCATACACCTCTACCATGACTTTTTTTCTTATTCTGGTGTAAATTGTCAGTCTAAAGGGGACTACAATCTTTGGTTTAAAACAATTTTATTAGCTCTTTTTAGTTTGTTTGCTTGTTTGTTCTCAAAAAAGCTCCAACATAAACAATTTCAATCTTTGCTTTAAAAAAAAAAAGGAGGGGGGGAGATGAAATTTTTGAACTGTTTTATAGCACAGATGTTACTCAGAACAGGTTATTGCACTGCTTCCAGCTGAGCCAGAATACCTAGTGTTGTTGTACCTGGTGAAAAGAAAATAATTCATAAAAATTTCCCCAACGCACTGCAGAAGTGTGCCTAACCTGTATGGACAGTATCACACCCTCAGAAAACTTCCTAATGATTCCCTCCACAGCCAGACTAGAAACCTAAGGTTCTTTAATATTACAGTTTCATTATTCTTATTTTCTATAATTTAACAACTTTTCTTATTATACTTAATGGAAAAGTCATGCAATATTGAGCAGTAACTGCTGTTAATTTCCTGCTGTATATAATTTGCATTTTTTGTTACTAGTGGAGAATAATTAACATGTTCTAATTATCATACTAATTGTCTTCTTTAGCTTATGAGAATATAGTCATCTCAAACCTTGTTGATCTTTCAATAGTACATTTTATTGCCCTCAGCAATTGTGTACAGGGCTTAGTTTTTTACTGAAAAAATTGTGTGATCTAGCTGTAAAAATCTCCCTAAATGTTTCTATTTGGAGCAGAGTAATGTAAGTTTTTAGAGTGCCTATCAAGAAAATAGACCCCTGCTTCTACACTAATGCAATGACACCTTTTTCACAGCAGAATTGTAGTTGTATTACCATTATCACACAAAAAATATATCCCATTCAGATTATGTTTTACTCTGTCTGTTAACAGCTAACACAGAAAACACATTCAATTTGGAATATGCTTACAAGTAATAGTGAGTAGTTTTTCTTCTTGCAAGACTGCTTTTTAGGCAAATAGACATTTATGCATGGGAAAAATATTTTCCTTAAGCTAAAATTTCTACCTAATTAAATTCCTTAGTAAAGTTTATGTCTGTCTACAACTACCTTATAAAATAGTACTGCAGATAAGCATGTACAAGTGAAATCAAGTCTTCTGTTGGAATGCTATATAAAAGAACACTGAGGCTTTTGGGTTTTAAAAAGAGAAGAAACACCGAGTACAGTAAATTACAGCTGTGTATGCAAATAAATTGCATCATTTTCACAAGACCAAGTCAAACAACTGGTGAAATTCAAATGGAAGATTTTGTATAAGCCTGTTCTGCATTTATTTATGCATAACCATTTTGTCTAGGAGACACAAAATTCAGCAGTCTGCATTGTGTCTTACAACTTCCTGGCAATCAGAATTTCATTTTCAACAAGATTCTTCCAGGAGATCAATAATTACTGTGAAGATTTATGACTACTTTGTAAATGTTCTCCATTAATTCTGAAATTAATATTGTCTCTCTGAAAAAGAGTGATATATTTGGATTTTTTTATTCTCCTCAAAACAATCCACAGTATTTACAACTTTTGGAATGCCTGTATGAATCTGCAGGTGTATATGGACAGGGAATGCTAGGACAAGAGTGAGACAAGCTGTGTGCTTTTTTATTTGTGTGTGATTGAGTCAATTTTGTATTATAGATCACTTTTTCTGTGCAGTCTCAGGGTAGCTGTACTCAGAAGTAACTAAAATACTGGTTTTGAATGATACTAAAAAACAATAAAACAAAGTGAAGCAATCCCAAATTCCAAAGCAGAAAATTTCTTTAAGTTTTCTGTATTCAAGGTAGGAAATAATACAAATCTGAGAAAAGACCCAGAGTGCTCTTATGAGCACAAAAATATGAATTAATTTGCAGCAAAATCAGAGAAGATATATATCATATTGCACCAATGACAGAAGTTGGATTGACATCACAACACATCTAGAAAATATCTGATCACGAGCATGTAAATACCTATCCTTTTTTCATTATTTTAACTCATTGTAGCATTATACATAAGGGTCAAATATTCCTCTACCATATGGTGAGGCCACACCTCTAATCCTGTGTCCACTTCAGGGCCCCTCTGCAAGAAAGTCATTGAGGGGCTGGAGCAAGGCCAGAGAAGGGCAGTAGAGCTGGTGAAGGGTCTGGAGCACAGGAGCAGCTGAGGAAGATGGGTGTGTTTAGTTTGGAGAAAAGGAGGCTCAGGAGTAACATTATCACTCTCTAAAACTCCCCGAAAGGAGGGTGCAGCAAGATGGGGATCAGCCTTTTCTACCAGGCAACCAGTGAGAGGTGAGAGGACATAGCCTCAAGCTGTGCCAGGGAAGATTCAGGCTGGACATCAGGAGGAATTTCTTCATAGAAAGGGTTGTTAGACATTGGAATGGACTTCCCACGGAGGTTCTGGAGTCAGCATCCCTGGAAGTGTTCAAGAAATAACTGGATGTGGCACTTAGTGACAAGGTGGTGAGCAAAGGTTGGACATGATGGTACCAGAGGTTTTTTTCCAACCTAAATGATTCTGTGACTCTGTAAAACGTCTTTAATTTTAGACCATCTGGGCCCTCACTACAAAGAGGACATCTGGGACTCCTACAGAGCTATTTTTTTCCCCTTCATTTTCAACAAGAAAAACAGACAAACATCCCCCCTCCCACCACTAATATATCAACTAAAAATTAGAGTTGAAGATGTTATGGCCATCCAGATTCTTCACGAATGTCTTTAATATTAGTTGTAAGATTAATTTCCCTTGAATTTACATGTTTGAAATCTTATCATTTAAGATGAATTAGTTTAAATTAACTGTATAGTTAATACAGATAGTTATTTCAGAAGTTTGATTTTCTAGAAATCGACCTCATCTCCTATTTTGTAACTGGTTTGGGGTTTATTTTAAAAAGTAATTAAGGAAATTTCCAGTTACTTCATAATTTATTTTTAAGTCATGGCTCATCATGCTTTATTCACTAGATAACCTCAGTAACTTTGTATCTTAGTGCTTCCACCTTGGAATTCCATCACCATCCTAGCAAATTAATTGCTGAATACTGAATAGCTACTAACCAGTGTAGCCAATGCTAGCTACAGGAACTGAGGTAGAAGACCTGAACTAACTTCCTGCATACTCATCCTGATTCCAGTGGAGGCTAGAACTTTTCCATAGGTCTCAAGAATTATAGCTGCATACAATTATTTCTCATGTGACTAGAGAAAGGCACTGATTCTTCTTTTATTGTCCAACAGGGTCTAGGGAGAGCAGTATGGAGCAGAAGTTCCTCTGTTAGTAGGTCAGAGGCCCCTGAATTAGCTGCATGGATTGTCCTTCATCCTCTACTGCCTTGAGACCTACTTAGAGACTTGCCAAGGACTAATTTAATTACATAAACTTAGCCAGCTATCAGTTGTGTCCAATGTCTCTAATTCCTATTGCCCTCCAAATGTTTTGCCAATAAGGTAATTATTGCTATTTCCAGTCTATAAAGAAAATTACAACAAACTGGATTTTGTATTAAAAAAAATCTATCTCAATAGCATAGGAAGTTCTACAGTTAATATCTTTTAAGATTATGAAACAGGTCCCTGGTATAGACTATGGGCCAAATTAATTTCCTAGAGGACTACAGATTAAACACAAATCATAGCTTCGAATGCAAAAGGTCATCTTACTCAACCACAAAGCTAGAGTTCAAAATGCGACTTTATGACTTCTACCACTTCTTTCCCCTCTGAATTATTCATCAAGTTAATATTTTACTATCATAAGTTTTCAAACTTTAAATTTAGAAAACAAAGTTTGTGGGTTTATGTTAATATAAGGATTTTCAAAGAGTAATAGAATAAACCTAGCATACCCAGAGCACAAAAGGGAATAAAATATTATTTTTTAGGTTGAATACAAATCCTCTCAATCTAAATATTTTTGAGACTTAATAAAACTTCAGAAGTATTTGCACAGATTTCAAAGAATCACGGAATAAATAATGTTCTAGGAACCTAGGGAGATGTCCAGCTACCTGCTAGAGTCAGATCAGCTGGAGCAAGTTGCTCAGGGCCGAGTCCACTCAAGTTCTAAATTTCTTTAGGGATGCATATGCCATGACCACTCTGTAAAACTGAAACAATTCCACTGTTTCAGCACCTTCACTGTAAGAAAAGAAAAAAAAAAAACACCACCAGCAGCAAAAATCCTATTTCCCATACAGGAAATATGTTCAGGAGACATCTGGATCTGGCACTGGGTGATGTGGTTTCGTGGTTATGTGGTTACAGTGGTTGTGCTAGGTTGACAGTCGGACTGGATGATCTCAAGGACCTTTTCCAACATTAATGATTCTATGAAATGGACTTCCCATGGGAAATCCTATTTATAGCCTGGAGAAAAGGAGGCCCAAGGGAAACGTTATTGCTTTGTACAAATGAAAGGAGGTTGCACCAAGGTAGGAGTCAATTTCTTCTCCCAGACAACTAGTGACAAGATAGGAGGAAATAGCCAAAAGCTGAACCAGGAAAAGCTCAGTTTGGACATCAGGAACATTATCTTCACCAAAAGAGTGGTTAAACATTGGAATGGGCTGCCTAGGGAAGTGGTAGAGTTACCATTCCTGAAAATGTTAAAAAAATGACTGGATGGGGCACTTAGTGCCATTGCACTAAGTTGACAAATGTTGGATTTGACGATCTCTGAGGTCTTTTCTAACTTTAATGAATCTATGATTCTGTATTTCAGACTTTGTTTATTACTTCTTGCCCTTTTATAAACACCTCTATGAAGAGTCTGACATCACATTTATACTTCTCACTTCATGTCAGGTATTTGCATATAATGATTTAAATGGCATATATATACACACACACACACTAAGGTACACATTTCCATAATATTAACAAACAAAATAGTTTGTTTGGTGCCTGTGAACTGTTTTAAAATTTTATTTCCTACAAGTTACCAGAGAAAGTTTGAGTATTTCTAACATTAATTGACTTTACAGAATAGCAAGACAGAAAATACAGTAGAGATTAAATAGACCAGTTTGGGGCTTTTTATTGCTTGCTGAACTTGGTCATCCTAAAGGTCTTTTCTAATCCAAAAGTTTCTGTGATTCTATGATTATTCTTCCTAAAGAATCTGCTTCCTTAAGAAGCTGAGGGGAAAAAATATGATGTTTCCAAAATTACTACTATAAATTAAACAGAACAAATAAATGTGGTTTCTTTGAATATAAAACTATTTCTTCCAAGTAAAAACGTAGTGATGCAATCATTAATGGTTTTAAATCTCTATTAAGCTGAAGGAAGATTATTTTAATAGATATTACACCAGAACTTTACCAATGTAGGTAAGTAAGGAAGAAATTGGAAAAAATGAAAACATAGGTAAGTAAACTCAAGCCAGTATGTCCAACATAAGACATGCCCAGAGTTTTTGAAAGCATTTTGTAATTAATTCACTGTAAAAATGTTCATCATTTTTAAAAAATAACACTTAAGATATATATCCAGTGCTATTAATGCTGCTGCAGAAGCTTCTAAGTGACCTTCCAACAATGATAAAACCCATGTCCAATTACTACTGATGACCATAGGATGAAAATTTCACCTCTAACTCTTCTAACTATTAAATGAGTTATAAATAGTACTCCTATTAAGTGAGCAACCCAATATTCAATTAACAGTTAATGATGCATAGGGAAATAGTTTCAAACACTCTAAAATGGACTTGAGATGATTTTCAAATTTAACATGAGACTTCTGGATACTGAATTGTGACTAATGCCTGGTGATAATACTTTTATACTTTTTCATCATGTACTCTATTATATACAAAATGAACTCTTGAAAGAATCAGTTAAGTTACTCCTTGGATCAACCCAGAATATCCTGATATATTAAAATAAAGAAGTGATCCAAGTGTTTTGATTTCTTATGGAGTTTTTTACTATCTTAGAATCACAAGTTTCTTAACACTTTTTATTATATTTTTTCCTAATTAAATCCATTCCTAAAATGTATTCTGATTATTTAAAAACAATTTTTGTGATGACTATTTGAATGTACATTTAATGGAGTATTATTTTTAGGTGGAAAATCAGAGAGAAATCATAAAATTATGAGAAAGGAGGTTGAAAGGTCATTTGTTCCCTTCCTAATCTGTGTCTTAATTTAATAAATCTCATTACTGAGAGACATTCTCTAGGATTTTGCAAAGTAATCAGTGACGGACACATCACAATTTCTTTAAACAACTTCAATGTTTCACTGTTATAAGTGTAATATTTCAGTGTTTCACAATTACAAAATCCATAGAGTGTTTTTATAAAACTTATTTTTTTCTAATTTCTTAGTGAGGTGAAATCTGATAAAGATTAAACCCATTATTCTTCATCTTTCTTATTCCAAACATAACTTTATTTATAGTACATTTTGCATACTTGAATGCTTTAGTGTGTCTCCCCCCAGTCTTCTCTTGCATAAACTAGATTAATCTTTACTTGAGGATCTTTTATTATTCTTTATTATTCTTGATGCTCTTAGGCCGTTATCTGGCTAGTTTGCATCTTCCATAATATTTATGGTCAGATTTTTCATTAAAGGATTCAGTTAAAACATTGCTAGTACTAGCAAGACTGGAAAAGTGAATTCACCTAATATGGGAGATTTATTTTTGTTCTTTCACACTGATGTTGTGACTTTTTCGAGTCTTTTTTCAGAATATGACAATATTGTTCAAGTTCATGTTAGGATCTGAAGTAATAACCCTAAGAATCTTCTTGTCAGAACTTTCGTCTAGTTGTTTCCATTTTCTTATAATTGATATAAAGCTTTTTAAATTATATTGTTGGGGTTTTTTTTCTCACCATCCTACAGTTTCTGGGCGCTATCTTAATTTTTAATCATACTACTTATTGGTGTATTTAGCAATAATATTTTCTATAGGACCATAAAAGTCCTTTGTAAATATTCAGTAGTCTTATAGCCAGGACACACCTTAAAAGAAGATTTTCTGTGAGATACTATGAAAAGTTCACTTTCATTCCTCTATTTCTTCTTCTGCGTGTATACTTCAGTATCACAGATCTTGTTCATGACTTTTTCCCTAACATCAAGGCTATATCACACAGCAAGCCTGCAAATAACACAAAGCTGACCAGTGCAGTTGATGCAATGGAAGGAAGGAATGCCATTTGGGGATACACAGACAAGGTTGAGAAGTGATCACAAGAGAGTGTCATGGAGTTTTTTCTAAGGGCAAGGTGCTGCACCTGGGCCCAGCCAGTCCCATACATGAGTGGGAGATGAGCTTATTGAGAACAGCTTGCTGGTTCTGGTGAATGGAAAGCTAAACGTGAGCAACAGAACTGCTTGAAGCACAAGAAAGATGTAGACACGTTAGAATAGTTCCAGAGGAGTTCACAGAGGTGATCCGAGGGCTGGAGTACCTCCCTTATAAAGACAGGCTGAGAGGGGTTAAATTGTTCAGCATGGAGAAGACTTGACTCTTTGGAAATCTTGTTGTGTCTTTCCAGTATTTAAAGGGGGCTTATAAAAAGAGAGAGAGACTTTTCACAGGCAGATAATGATAGAACAAGAGGAAATGATTTTAAACTAAAAGAGGAGAGCAGTATATTAGATTTTAGGAAACAATTCTTTACTGTGAGGATGGTGAGGCACTGAAACAGGTACCCAAAGAAGTGGATGCTGCATCCCTGGAAGAGTTCAAGGCAAGGCTGGAGGAGGCTCTGAGCAACATGATCTAGGGGAAGGTGCCCCAGCCTATGGCAGAGTGGTTGGAACTAGATGATCCTAGGATCTCAGCTCTGAAGCATGTTATCCTTTCCCCTACCATTCCTCCATCTGCTGTAATATGTGAGTTTTATATCTAATTTTAGGCTGAAAATGGCTCAACAGTACATGTGTTTCTGTAGGTACTAAAAATGATAGAATAATTTCAGTCACAGTACAAACAATTAGTACAAATTAATACATACCAATATATGGTTTTAACAAGTATTAATGCTTTATGAGTTGAATAAAAAGTCATCTATATCAGAAAATAGATCTATCCCTGAGAATAATTTATGATTGTCCAATTAGGCTATAGATTAAGGATAATTGCTATAGAAGATCTTTAAGATTCTGAATCCATTAATCCAATGTTCCATATTTAATGAAATTGTCAGCAATTTTTGGTTAAAAATGTAAGATCATTTAAGAGTATGTGAGTCATCACTTCCCTGCTACTGGTTTGGTATATAAATATTCCTCTCCCTTCATCAGCAAGCCTGCAATTTTCTTTTTAGATTTTACCCACCATACTGTCATGAAATTCTTATTTAAGAAAAAATCAAGGCAAAATCAGTGATATAAGTACCAGCAGGAAAAAATGCACAGTATTTAATCATAAAACTTTTGAGTTTATTATCAAAGGGCAAACTTTTTTACAACCTTGTTATAATGATTAATTTGGCAGAATATATTAAATGCTAAATCTAGGACTGGGAATTAATTTTAAAAAATCATTTTGGGGATATCACTGTATGTTAAAATCTTTTAATTTCCTTTAAAAAGTAAATGAATGCATCTATGCCCAATGACATCATGGACTTTGGCTGATATATTCTAAAAAGGGGAAATGTGTAACCTTTGGTATTGTATGGCAAAGAGCTACAAAATTTGCTGATATTCACCACTCCCTGTAGCCTTGATTCATGGCCCCTGCTCTGGAGTCAGCAGTGAGTTTAGAAGCAGTTACTGGATTACTCTCAGAAACATATTCAAACTATTTGTTTCATTCTAGCATGCAGTGAGGGCAGGATTCTTTGATTTCCTTTCTCATGTCCACCGTGTTCTGACAATACAGCATACAATGCAATATGTTGTTGTTAGACCTAAGGTGCCCTTAACCTCTATCACCAGATTTTCCTGTTTCTATTCTTCAGATATCCCTTATGTTATGCATATCACAGGTTCAATCAGAAAAACTTTTTGGATTACAGTTCACACTCAACTATCAGCTATGGCCTTATGTGCATGGCAAGTTCTGTTGGGAAATATTTCATAAATTATTGTGAAAGTATTATGGTGAAAATATTATTATTATTATTATTATTATTATTATTATTATTATTATTATTATTATTATTATTATTATTATTATTTCCTCTCAAAACGTTTCCCAGAGCCACATGTTTCTGCACATTATGTAAGACCAGAGCAGTGAAGCTGTACAATATCTGGAACCGGACATAAAAAACCACCTTGATCTAAAAGGCAGAAGACAATAGTCAACTCACATGAATTTAATGTAAGTTTAAAGAAACTTTTATTTCCAGAAAATCAAAATACACAAATAGTTGCCTAACTAACATCAGCTAAACTATTCTGATGTAAATACCAGACCTGAGCTTTTCATCTGAAGTTGCAGAGCACAGGTCAGTGACTACATAAAAATGAAACTAATCGGCCACTCTTCGTAGAGGCACTTAGTGAAGGGATAACAAAACTTCAGGTGTGAGTGACAGAGATGTTCTATTCATGGCTATATTCTCACCCTTGCACAACAGCAACAGTTTCTCCAAGCACTGTCTTTGCAGAGACACACAGGAAAAAATTACCTATTCAGCTTTGGAAAGTGCAGGTATGCCTCACTGCTTAAATCCAGTGAACCCTGTAATTCTGAGTGCATACAGATCTCCCCTGAGCAGCTGGGAAGGAAGTCAAAGGACAGGAAGCAAGCAATGTTCTTCAACATCTCCCTGTAGCTTTGCATGCCACGTGTTGAACTTTACTCCAGCAAGTTGAAGAAAGCACCTGGCAAGCCACCACAGCTCATTTGCAGGGCTGGGAAGTTCACCTGGTCTCTCTTTCCTGAGCCATTAAGGGAGCCAGCACATGGGGAGAACAGCATTTAGACACCAAAGGATGAAGGTAATAGAAATTAATTCAGCAAATTTGTGTTTGTCTGTCTTATGACAGGCTTTGATTTAATCTTTTTTTCAAGCTGATGGGTGACTGCAGTTGCTACTGAAAAGTCAGATTTTCAGAACAGAATTTTCTAGGTTTCCCCTAAAGTCCCACTGACTTAAATAGGTAACTTATATTTAAAAACCTGTGAACACTGAGAGATTTGTCTAGAATAAAATTACAAACTTACTACAGTCAACTGTTTTGAAAATCTTGGCTTCTATAGTTCTGTACAGTGCAGCCCTTATTCTTTATGTGAGTTAACTGAGGGTCTGATATCACAGCACTACAGTTGCAGAAGTTTTAGCCATGGACATTTTTGGAATGTGGCTTATTTTCTACCAGCCAATTACAGACAGTGAAATAGGTCAGATAGGTCTGTCTAATGATTGCCATCTGCATAATCAGCAATCTATTAAGATTAATGAGGTTCTCATACGATATTCTGTACTTCATCTAGCCCACATTAAAATTGTATTAATCAGAAAGGTCTATATGTCTTCTTTCATATTTCAAAATATGAAGTTCAATCCTTACCTATTTAACCAATAAGTTAAATAATTATAATGATATGCAGATCAGCGGAGTTTGTTTTGATCACAGATTATTATGGGCTGAAAAAGAATCGCATAAAGAGAAATTAAATTCTGAGGAAGTAATCCTAATTCACATTACATATGCCAAAATTCCCTGACCAGTATTTCTGAATAGGACCTTACATATTTTGCATTCCCTTGTACTATATAAAGTGGTTACATTATACATCTCTGAATTGTATCCACTGTAAGAAATCCTTTTATTTTACATGAAACATGACACCATCTTACTCTATTAGGTTTTTTGGGGTTTTTTAATGCATGATTTCCAAAGAAAGCTTTGAGCTGTTAGTGTAAAGTACTAGCTCCCCTGCCATCATAGGAGTTTTTCTCCACTTTGCTTCTACTCCGACATTTTTCTGTCCTAGTAAGCCTTCAAGCAGAGGCTTTGTTAGACAGGAGCATCTCTTTCCTGCTGTTGCTCACTCTTCAAATCTTTTTCTAGAATGCCTTCTGTGCATGTCCTAAAGAAGTGATTATCCTCTCCCAAATCCTCATCCTCTCCAAAACCTTCCTACTCTCCTGGCTCATAAAGGCATTTTTCCTAATTAGATGTTTTTCCCCGGAATCATAGAATAATATAATTTTTTAGCTTGAAAAAGATCTTTAAAATCAAGTCCAGTATTACTGGATTCTGAGCCAATAAAATATTGACAGGTCTCTGTAATTTTATGGGCATCTTTAGTATCTCTAAGCTTATATCATGAATAATAATTTGTTAGGCCAAAGCTCTGAATAAGTTCAGTATTATTTGAGATTAAAAAAATACAGTATAACTATTTACTTCTATTCTTTGGGCTCCTTTACCCATTTTTTTTCACCCGTACTGATCTGATACTATGCAACATATTTCAGGAAGCTACATCATAATTTTGTTTTTCCTGTGTGCAGGGTTTGTGATCTTGGAGGTTGAGTTTCTTTAAGATAAGATTCAGTACCAGAATTGCAGATCTTGCACCTTTTATATTTTACACTCATATCTATCACTGACACAAATCATAATTCAAATGCATAGTCAAGTCCATCCATAAACAATAAATAAAAAATATTAAAATAAAGCCACTACAGTGACCACATATCTTTTAAACAAATGAAAAGAAACAGAAATCATAAAATAGGCAGAAAACCTGGTAAGGATATTTAGTAGGGTCATTCTGTACTTACAGAAAAGCAAGTGACACAGTTTGTATAGTGATATTTTATATTTAATTAAGCTATCTTCAAAAGCTTAACCCAGGTCCCTAAAATACTCTCTACTATTTTTAGCTTTTATTTATCATGCTGATAAGCTTTAAGCTTCTCTAGCGTAAATTAAGCTCTTCTTTACTTTGTAGGTCACCTGACTCTGAATGGCACAATATGCTTCCATTCCCACTACTTCAGTTATGCTGGATAAAGAAAATACTGAGTATTATAGTTTCAGGGAATTTGTGGGTAAAGAGTGAAATTCTACCCTGACATATTTTTCTGGGAAAAGTTGTATAAATGGAATAGAGGCAGTAAATACTGATCTCAAAGGTGATCTTTGATGTACCTCTCTAATAAACTTCTCTCTCCTCTTTCTCCAATGCTGATTTAACTTAGGCAACCTAGAAAATGGCTCTCAGTTACATTTCTAATATTTCTATATATTCTTAGGTGTAAAAGCCAAACTATCTACAGCACTCCATATATATGTCTTTGACATATTTATTTTGCTGCTTAGTCATTGTCATTGTCTGGATGCCAAGTTTAGCAGAGCATTAATGTAATACAACAAACTGCACAGCCAATCTCAGTGTAATTATCTTGGGTTTTTCAGCCTATTTGTACCGGCATATGTCATGCTGCTGATGGACCACTAACTATATTATTCTGATGTTGCTTTTCCAGTCAATGTGAGTGTGTGAAACATAGTGAAATATCTGCTGGAATTGAAAATACTATTCAGAATGGTGCAATGGTTCACCCAGATATGTAAGAAGGCAAGGAAAAATGACACATGAAAAACACCTAATAGATTTCTCTTTCTATACCTTCAATTGATCAATGAATTCCAGTTTTGAATTCTTAAGGAAATTTTATATACCAATTATCTTTAGTACCTGAATTTCTTTTGTGGCAAGATTAAAAATGGATGTAAGAGATCTTTAAAGTCACCCAGCAAGTGAGCGATACCAAACTTTAAAAATTGCACTATACTCTTTTTAAGAATAAAGCTACGTGAGGTGAAATAAAAATAACATCTATTAATCTACTTTAAAATTATCCGAATTTATTTTTTCTCAGAAAATATATTTTTTCCCTTTTAGAGGGAGATGGGGTGAGCTACATTTTTATTATTTTGTATTTTAGAATTCCAAAGGAGAGTTTGAACTTTGCTGAAGTTGTTGTAGTTCAATGGTAGAAAATAAGCAAGAAAGGTCTTAAGGTTTTCAACACTTCTCAAAAGAGGTCTTGCTCAAAAAATTAGCAGTTACCACATGACTTTGCCTTCACCTGACCAAGGAGACTTGTTCTTGGCATTCTCTGTTGAATACCTCTTTTGGGCTGCTGAACAACAGAAAAAAATACCAATAAATTGAAGGAAGTCTGTTGCAGGGCAACCAGAATGTACAGGATCAGGAGCACTTGCTTTTTGGGGAGAGCCTGTGGAAGAGACACCCCTGGGAGGACCTGACAGGAGATCTTGATGCTTACAGGCAGGGTGTTGAAGAGATGGACCAAAATGCTCATGCCAATGCATGCATATTTCTAACATGTCATGAACCTGAGTGCAGTAATTAGTACAATACAGCAAGTCAGGCTGGCATACACAGCAAAGTCAATGTGTGTAAAGGGGTTTTTAATGAAAATATCAGGAAAATAATAATAGCTTCTGAAATGTCAATTTGAAAACCTGTTATTAAAATTCTTGGTCAAGTCCAAGTTGCAGTTACTACTGTAAACACATGGTAAAACCTATATATATATATGTATAAACATGATTATAGGATTAATGTTCCAAAAATATGCTGCTATTTTTATGCCTGTTCATGCTGATCACAGACATATCATTTTCACCAAGGACTAGTTACTATTTAGCTTCCTGAAATATTTTTTTTCTTGCTTTGCCCCCACTTTTTTTTTTTTCCTCAATTTATTTAATTTTAGTTTGTATCTTAGTTTGGAAAGACAGGTGTCTGCCAGGGAGACCTGGAGCTGCCCTTGGAATGGAGAATATAAACTCCCTCTCTTCAAATTATTATAATAATTTTACAATTAAGGGGCTTTCAGGCAAAGGTATGGGAATAGGAATAACAGTTCTTTACTAGGAATATTAAAAAATACAAACGTAGTGGTAAAAAAAAAAAAAAGCAAACAAACAAACAAAAAACATCCTAGAAACAGTGACAAAGTCAGAATATGACTTGACATCCTGTTGGTCAGGGTGTTGGGAGTAGTCCACATAAGTCCTCCTGGAGTGGCAGATGTGGTTCTGTTGGATAGAGATGATTCTGTAGAAGGGTTCAGTGGTGATCGTAAGATGGGTCTGGTCTTTCTCTGGTAATCCAGTGGAAAACAGGCTGTCCTGGTGTTCTGAATCCCAGATTTATCCAGATAGAAATGATTGGCTCCTTCCACTGGGTGGAGCATCTCACAATGGGATGATGTAATGTTGTCAGTCATGTGCTCAGCCTTAATGGCTCATTAACAGGAGATATCCCCCCTGGAGGGAGGACGAGTCATGAAAAAGATAAGGAACTTCCCCCACCTGGTTTTAGCAGCTGGCCCATTATCAGAAGGCACCCACCCTCTCCCCCCTGGAGTTATGAGGAACGGATTACACAAGATTATACAAGAGATAAAGAAAAACACCTCCCCAGCTGGTTTCAACAGATGGCAAACAGAACACACACTTTTGGTTACATATTGGAACCCAAGACAGCTAGTGTCCTAGAATTAGTACTCAGCTCTATTAAGTAAATGAATTAAAGTTAAATAATTTTTGATTTCTTACCTGCTATGAAAATCATTTATATAGAACCAGCACTAGCTTATTCAAACTGAGAAGTTACTAGTCTGAAAAAAGAAGGAAGATACAAAATTTCTCCAGAGGTTCTTTATTACATGTGAATATTATCTACATAAGGTAACAGAGAGGCTGAAATAGGTGCTACTTAAAACCTCTGTGACACAAAGTCCAGCAAGAAGCCAAATATTTTAAAAAGTGCCATGAAAGGATTGACAATTTTAAGTGCAAGCTTTGTGACCTTGACAAAAGAAAAACCAATGAAAAGTAAAATCAACATCGCAACCTTATGCTTTTCCTTTTCCAATAAGAAAGAAATGAAGAAATATAATCTGAGAAATTCAGTCCTTTCAACTTTTTTGTTTACTGTGGACTGTGTCCTACAGATGCTTCTGAAGAGACATTTTATCACCACAAGATTGTATATTTTATGGGAAAAAATATAATTAGCTGCTTAATATCTTTGGCAGATGTGTATGAGTACATTTCAAATGACTATATAAAATTTTCAGCATTAAAACCATATCCTGTCTCCAATATAATTTGTTTCATTTTTCTGTTTAATGAAGTGTAAAACACTGATAAATTGTGGAATTCTTTGTAAAGAATGTTCATATTATTTGTATAATACAGCTGGTGAACTAACTGTATTTCTAAAAGCAAATGAGTTGCTGGGATGAAAATGTAATTTGCAGCCTAAAGATCAAAAAGCAAAGCAATAACATGACACTGTTGATACTTAATTAAATTAGAGTGCATTTTACTTTAAGCAGCAGCTTCAGTGTTTCAGCACCAGTAACCCACTTAGGAAACACAGTACAATGGACTATACTAAAACACTTCAAAAATGGAGATGGCAAGCTCATTTCCACAGGGAATTATAGGTGCACACACAGAGCTCCACTGCCATTAACAGGGCCTAGGACTCAAAAGGAGAAACATAGACAAATGGAAATTGGTTTAATGGCAAAGTTAAGGGATTGTGACTTGACTCTTTCAAATTGATCACTTTTTTAACAGAGATAAATACAGTACATGAGGAAAAAAGCACATCACCTGGACTTTGGGAGACAGGTTGTAAGGGTGAAGGATGACTAACATTATGGAAAATAAAAAGTGAACTGGTGAAACTGCTTAAATTCTAGTTAATTTTAATGAACAGTTGTCTTCTCATGTACTTTGACATATTATGAATCTTAAGATTGTCTCATGTCTCATGTACAGATTTCATAGTAGCATCATACAACAGAAATTTAGGATTTGTTACTAAAAAGGTTCCCACTCAGTGCAACAAAGTTAATTTAATATAGGAGATGATGTGCTAGAAGTTTCTCCATGTGCTAGAGATGAGGCGGGAAAATCCTTAGCATGAAGTGCAAATAAGCTAGAAATTTGTATTAAAATGGAACTTCCCACTGATATCAAGCATTCTTGACATCTGAATCAACAGAAGGGTCCTTATTGTAGCCATCAGGGAAGAGAAGAATCAGCAACTAATATGAAAACAGAAAGACAAAGTGGGTTCCTTGAAAGCGATTAAGGCACATGGCACGTAGAAGAACAAAGAGAGTATGTAACAAGTTAGTATTCGTTTCTCAGATGAATGAAAATTTTATTTTTTAAAAACAGCAACATAATTCTTCCAGTTATGATAGAGATCTAATTTAATAAATAAATTATTTTGAAAAAAAAAGTAATTATGTTGTTCTCTGAGCATCATGGAAGGTATATTAGTAAGAATTTTCTAAAACTGAATAATCATCCCAGCAGGATGAGAGCAATCAGACTTTTTTGTGGACAGACCAGTAACTTTATACATAAACATTTTGCTGTTACTGCACTTTCATGACTTTTACCACCTTTTTTTGGAGCTTCTGAAAAAATAAAGCTCTTGATCCCATGTGTAGGCCTTGATGTTGCAGTGCTTTTACAAACCTGCTAAAAGTTTAACTGCTTTGAGTGGTTATAATGCTAATCTTTTGGGGTAATGTTTCAGCTTGCCTGCTTAGGAGGATAACTTTAATGCATGGAATAACATTTCTAGTGATGGCCTGCAGACTGTGTCTGCGATGCAGTGTTCAAGATGCAGTTTGTAAGCCTTTGAGAGTGGCTGCTGAAAAGCATGCACTCTCTCAAGCATGTAACTAAATATGAGGAGACCATTTCCTTCTAAAGCTCTTCCTTCCCAGAAATTATTATGGCAACATACACAGTGTTAATGCTACTTAGCCACCACATATCCACTATCTGCACTCCCAAGGGTGAGTTAGAATCAAATGTATTTAAATTAAAGACAGAAACATTTTCAATTTAGAAATGCATTTTCTCCCAGGCTTTATTAGAGAAAGATGCAAGATACTCCTTATGCCTTTAAAAATGCTGTTAGTATTAACAACATGACTAGATAAAAGTGTCATAAAAATGTAATGACAGTCTCATTTCCAATATATAGAACAAACAAGCTTAGTTACTAAAGGCAAAATATATGGCCCAGAGGAAAGCTGTTTGGAAATGGTACAGTAATTTAATAATTGTAAAAATGCTGAACATTGATTCCTTGAGAGCTCATGCTTTGTGTGTTGCTGCACAGATGATAGCGACAGATTCTTTCATTCACAGCCAGTAAATGAAAAGGCCCATCTATCAGCTCATGTGCATTTAACTCTAGCTTTGTCCCAGTTTGTCCTTTTCTCTCTGTTGCTGTCAAGTTATGACTGATCCTTCATAACAGGAAGATGCTACTGTGGCTTCAGGGCAAATTATTACACAGTGTCTTTTAACCTCTGTACTTTGATCAAAATTTATAAAATAACATTAATAAAATTGAAACTACCCTAATGCAGCCTATCATTGTTTTCTTCTGTGAGCCAAAGAATTCACTCAAAGGCCACTTTGGAGTCATACTGTCTGTTCCAAAATACCCCCTGTACTTACTGGAAACCATTCTTTGCTCTATGCAACAGGAATGCCATGTGAGTAGAGAGATGTGTCCATTTTTATTAGTGCAAAATCATTAATTTGTAAAAGAAACATTTGGATTATTATTTTGTCAATTTTTTCGTATTTTGCTTTCCATCTATTTTCAAACTTTATCTTTTATACTTTTTAATGACATGGAGAATATGTATTATATTTAATTTAGTTTTTCAAGTCTCTGTGAAGAAAACGGCTTTTTTATGAGCCATGAAGCATATTATTTGTCACAAAACAGGCAGACACAAAATAGCAGGAATAATATTCAAATACCAACAGTCTGAACACTTACACTAAATAAGACAAAAAATATATTTCTCAATTTTTTAATTTGCTAAAGAAAAAGGAGACCATCAGCTGAAGAAATGATGGCAAAGTGACATTAGGAACTTCCTGAAGTGTAACAACGTTAGAATGTCAGTCTGGTTAATGCTAATTTGCAGGAGACATTTCACATAAGCTTACCTTAGTTTTGTCTTAAAGTGCATTCACTTTACACTCAGCTCCTGCTGTCCCTTAACCACTCCTGTATCCTTCTTATCCCTCTTAGAATTACAAGCACCCATAGTAGCAGAACTGGAAAGAGACAGATTAAATAGGGATAAGAAGTAAATGGGCATTTGCAGGGTTTTGAGAAAGCAAGTCCTAACTTATAAAAGTAGTGTTATAATTACAGAATGATCTGAATAAACATAACGCACCTAAGTGTCTATTTATGCCTAGATTTATTCAGAGAATTTACATTTTATTCTAAGTACCAGTCTCTGCAGTGTATTTCCAATTTCTCTGTATGCTTTTGTTTAGCAAATAACATTCATAAGCTTGAAATTATATAAATGAGATCATTAATATGATGAAAATAATTTCCATACTAATAGATCTTTTTGATTAAGAGACTAAGTGAAGAATGAAAATTACTATCTAGATGAAAGATGACACCTATTTCTCCTTTTTCTTTGACAGGATAAAAATCTTCATCTGATTTCAAAACCTCTATCTCTTCATATGACTGCTTCCAGGAACTGCTAATGGTCTATAGAGCTTTTTTTGCAGAACATTAGCACTATCCATTGACCTCTTCATTAGTAGACACGAAGTTATTTGGAATTCCAGTTCCTGCTGGGAAGTTGTCCACATTACAGTGTTCATGTCTTTGGCAATCTTATCAGCCAGATCAGATACTAAATGGGCCATAAAATATACTAACGTATCTTAAATGAGCCTACAGCAGAAAAAAGAGATGGAGTAGCCAAGGCACTTTCAAGATTAGTAAATATGATGATTTGCCCATCCTGTATTGCTCCAAATCCTTTACTACACATAAACATTTTGGGAATAATTCTACTAATAAAAACTTTTACCAACAATAAGGAATATAGGTTTTTGGTAAATAATTAAATAAAATCTTTCTATTTAAAACTAAGAAAATGACCTGGCCTCAATCATTTAGATTTAAAAAACTGTTAATGGGTTTGTATTGAGTTTGCATGATCTGGTTTTTGGTAGCATGGGGACACAGAGGTGGC
This sequence comes from Brachypodius melanocephalos, assembly GCA_013398615.1. NCBI lineage: Eukaryota > Metazoa > Chordata > Aves > Passeriformes > Pycnonotidae > Brachypodius > Brachypodius melanocephalos. The sequence continues at coordinate 45,102,795 of VZSR01003807.1, read as the reverse complement.
CTTCTGTGAGAAGCTGCTACAAGCTTCCAC
>VZSR01003807.1:45034644-45102665 GCA_013398615.1 Brachypodius melanocephalos | reverse complement strand
TCAGTGGGAGACCCACGGAGAAACAGGCCCTGCTGTCAGGGAGCAGCCTCTCCTCGAAGGACTTCCCCTCATGGAAGAGTGACCCATGCCACAGCAGTTTGAGAGGAAATGTTGTCTGTGGGATGGACTCATGCTGCAGCAGTTTTGGGGGCACTGTTGCCCATTAGATGGAGCCACATTGGAGTTCATGGATAACTGTCTGCCATGGAAGGGTCTCCACAGTGCAGCAGGAAAAGGACCCCTCTCCTTGAGCAACGGGAGAAGCCTTGGGTGATGAACCGACCAAAACCCCCGGTCCCCATCTCTTTGTGCCGTTGGGAAGGAGTGAGTGCTGGGGGGAAGGTGTTTTTAAGGGCTTATTTTATTTCTTGTTATCCTGCTTTGATTTTGTGAGTAATAAATTCACATGATGTCTCTAAGTCGAGCCTGTTTTGCCCTTGACAGTATTTAATGAGTGATCTCTCCCAGTCCTTTTCTCAACTCATGTACCCTTTGTTAATTTTTTTCTCCTCTGCCCAGTGCAGTGTCAGTGTGAAATATTGACATAAAATATTAAGAAATACTTTTATCCCCTAATTTTTACTTCATCTATTAATTATATTCTTAGGGGTATTTTTCTGTGGGTTTGTTTTTTGTTGAGGTCAACATTACCTTTTTCTGGAGGTTTTGGGTTTTATTTTTTACAAAATCTTTATCAGACACCATTTTAGAAAAGAGTATTGATATCCACTCTTACAATTTATTAAAAGCATCAGAATTTCAAAACATGACAGAGATATAACTATTAAAACAAAAAAGGGAAAGTTAGGATTTTATTTTTATGAGTTTAATTACTTTGTACAAGGCTAATTACTTCCAAATAAGGAAAATTTCACATAACACTTCATGATTAATGAAGCACACAGAGTTGTAGTTATCGTTAAAAGCACTCATCACACCTTGGAAGCAGAGAAACAATAATAATAATAATGTTCAATTTTTGAAGTTCTACAAGAAAAAATATCCTTCAGTTTATTTTTTGCATGCCTACATAAGACCCAGTGGTGCTCAAAATGACAAGAAAGAAGCCCTCTGGCCTAGAATGCTTTTTTTGGCATAACCTCAACGATAATTAGAGCTCTGAAGTAGTAAAATTCTTCAAATGAACACATTTGAATGGCAGCTTTCCTTTTAATTTCTTGCATGGTCTCCAATCTGGGTTTCAGAAAGATAAAAACACTGAAACAATCCCTCTCAGTACCTGGATATAGTGAGGAGTTTTAGGCTTCCAAGAAAACTTTCAAGGACATCAGTTTTTACTTTCTAGGGTGTAAAAATTCTGATAAAAGGCTATGAATGGCACACACTTTTTGAAAAAATGCCTTTATTTCCTCAGAGTCTGAAATGACAGCTGTACAAATGAGGCTACACCAACTTTATATATATCTTTTACAAATGTCCATCTTTCACTAGCACTAACTCAGAAGAAATGAGCTGTAATTCATTAACTATATAGAAATTTTAGGCCCAAAGAATGGATAATAATCAAGACATTGAAATAATAAAGTGACAACAAGTTTATCCCAAAAAATTAGCGCCATTCATTACTAGCTTTCATTAGATGGTCTTTATCTACAGGTAGCTAACATTATCTTATGCTTTATGAAAAACTTTAGAATCAGGTAAGAAAATTAACTTTTTAAAATCATCCAGATGTCTCTCAGACTGTCAGTTTTTCTAGAGTCTCTCCTTATAATAATGTAGCACTTAGAAGAATATATCCATGGCATCACTTGGCTCTTATAGGTACTGTTATGATAATGAAAATGTCTGTAGACTTAGAAATTAAGTGTATAATATATTCTCCAAGGCCTAAAATTTCTGTATTTTTCTCTTCTTCTTTTAATGATTGTTTTGTAGTATATTTAGTATTTTCATTGACATATCAAAAGTGCATAGTCCTAATATTAAATCTGAGAATTAATTTGTTGGAGGAAAAAAGCTGCTGAAATGCATGAAAATATTCAGTGTAGATAAAGCTGGGAGGGCACTCATACAAAAGGAATGCTACAGTTAAGAGCAATGAAAATATACCAGTATCTATCAGTAGTATAAGGTGTTAAAAATACACTCTTTATATGGTAGTTGTTGCAAAAGTCATATAGTTGTTCCCACAGATAATGCTTCTGAAATTGACAATAAAGATATTAACAAAAGAGAAAAAAAAAATAGCGCACAGTGGATCACATGATGGCAAATTTATCTTCATAGATGCAGAGAAGGGTCGGTGTGTAGAAGCAACCAGCCAAAGTCAGTTTCATTTGTGCTTGCCTAATTTACAAGTTGGCTTCAGACACCCTCAAGTGTCTGGGTTAAGCTTCACAGTTGCACCATAAATAGTCTGTGTTGCTTCATTCACTTAGATACACATAAATGGATCTCCTACAGTGACATGCTCTTATAATCCAATTATTAAGAGATGCCTCTGACTGAATTAAGGTTCAAACAAGATCATATGCCAAAGTCAACAGTACAGGTTTTATTTAACAGTAAATGTCAGGTAGAGAAAGATAGAAAGAAATAGGAAAGAGAGTGGCAGGAGAGGGTGAGGAAGGATAGGTTAAGCAGAATTCTACCACCGCCCCATGGATCCAGAGGGTGTCCTAATGGCCCTTCTTCTGGTCTTGTCAGTGGTGGAGATCCCTAAGCTGTTCTTGGGTATCAGCTTTATACAGTCCAAGTTCTGAGAATACTCAGAGCACAGATGCTTTTCTCACGACTTGGGATGGCATGTGCATAAGTTGTTTTGTTTTCCACGGTCTGCCACAGTGGGAATTTTTGTCTGGATGCATTAACCAGGATGCTATCTAGATCTGCCTCATCAGCCCTGGAACTAATGTCTTCCTATTGCAAATTCCTCCCTTCTGTTCTTATCTCAAGCTCTCACTGTGGTGGTTCATCTTACAAGTCCCTTCTGTGGCCTTGACAGTGTTTAAGGTAATTGTGGTGTTTGAGTCTCTTACACATGTGCAGGGGGGTGGACAGATCTGTTTGGTTTGGATGCCAGTCTTAGCAAGAGCACAAATAGAAGATATTACAGCTTCTCCACCATTTAGCATCATTCTTTTAAAAAGAACAGATTGTTTTGAGAGAGGCAAATTAAATACACAAGAGGAAAAAAGTTGCAATTTGCTAAAAGCTCATATGCATTCTCTCCATTCTGAGCTCAGCTCTAATGCTGCCCTGGGTAAAGAATGTCCCTGTTGTGAGCAGGAGGTAAGCTTAAACATTACAGTCCCTCTAGTCTGAAAATTTAGGAGTACACTAAGAATTACACTGATTTAGAGACCAATCAAATCTTAAACAGTGAATTGCAAATAATATACTTGTAACTGAATATTCTGCTAAAGTTCATAAAAAATCCCAAAGCTCAAATATATTTGCAGTAACTAGTGCAGAAGTCCTGAGAAACAAGAGTATACAAATTTCCATCTGTTCAGAGAGACAGAATAAAGGGCTACAGTCAGCAAATACAAGACTTGTGATGAATACTTCAATCAGCTAAGAATAATAATGTAACTTCAAATGTCTCATAATTTTTCCTGCAGGCTTCTCTCTCAACAAGCTGTGGGCTCTCACATGATTTGAGATTCCTGAGATGAAGCTGGCTTTATTTGTGTATATGAATCTGAATGTAACTTAGTAATTACACAACTGTAGGCACAAAAGACAGTCCAAATTACTCAAAGTTGTTTTTAAAATATATGGAGGTATTTAAGGAAGTGGAATATAAAAATGATAATCCATTGTAAATCAAATTTACCTGACTTCTATTTGACACCAGAGTCACTATTATGAAGAATTTGTGTACAGGGTCTTTGGGGGAAGATTAAATAATTAAAAAATAAAGACATCCAAACTGATGCTCTAAATATTGCCTTTGGAGAATACTGCAAAGCACTTTTAAAGCCATGCAAAATTCTAAGGTATTATGAAAAAAAAATATATAATTGTACAAAGTGGTCCATTTAAAAAAGATTTTTCTAACTGACTCATAGGAGCAGATTGTTACAGAGTAATATCACTTTTATCCCTTAGGCAAAATAGAAATAGTGTAATAATAATTAACATTCTTTTGAAGTAGTTTTGGTGAGTCCTGGTTTCAGTCTCTTATATAACTTCCTGGTGGCTGTCTGAATGTGTGAAGCTATTATTACTTCACTGCATTACTGGCTTGACATGTGCTTTAAAACTTTGTGAACAGACACAGAGCAGAAAGGAAGGCACATGTAAGTAGCAAGATTCCCTTGTAATCGCATTTCATGGGGAGAATCGTTGTACCTCTATATGATAACACTAAGCTGCTTTGTAACATTTCAAAACAATGGCTCTTGCTTTGGTTTGAGTTATTTTAAGCAAGTGTTGAGAATCTTCTTGCACTAAGAACCACAAGTATTCACTTGCAGATTCACATGCAGCTGTGTTCAAGAGAGTGTAGATATTTACTATATAGATAGATTTACTCAATGTTCCTTCAAAAGTTTTGGTAGACTTGACCCCAGAACTTTCTCTCTATGATTATATTAATATTTTGGGTTTATATTTCAAAAAATATTAGCAGGATTGAGAAAATCCTACTAATTAGGATTAGTAGGATTGAAAAATTTTTTTTTTCAATTTTTTTCTTTTTCTCCCCAGTAGGGAGTGATAGTTTAGAGTGAAAATAATGTACTTTGGTTAAATTAGACATCTGATGTGATTTAGATCTCTGGGATTGCAGAACTGGTTAGTGCTCAGATAAGTCTTCACGGTCTCTCCCTATGAAATGGTTACAAAGAAGCACCTGCAGAGAGATTTATCCTCCATGTCCTAGACCCTGGTGCAGATGGAGTGAATCATCACTGCAGGCATCTGTTCTCTTCAGACTGCAGAGAAAATGAGAGACATAACTGTGGCATGGCATTTATTTCTTAGCTGGCCAGAGGTACGTGAAGTAAGTGCCACCCTGTTTGGGGATCCCTTGGATGATGTCACTGCTAAGGTGCTTTTCTTCAGATGAATTTGCACACCAGTTTTTTGGAGGCTTTTTTTGGCTTTCTCCTTTTTTATTTTTTTTTCCTTTTTTTTCCTTTTTCTTTTTTTTTCTTTTTTTTCCCTGCATATTAATTGAAAATTCAGATGCAGCTGTGCTAGAGACAAAGGACAGCAGTGTTCTGGAAAGCTATTCTTTCCACCTACATAAAAATCTACATTAAAGCCAATGTACAAGACAAGATATTTTAAGAAATTCTCTTTAACTTTTCCCCCTTCATTATTTCTTTGTTGAGGTGATATTTTCCAGGAATGCAATAGGAAATACCTCTCTACATAGGTACTGTAGGAGCAATTGGTTGTCACATTGCTTTAAAAAATAGCTATTCAAAGTGACAATTTTATTTGTTAGCAAAGAATTATGTGTGTGTCACAGACCTTATGCCCATTACAAAAATTATATTTGACAACACCATGAAACATGACCACTTCCAGGAGAGGCTTCATATGATTTCTTCATGCAATTTTCCTTCTCTAATTTATTTTTAACTTGATATTATATTTTTTTTAGAATGTAAATAGTCATATAGATATATAAGTTAAAATATAAGTGAATATATTTTCTTCCTTTAGTGACATGTTATTGTTTGCTAGACTTACTGCATTTATTTCACTTACTATAAAATCAAATTCTAAGTAAAATACTTGGAAGATGTTAATAATAAATAGCTCCTAATTGAAAGAGACAATAATTTATATCCACAGTGGGGATCTAAAGTTTTAGGACGTTTATGTCAAGTTGACTCAATGTCAGCAGTGTATTTTCACATATTCAGAATTTCTAGTATCTTTGTTTTAGTCTACATTCTAAACTGAAAGTGGTAGCAAACAATCACAAACATTGAAGCTATAATATTATTTGGAAAAAAAATGTGCAGAAAATAGTCCACCACTAAATCTAACAAAGTATTAATCATAAAATTTTAATTTTGCTCCTATCTTATAGTTCTAGTTTAAAACAAAATAGGGTGAACCTGCACTGCTTCTAGGGTTTAAGAAAGAAAGAAAGATATAAGAAAGCAAATATAAATATGGCAGCTCAAATTAACTGCACAGATAAAATGCTTAAGTCTGAATTAATCATTAGAGATAAGAACATAATTAAATGATTACTGGAATTTATGCTCATCAAGATAGGGACATTACATCTTGTATGAAAAAGAAACATTAATTTCAAAATAATTTGTATTTAAATTTGAGAAGTCTCTAAGAAAGGACAATAGTGAGCCCCTAAAGATGAAACAACATTCAAGAAAGGTAGCACCAGCTCATTCCAAGGTTGCAGCTTGGAATAAGGATAAGGATATATATATATATATATATATGGCTGTTTTTCACTCACCTGGAATCTGTGGCATGTGGTTGCAAAAACTATTTATATCCAGAAGATTTCTGTTAAAAAATTGTCTTTTGTTTTTCTAAGATCTTTTTCAAAATGCCTTAACCTCTATTTCTGCAGGTTTTCAGAGAGATAAACATATCCCTCAGACCATCTAATTTACTGTATCCTCAAATTCTGTTTAAATCAAATATGTAGACCTTCTCCACAAGAAAAAAAGCCCAAAACAAAGAAACAAACAAACATACAAAAAACCAAACCAAACAAAACTACAACAAAACCCCCAAAATTTTTAAAAAATCAGGAAATCAAACCAAGACAAAACAAAAAAACCCAAAAACAACCTAAGAAAAGAATCTTCATATATTTGGATAAGGTTGTAGATAATATTTAGAAAATGTTCTAAAATATTTTTACATAACGAATGTTGAAGCCTGCGATCACCGTGGTAGCTCAAGGTCCTTAGCTTCCTTCACAACCAGAAGCAGAGAAGAACTACTTCTGAGGAAGATTTTAAATTATTTGAATAACTCTAGAGATAACATAGAGCCACCTGTTCTTATCTCCTCTCAGTTTGTTCTTTCCCAACTTCTCATAGTTATCACAACAGTAGTGGGAAGTGAATTGCTCCCTTTATTTTAGAGATTTGAGATGATTTCTGATGAGACAAAACTCTTACCTTCAGCAAGAACTAAGTATGATAAATCTGTCTCATACATTCCAATTTATGTGATAAACATATCTATAGCACCTGTCTTCTAATCCTTTCCCTGTTTTTTTTTTTGCATTTCACTGCCCATAAATTATGATTTAAGCAATTCAAAACATCCTATATGTATTTGTCCTGCACATATTCTGAAAAACAGATTAAAATATGTATACTATTAAATAGGTACGTCATAATTACAAAAATTGTGTTTATTTATGTACACTGAAAAATGAAATTACAAATAATAGGATTTTTAGTACATATAATTCTATAGCAACTTTTACAGATGAATTGAGGAATATTTAGAATCTCACAAAATTAAATGGTCATCACCAGCTAAACTCAGAACACTCAAAATACAGAAAAGAGATTATGTGTCCTGAAGCTAAATTCTGAACAAGAAATACACACCAATATGTCAATATATTTTGTATAGTTTTACTATAACTTTGAAATAATTAATATCTAATTCTTTGCAGCATGATTTTTCTGTTAAAGCAGCAGCCAGTAATTTTTGTTTTGTGTTAGATCCTTTAGTAAGATGAAGACTCTTACTACAGCAGCTGGATTTGCGGTCTCCAAAGGCCAATTTCCACATTTCTTGTCACTCTGGATTTATTGTCTGCAGAAATGCTTGGAGGGCCCATAATTATGCCAATCCCCACTTGACATTTTAGACCCTTCTGCCACTATCTCAAGCCATCCTAAGTTTCAGCATCACACTGCATCATCAAAATACTGTTAGACAGCTATCAAGTAGCATCATGAGGATTAGAGATGTGCAATACCCAGCTATAAATGACTGTTACAGCTCTTACATCTTGTGCTTTGGACCATAGACTTGAAAGCAGATCTACTGAATCTGGGTGATAAAAACTCAGATTCAGAGCTCACATTTTTCCTGCTTTTTAATTTTCTTTCTGTTCCTAAACCAAGGTATTACTTTGCTGCTTATTAACAGATAAACATTCCATCATGCCTATTAATTTGTTTTATATGTTTAGTGGAATGCTTCACTTAAGTGTTCAACAAAAATAGTCCAACAGATGTAATTTAAATTCCATATGGAGAAACGGTATTTTTATATTTTACCAAGACTAATTACTACTGTATATAATATATGAGTTACAATAAATATAAGCTAAAATCCTATAGGAGTAAATTCTGTTCTTTATGTATGTGCTTTATTGGTAGCAAGCTTGAGACAGATATGGTAAAAGTATAAAGAATGATGGGTTCAGTATATCTATATACAGTTGAGTCATTTCACTAGAAGTCACTTGTGTGGATATATAAATCCCAAACGTTCAAAATCTTTGGAGGTGTCAAGTTCTACCAGGAAAACCTGAAGAGAATGGAATTATTATTATATTCTAATCTTGAAACTGTCAGTTAAGAGAAGTTGGTTTGTTAGACATGAACAACTGAGAAAGTTTAGCTTTCAATGTTCCCTTTTCCCCCCATACAATAGAAACCCAAATGCTGATCAGAAATATTTTTAGACTTTTTTAGTCTAGAAAATAATTTCCTTTAAAAGCTAAACTTTTAAAAACTAAAGTGTCAAATTGTAACTCCTGAATCTTTTGCTTAATTGGTTCTGGTAAATGAAATAATTTAATAATTCCTGCTGTATATTTTAACTAAAAATTAGGGAAAACAATGCCCAACTGCTAAGACAAATGGAAAATAGTGACAATTTCAGTATTTAAAAAATAGAAAAAATCCTAACATATTTCTCCTGAATTCATTTCAACCAGCTGCAGTAGGATTTTTTTTTCCCCTGAACAGGATGGACCATATTCTCAAAGCTGTCCAGCTCACAAGTGAATCAATAACAGTCCTCCCACCTTCAATGGGAGATGGATCAGACCCAATGGGAAGAGCTATTTGTGCAGTTCTAGGACTCTTACAACCCAGCAGAAAAAAAAACTAATGCAGGAAATACGACTCAACCCAATGAGAAAAATGTAAGTTCAGCCATATCCTTTGTGCTTTCTCCCCTATGACCTACCAGTGGTTCTTTGTGCACTGTTAGCTTCACAGCATGTCAAATTAGGTAACGTCAAGGTCTCAACTTTACCACCTTTTTTTTTAACTTTTCCTGTCCATAAGTGGAGTGAAGGTGAAGTTTCTGGGACCTTTGGGATGATGCTCTTGAAAGAGCTTCATTTTTTCTGCCTTTCTCTAACATAAATAACAAGTATCAGATACACTTTGTAATGAACATAAAGAAATGTTGGAGGGAAGAACCAGAAAACTTGTCTTTTATATGTTAGTTCAGTGTAGTTTTTGTGCTTTGTCACTGTCTTTAATTTCCCCTCTAGCTCTATAAAAACTTCTAGCTGTCTCTTAAATTCATTTATAGTATGTGCTTCAGTGGTCTTACCTGACAACTTATTCCTCACGTTTATTACTTTTAGAATGAAATAGTTGTGCTTGAATACTGCTGCTGTTTCCACTTAAAGGGATATTGTCTACTTATCAGGTTTTGTTTTGGTTTAAATTGACTAATTTTTAAAACAGACTTTTTTACTGACATATCCCTCTTTAAAGCTTATATCCAGATCTCGGTATCTGTAATTGTATCTCTGCTCCACCAGTGATGTATAGTACAGGCCTATGGACAGGTTGGAGAGATTCAGCTTCCTCTCCTGAGCCAGTGCAGTAGGTAGTGCAGTCTTGTAACCCCTCCAGTAACTGTGCCTCATTCTTCCAAAGAGAAAGTCAAAGAGAAAACTTCACTTTTGCTGTGGTACTGTGTGTGTGACCACGTGTCAGTGGAACAGCAGTCCTGTCCAGTCACCCAGCTGTCTAAGAGAAACTGCCATGCTGACCCCATAAGTCTTCCAGCACTGCAAATATTCCTGAGTATTTGCAACACTCAATGAATATTTTCCCTGTCACCCTTTTCTAAAGTAATAGCAGCAACAGAGGATTTTTTTTATAAAAATAATCCACATGCGACACTTAAAATGTCAAAAACTGTAGCAAAACAGTCTTAGAAATTTCTTTAAGAACTGCTACTTACATTTTTTCTCTAAGCATCTTTGGGAAAACAGGAAGTTATTTGTTAGTTTATTTATTCACGATGAAAACACCAACGAAAAAGCTTCCTTGGCTGAATGCCAGATGGGAACACTCACGCTGTCAACAAAAGAGGTTTTCAATTAGGTGCATTTTGAAATTATGAAATGCCACGTATATATTTTTACAATGCTGACAGGAAACTGGGGATGAACATAGAAAAACTGTTTTTAAAAAATATTTTTAATTATTTTTAACTTACTGAAAATAAATAGAAAATCTCCAGTCTATCTTCTTGATCAAAATCTATCTTTTGGAATAGGCAATTGTATACAACCAGCTGATGTAAGAGAAAGGTGTAAAAATGAACCATTACTGGATAATTTCATCAAAAAGTAGGATTCCTTCTAGGTTCTTCCTTCATCTGTCTTTTAAGGATGACTGATATGGCGGAATATGGTAATAATTTTAAGGTTTTTTTAGGAGGTCTACATCACAAATGGACATCTGCTCTTAGCAGAGGGCATCATACTGGTTCTTTTTAATGTTATCTGGTTCTTGAGCAGCAGATGTGGTGATCAGCATCTCGCTTCCTGTGCTTGTTACTATTCCATGTTTTCATTCACTGCAAGTAAGGTAATGATATGGAAATAACCTTGTCAAAATAAATGGGTTTCTCATATAAGAAGTGGTTTATATCTGGGATTCTAGTGAAGTGCATGAGATTAACTTTCTGGTACATATTCCAAATTTGCTCTTTTTTTTTTTTTTGTTGTTGGTTTTTTTTGGCGATAATACTTTGGAGTCAAACTCAGGTTATTACATAAAAGAGGAACTGGGTTGGTAGATGGATATACTGCTGCTGATATATACAGGTACACTAAAAACTCAAAAGGGCAGAAGGAGGCATTAAATTTGTCCTAATATGCCCCTTCATTTTTATCTTTCCATGCTAGAGCTGGTATGGATGGTTAATAATCTATTAATAATAAAGGATGAGGGAAGAGAACACATCTGTTGTATAACTGTTGAAAATATGTCAGAAATATTCTTTATAACCTACACAGTTCACAGAAAGAGAGAGAAGCTTTTCCAAAAATACACTGTATTTACATGTTCTGCATTTCCCTGAAGGAGTTATTTCTTTTCATTGACTTCATCTCCTCCCTTAGTCTGAAGTAGCTGGGATGAACAGAGTGAATATGCCCACCAGAGCTCCTGCACAAAATTCTTCTTTGTTGCTACAGAGAACTAACAGCTTTCAACAGGAACTAGCTTTGAAGTTTATTCTGTGGTATTTTAATTAGAGAAGTAAATATTTCAACAAAAAAAAGTAATTTATTTTTAAAAGGTTATTACTAAAAAATAACAATTTTCAAGACAACAGTTTTGTCAATTCTCAACATAATACTGCAAAATTTTAAAGCTCCTTTTTCTCATTTATGTCATTATATGCTTCCAATCTTTTTGAAAGATGAGAAAACACTTACTTTTTAGGCTTAGACAACTGTAGGGAGAACAGTCTTTCACCATTGGGAAATGCATCTTTTAAAACTCTACTTCCTGGGGAAAGTGTGAAGAAGTAAATTTCTCAAATTATTAAATGAGATTTATCCATTCATCCCAGCTAATGAGCTCTGGGCTAGATCCTAAATTTGGCTGACATTATACTGCACAAGGAGCCATGTTTCCCTCTGCTGATGAGAGTTAAGCATGTTATAATCTTAAAATGGATGTCCTCAGGCACCCCATCTCTGCAGTGTGGGTTTCATCATCTTTTAGATGTTGTTGCCATGGAAAACTTTTATATTGCTCTGAGGACTCCTTCAAATACTCTTATGCTGTATGTCATCCTGTCTTCGAACATATGGAGGGAAAACAACACTCTCTTGGTTAATTATGAAATTTATCCAAATTTTAGTGTCTTGTATGAATCTCAAATGTACAGTTGTCACACAATAATGGGATATTTAGTTTTGGAATGAATGCGTTTGGTAAAAAAAAAAAACAAGTATTACTGCTGCATCTCAGGGCAGAATGTTTTCAGTGTGACCATTCCATACCTGATAAAACAGGAGATTCTAGTTGGAGTTATTTTACATTTCTGTGTGTTAGCCATGAATATAGCATTTTTGTGTTTACAAGACATAATTATTTTGATTTTCCATTTTTGATCTAGCTGTCATACATTTATGAGTCTTCTTTTTCTTTTTTAGGTTTGTTTTTTGGGGGTTTTTTGGATGTTGTTTTGGGGGTTTTTTGTTCTTTTTTTTTTTTTTTTTGTAACTCACATAGCTCATGCATTGGCAATGTCATACAAATAAGGAGATTCAGTTAGGATGTAACAAAAATTAACCCTGATTTTTTTTTTTTAGTTTTCTGCTACCTTATTTCTGAAGCAAAAGAGAATCATTAATGGTTTATGTAAGTCTCCTATGTTGGCTTTTCACTATTTACACAGTTTTATGAGGCAATCATAATCTAAAAATTATTATATGAAAAACTGTGAATTCGATTTTTTTATTTAAGTGTCAATACAAAAGAGCATTTTGCCCCAGAATCAACAGTATTAAACCCAGTAGGTATAATCTTTCCTCATTGAGTTTTCCTCAATGTTTGAAGGACCTGTAAAAGAAAAATACAGCACCATTTTATTTTGGCTTAAGAATCTACCAAGAGAACTGAGCTGTGATGAGCAACATAGTTTTTATCATAAATACTCCATGATTCTTGTTTTTGACCATCTTTATTCTTGATTGTTGCATCAGTCTCGGTGCTGACATAACTGATTTGCTGGGCTGTTAGGACTCAATTCAGTAAAGTGCTTGAGAAGTGCTCGTTTTAAACAGGGGAACAGATCAATCAAGTTACTTATGTCTTTACAATTTAAGTACAATAAAGTGCTTTTATGAATTCCCATTCAAAAAGAAGAGTTAGGATCAAAGGTCTCTTCATATCCTTCATAATTCACCTGCATAGATGGTGTGTTTGTAACTGATTGTCAAACTCTTATTATTATTTTTTTCTCCCCACTGAAAAGACTGAAGATATAAAAGAAATACAGTTTGAAAACCAGGATTTTTTTTAATGCTCTATAGTTTTAGAAGATGTCTATTTTGGCAACAAAATATGCAAGATTACATCACCAGAAACATCAATTCAGAAGAAAATCCAGAAGGCATCCTTAATGCTTAAATAAATAGGACTTAATTGTATTCTCTATAATATTATCTTCCAGTAGTAATATACACAGTGAACTGGTAAACTTAGGCAACAGAAAAAAAAGTCTTGCATTTTGCTTATTTGTTGTCTTTTGAGGTTGATTCCTTATCAACATTTCTGTAGTAATATGTTTTCCATATAAATAAATGAGCATTCTAAAAAGGTTAAGAAGTTTTACAAGATTAGTTTTGATCCTGACAGTTTCTAACAATGCATTCAGGAAATTGCAGCTACCACTGAGGCATTGAGCGTTCGATCATTCTGAGAATTATGTTTTGAGATAAATAGGGAAACATTCTGGTGGGGCAATACTATGATCCTTACAACCACAACCAAATTGTTAATATTTGACGAATAATGGAACAAAATTAATCTCCAAACACAATGCAGGTATTATTAAAAGAGATAAAACCAAAATTAATTTTACCACTGCCATGGTTTCTAATGTTCCTGAAATTTTAAATCTGAACTTGCTATAGCAAAAGAGATCACTGTGGTACTGTCCATCATTTAAAGGGAGGATGGCAGATCCCTGTACATGGATTGTATTTCCCAATCCACTCATCAACCTACATGTTAAAACAACATGAGGAAGGATGCATTGCCACGAAGTTGTGAGCTTCTGATACCACTCAATTTTTGCTGGTTTTTATTACTTAACCATACTGCAACGAATCTCTGGAGAAAGTGTGAAACATTACTTTTAACCTTGCTGTTTGCAGAATATCTTTCAAAAAATCCAAACAACCAACCTCATGCTATTGTATTGTTAGATGGAAGGTTTTGGAACTTGATCGATCATCTGAAGCCTAAAGTCATTCCAGAATTATATAATACTGTCATATCATTTACAATAATGAGTTGTAAATATTTCTATTAAAGTACTTGTACCAGGTTCACTTATTAATCTGTTAATCTGTAAATCAAAAAATACGTAGTTGTTGCGGGGGGGAAACACTACCCTTAAACTTCCAGTAAAAAAGGAAATAATTGAATCAATTATAACTGCAGAGACAGTTTTTGTTTTTACAATTGTGACTCATGCTGTTCCAAAGAAATGAGGAAGTTCTTAATTTGGTTATGGGATTATAGATCATCCAACTTGAATTCATGTGAAGGAAATACAGTTTTACCTATTATTATTATTATTATTATTATTATTATTATTATTATTATTATTATTATTCCTATTTTCATGAGAAGAGAGAGAGAGAAGGTTTAATTTGCAAGGACTTCCTAGAGAAATACAGAATTAAACATATTTTTTTCCGAAAGAGCCAGTTATCTTTAGATAATTAAACTTGAAATTCAGCACATGCAGAAACACAGTTGGATGGGATAATTGCTGTCATTAACTTCCAACTGGATCTATTCTATTCTAGTGAAATAAAGTTCCTGAAAAGTCCACTTTAAGAAAATATTTACAGTAACTTCATTGTTTATAAAAGATTTTCAGGCTGATTTTTGTTATGAAGAAACCTAAAAATTGTTTCATTTCTTCTTGAGTATGAATAACAACTTGAATTTGCAGTTTTCCTAAATTTAAATAAAGTATTTGCCAACTCTAGGTATACAAAAACAATGGAATGAAGAACTGGGCCTCTTCATTGTGGGAATGTATCTAAATAGAAGAATTGCATGCTCAAAAAATATGGAACAAGCTACCTTGATAGACAGCATGAAGGAGATTAAAGAGTATTTTGGCATGGATGTGGTTAAATAAAAAAAAATTCTGCAGCGTGCAGCAAGAGAGAAAGGAGCATGTCTGCATCTGAACGTCCTCAGAACATTTGTTATAGGGCTAAACCTAAATTAATAAAGAGAGAAAAATCAAGCTACTCGCATTGAAAAACTCAACCTCATGTGCATTCGTTTCCTTATTATAAACTATAGCTTTCAAATTGACTTAATGAAGAACTTTCATCATTTAGTCAGCCATACAATGCACCAGAACTTTGCTACAAGATGAATTCTCATGCAACTAAATTTGCTCCTGTAGATTGAATAAAGTTTAAATGCCTGCAGGAAATAATATTTCAATAAATTATGCTTACACAGCCTATGATACTATAAAGTAAATTAATACATTAATATCTTGATAGCTAGTGTATTCAATCCACTGTAGTTCTTACATTCAACTTTCCACACAACTATTACACAATTCTTTACCCTGACGTGAGGAGACTGATCAAAATACTTCAATATGTTTGCTCTGAATTGAGCACTGATTTCATTCAGATACTGTCTCACCTGCTTGTTTTCTATTCTATGTTGATCATGAACAGGTTCTAATATTATATTTCCATAGCTTTTATTGCAGCAAAGAGCAAGAGAATTTGCATTTGTTTAGCCCTACTCTGGTGATTTTATGAAAATATTAAATATCATGAAATTTATTTTCATCAGAGTTTAATTTAGAATGGTTTTATTTTATAAGCTATTAATATTCAGAATTATCCTTATACCATTTATTTAATCAAAGAATCATAGCATGGTCTGAATTGGAAAGGACGTTAAAGATCATCTAGTTCTTAACACCCCTGCCGTACACAAAGACATTTTTCACTAGACCAGGTTGCTCCAACCAACCTGGTCTTAAGCTCTTCCAGGGATGGAGCATCCACAACTTCTCTGGGCAACCTCTTCCAGTGCCTCACTACCTCCACAGTAAAGATATCTTTTCCTAATGTCTAATCGAAGCCTGTTTTCTTTGAGTCTGAATAAATTCCCCCTTGTTCTGTCACTACACATTCTTGTAAAAAGTCCCTTTCCATCTTCTTTGTAAGCTCCCTTCAGGTACTGGAGGGCTACAGTTGGGTGACCCCAAAGCCTTCTCTACTTCAGGCTGAAAAATACTAATTCCTCTAGCCTTCCCTCGTGGCAGAAGTGCTTCATCTGTCTACAGAATCACAGAATGGTCTGAGTTGCAAGGTACCCAGAAAGATCCTCAAGTCCAACTCTTCAGTGGATGGCCCATATGGGGCAAGCAACCTTGGCATCATCAGCACCATGCTCTAACCAACTGAGCTAATCCAATCTACTTGGTGGCCTTCCTCTGGTCTTGCTCCAATATTCTTCCCCCGCTGGGAACTCCAGAGCTGGATGCAGCGCTCCAGATGCTGTCTCACCAGAGCACTTTGCTGAGAGGCAGAGTCACCTCCCTCATCCTGCTGACCATGCTGCTTTTGATGCAGCTCAGGAGTGAACACTGCCTTGTCATGTTCAGCTTCTCATCCATCAGCATCTCCAAACCCTTCTCAGCAGGATCCTGATCTTGATCTGTTCATCCACCAGCCTGTATCAATACCTGATGTTGTCCTCATCCAGGTGCAACACCTTCCACGTAGTCTTGCTAAGACCAAGTTAAGGCACGTGATATTCCCAAGGGCCCACTTCTCAAGCTTGTCCATGTCCCTCTGACTGGTATCCTGTCCCTCAGGCGTGTCCACCACACCACTCATCTTGGAGTCATCTCAAATGTGCTGATGGTGCACTCAATGCCTTCACCTATGTCATTAATGTAGATATTAAATAACACTGGTCCCATTATGAACCTCAAAGAACACCATATGTCACTCTTGTCCATTGGAATCCTGACCCATTGACCACTAGCCTATGGGTACACCTATCCAGCCACTTTCTTATTCATCTAACAGTCAACTCATGTTATTTGTTCATTTCTTTGCAGAAGCTTCAGTGCAGAATTTTCATACTTTTTCTGACCTGATTTTTATTATTCCCATATTTCCAGAAAAATATGCATTCTGCATAAATCTAAATGTATTTGTTCAAGTCTCTGTGAGTCAGATGTTTACTCATTACCCAGATCAAATAAAGTGTATTGAACATTATCAGAATAATGTGATAAGCTTTATTTTTAATGTAATACTTGATGAATAAGTTTACCAGTGTTCAACCTGATTTGATGTGACTTGTTAAAAAATCAAGAGTGTTAAATTTTGGGTTACAGATCTAAGGAGGAAAGGTTCTCTCGTGACATTGATGCACTTATACTTTAGGTTCCAAGTATAATTTGAAATATTTGAATTGCTCAGTAATTGAGAAGACTAAAGAAAAAAAGAAATAAAACATTGTTTTGCAAATTCAGGAAAGTTTCTAAAATTGTCCACACTCCAATGTCTGCTCTCACATCTCTTGTGCTCATCCATTCCAGTGTATGAGTTTGGTATTTGGAGACCCAACCAACATGATTAGAATTCTTTTATTATATTGCTTGATGAACTCGAATAAGGAAGTGCAGGAAATCTCCAACAGGAGTAATTCCATTCATGAGTAAAGGGCCATGTGAAAGAGATATAGTCTCTGATAGCTCTTCATCTTCTCTGCTGAATTTCTTCTCTCTTCCCTTTTCTCTGTCTCCTATCAACTGCCCCAAAGAAAATTTCTTCTTGCTAATAGTCACATGGGAAAGAGGAGAGAGTGGTTGGAGTTTCTTCATTAACATACCCAGTCTAGTAACTGAGCAGCCACTCTCCTCCAGATCAGGCAATATCTCTCATGTTTATGGCCCAAGATACTTCTCTGCGGATGTATGCAAGTTATTTCTGGTCCTAGAGAAAATGCTAGTACTCCACTTGGTTTTGTATGCTGAAATTAATTCAGACATGCCTTTATGGGGCTGAATTATGTTATATTAAAAACATCCTTCATTTTAGGTCTAAAATGTCAAAGAAGTCTTTTGGTTCACTGACACCTGAGCTTGGGAAAGAAAAGATATGCAGCTCAAAGAGCATTGACAAAAATGAGCCTTTTAATCAATGATCCACTTTTGTTTAGACAACGGCTTTGTTGGATTTTACAGGCCAGATGAAGAAACACTAAAACATCATAAGAATCTTATTTTCCTGGACTTTCCATTAAAATATAACCAGGGGGGGAAAAAAGTAGAAAAAGAGAAAAAGAGGAGGGAAAAAGACGGTGAAAATAACCTTTGAGGTTAGAAATAGCCTATCTTCCACCTGTTCTTCATGAGTCTCTGCTTTCACGCTTTAGAATTTCAGCAGGGAAGGAAAAAAATATATATTCATGAAAATCACTTTTTTGATCTGTGTGTGAAAGAAAAGTTCTCATCCTGCTTAATGCTGAGGCTGGCTGAGAATTTAACTCTTTAATTTCTAGGAGAAACTCTGGTATAATTCAAAAAGTGAGAAACCAATACTTGAGACTTTGTTGAGTTTCAACACTTCACCTTTTAAAGTCAAAGGATAGTGCTTAACATATTTAATTATGCACAGCTACTAGCTGCTGCTCTGTAAGGTATCACAGTGATATTTTTCAAAAAAATTGCTTATTTACTAATTTTTTAATGGAAGCATAACATGAATGAGATCTTAGGACTAATGATTTACAGATGTAAGTTGGAAAAACAAACAAACAAACAAACACCCAAACCATAAATAATAATTTTGAAGCTCAATAAAATTAACTAGAAGTGCTGGACACAGTTGTCTATCATGTAAAGATCTTGATGCAGATCCCTATACTAGAAAGTATTTCAGTAGGTTTTCAGTAGTATTTCAGTATGTCACTAAACAGAAAAGAATAAAATGTTATTAGATCTGTTCTCACTTGCCAATATTAATAGAGCATTAATAAATCCTCTTTTTGAAATCTTCAGATCAGTTTAAGTTATACCTGACTTTGAAATACTTCCACTTCTTTTTATAGTTAACAGTATCTTCCAGAACTGAGCTAAAATTAGAGAGCAGAGGAGGACAGGAGCCAGTACGATTTCCTGATCCAAGGTTTCCCTGATTCCTGTTACTGTTTATTTTGGGAAAATGAAGGTAGACAGGTGTTCAGGGTGAAGGTGCCCTGGTGCTGACCTCAGCGGGGGCTGCAGAGAGTGTGTGAGGAGAGGCTGGGGCTGCCCTATGCAAGACACAGATGGTTCCAGCTGGCTCCAATCCACCCATCACAGGGCACAGCTGAGGTGAGGGCGGGGGTAAAAACCCTAGGGGGAAATATATTTAAGGAGGGAAAAAATAAATATCAAAAAACTGGAGTTGTGAGAGAGAGGAATGAGAAACTGTGACAGCAACAATTCTAAGACACCAAGATCATTAAAGAAGGAGGGGATCAGGGTGTTTCAGGAGCTGGAGCAGAGATTACCCTGCAACCTCTGGAAAAGACCATGGTGAAGCTGTCTATCCCCCTGTACCTCATGAAGGTCTGTGTGGAGCAGATATCCACCTACAGCTATGGAAGATCTCTCTTCAAAGCAGGTGGATGTGCCCTGAAGGAAGGTGATGATCACGGAGAGGAGCAGGGGACAGGTGTGAGAGGAGCAGTGGCAGAGAGCAGCTGCCATGGACTGATCACAACACCCCCTTCCATCTCCCTGCACAACTCAGGGCAGGGGAAGGAGAGGAGTCAAGTATGAAGGAGTGAAGTTGAGGCTGGGATGTTTCTCACCATCCCACTGTACTTTTAATTGGTAACAAGTTAAAATAATCTTCCCATAGCCAAGTCGGTTTTGCTCATGATGGTAATTGGTGAGTGATTTTCCTGTCATTATCTTGACCCATAAAGATTTTCTGTCTTTTTTTCCTCTGTTCAGCTGAGAAGAGGGAGTGAGAGAGTGGTTATGTGACAATCAGGCAGTCATCCCAACTCACCTTGAGAAATGGCTTAGCATATCTGAGTTTACAAAAATGTTATTGGTATAATGTCAGAAATCTTTATTACGTAACTGCCTATATTTCCACTCAAAATAGCCAACAACTTTCGGCAATGCATTTATTTTTTTTCTCTAGGAAAAAAGGTATTTTTTAACAATCTCTGTTTATTTCATTTAAATAAAAAAATATTTATTTCTAACATATTATCCCAGGTAATTCCTGTACTCTCCTCTTTTATGTAATATTGAATGTAAATTTTGGCAGGGACTTCAACAAAGGCTTCTTTCTTAATGTGAATGCTGGCAAGAGTTATTCCTTTTTTTAGTCTTATCTTTTAGAGTCTTCTACCTTTAACTACGTTATGAAATTTTAATCAGATCAATGGGACAGTGCCATATGAACTGACTTTGTAGTTTAGCAAGACTCTAGTGCTTGCTAAAGACATTAAAGATAAGGGGCCAGCATCCTCTCTCCTTTATGTATTATAACTTCATACAGAGGACTGAAAAAATTCCAACTGTAGTATCATGAGAGAAAGGATGATGTCTTAGCATATTTTGTCTGAAGTGCTGCTAATGATGTGAATCAAGCAGTGAGGAGAATTGATCATGATACTTTCACATATTAAGCAAGTACTTACATAATGTTGCTGGGCATACAGGTGGCTGTGATTGCAATAACTCCATCTTTTTCCTGAATTTTGTCTGTGAAGGTGAAATTTTGGAACAGTCAACCTGATAAGAATTGGAAAAAAAAAATACAGTGTCATGAAACACTGATAGGAAATACAGGCAAAGAAGAATGAACTTGATTTCAGAAGATAGTTAGCTATCTAAGGATGCAGACAAGCAACGAGTGACATTTTTACTATGTCACTGGCCTTTCATTAGCTTTACTGCTCTTGAAAGAAGGTCTTTGAGTTACTGAAAATCATACTTATGTGCCCATTTAGGCAACAAAGTATTTAAGTCTGGGTCAGATGCTGTAATTGTAAAAAACAGCATGATCTCTGGTTGCGCATCATTAGTAAATAGACCGCACAGTAGTAAATTAAATCAGAGTTGGGTGTCTAGACTTATCTGTTTGTGTGCAAATCACAGAAGCTGCAGTGTATGTGGGAAGAGTAGTGCACTTCTTAATCAGGCTTCTTAAATGGTAAATAACATACAAAAAACCCCCCAATACATTTCCTTCAAACCACAGCTCTATATCATCTCTACAGTGTTTAATAATTCTTGTGGGAGAACAAAAAAGGAGGTGAGAAGAGGTGTTAAAAGCTGCAGTCTGTATATTAATTAGTGCAAAATATTTTGATTTCCCGTTAAAACACATTTTTCAATGTGTTGAAATGTGTCCAGTTTTGAATCTAGGAATTTGGTATTGTAGTTTTAATCACTCAATAACGGAACAGATTATAAGGCTCAGGAAAATGAGTAACAGGTTTAAAAGAAGAAAAAGCAAAAAGTGAAGATGTTTTGAATGCAGCTGTATACTCTGTTAAAGATACATATTCATGTTTTAAGTTTTTGAAAATTTACTAACCACAGATTTTGTCTATAATTATGGGAGAGATAAGAACAGAAAAGGAGAAAAAGAGAAAGATGAATAAAAATATTATTCTGCGTGGAACTTGGTCTTAAATATGGGTAAGAGCTTATTTTTCTCTTATTTCAAGTTACATATCAGGGCTTGTTAGTTTACGACACTGGAAAGTGTATAAACAAAGTTAATAGTTACTTTCAGAAACAATTCCTTTCTACAAACCAAAAGCTTCACTTTCAGCAAGAACATACCGTTATTCAATGAAAGATTTTTAACAGGTATCTCATTAATTATGTAACAAAGAAGCTTTGTAAGTATTAAATGTATTTTGATTATTCAATAATTTGTAGCAAATAGCTTGTCCTTCAACAGCTATCTACTATCAAAGACATAAAATCAGTTGCGTTTCATGCCTACAATCACCTGTTACCTAATGCCAGATGAAAGTTCTCATCAAAGATTTTCCTCTTAGTTTATTACTTTTTTACTACACACAAGTAGTGTACAGAAGCATAAGAATCCAATGCCTTCCATAGAAACTGGTTCTCAGCAGAACTAAGAAAATTAAAACACTCTTACTGTAACACTTGATATTTAGAGATTTAAAACTATTATTAATTCAGTTCAACACAGTGTTTAGTTTTTGTGACTCCAGTGCAGAAAAAAATAGTCCAAACTTCTCTGTTACAATTCAAAGTTGCCACAAATAATGTTCTTTCCACAGTACGCCACCTTTTCTCTGGAGATATTTATAGTTCTTGCTTTAAGGACTTTGAGATCAGTATATAATTACTATCACTGCACCACTTGTCTTTTGTGATTTTTGTTTCTATCCAGTTTATGCTGCAAGGGAATGAAAACTATCAATGTGGTTTCATTTTTTTTTTCTCCAGCAAGAACCCTTAGATTTTCAATGGCATTTTATTTGGTACCAGAAGATTAAAAAAGTGATGAACAGTAGCCTTTCCATGGCACTCAGTGTCATAGCTGAAATGACTTTGTCAGGCTAGCAGCTTGCATTGGTAGTATTCTTTTTCATGGGCCACATTTTGACAGATAATATTCCACAATACAGTAAAAAACTGCAACCCCTGTCAAATTTAGATTTACTTCTTACACTAAGAACTCATGTTTTTTATAGAAGCAGAACACATAGGAATTTCTAGCATTTCTAGCTTTTTTATGTGTTACTTTGTTTTTTCATTACGTTTGACATCATGAGACATGAGTGCTATTGGTGGCCAGCTACATTCTTAGGAGACTAAAACCTCAGTGAAGCAAAACATGCAACAAGTTCATAGAAACTTGAAATGAACTTGCCTATGTTGGTAAATTATCCCAGAGATCATTTACTATCTCCAACCAAGTGCAGAATTTACACAATATACCTGCAGAAAACTTTCAGAACAATGAAATTTCTTCTTCACTATAACAGACCTTAACTGAATAAAAACCCCACATAATTTAAAACATATGAGATGACCTGTTAGAGATGACTTCATGACTTGAAAATTGCAGCATGGTTTGAATAAAATTTTGCTTTATACATACATATTTCTTTCTCTTTTTCTCTGTGATGTACTAACAATTTTAATATAATTTAGAACTAGGATGTAAAATTAAGTACAGGTTTGTACTCACTATGTGTATGACTTTTAATTGTAAATATCAATTGTTTCCTATGAAGGCAGTAAAGTACTTTTAGTAAAAAAAACCTAAACAGTATTCTGAAAGAAAGCTATTCAAAGAGTACTCCACAAATAAGAAAAGGGGATAAAAAGAAAAACCATTAAGTTCAGGAAAAGGAAATGATCAGTCTTGCGCTTGGGATAGAATAAGGCAACAAAAGGAGAAAGTGATAATTGAAAAGAGCAGAAAGAAGATTTACAGGAAAAGATGGTTTCCTGGTGGGCATCCTCTTGATCATGAGTCACCAGTGCACCCATGCAGGGGTGAAGATAAAACGTGTGGTCCGCATAAATAAAAAATAAGCTGACAGATAGAATGATGGGGTTACTCAAAGCTGTCCAGTATGTATGAGACCAAATCTACAGTTCTGTGTCTAGTTTGGGGCTTTGAAGTGCCAGAAGGATATTGGAAGACTGGAGAAAGTTCCAAGGATTGCTGCCAAGATGAATGACAGGCTGAAGTTCAGAGGAATGAGGTGAGGCTACAGAACAGTTTGTTCAGCCTGAAGAAGGTGATCAGGAAGGAAGACATTTCCATGTTCAATTATCTAATCATAGAATCACTGAATAGTCTAGGTTGGAAGGGACCTTAAAGACTATATTGTTCCAAGCCCCTTGTTTTGGGTAGGCACCACTTTCATTAGACCAGGTTGCTGAGAACTCCATTCAGCCTGACTCTAAATGCTTCCAGGAATGGAGAATTCACAACTTCTCTGAGCAACTTCTTCCAGTGTCTCACTGCCTCCCTAGTAAAGATTTCAATTTGTGATCTCTAACCTAAACCTGCTCACTCAGTTTGAATGCATTCTCCCTAGTAGTGTCACTCCATGTTCTTGTAAAAAGTCCCTCTCCATCTTCCTTGTAGGCCCCCTTCAGGTACTCGAAAGCTGCAATTCGGTGACCCCAAACCCTTTTCTTCTTCAGGCTGGAAAATCCCAATTCTTCCAGCCTTTCCTCATAACAGAGGTGCTCCATACCTCCAATCATCTTTGTGGCCCTCCTCTGCACTCACTCAAACAGGTCTATGTCCTTCTATTGGGAACCCCAGTGCTGGATGCAGTACTCAAGGTAAGGGCTCACCAGAGACTGGCTGGGTGAAGAGAAAACAGACTCAGGCTTTTTTTAAGGTGAACAGTGTGAGGAATAGAGACAGTGCAGAGGAGTTTCATTAAGAAAAAAAAATCTAATTAGAGTTGAAGAAAAACATTTTCAGCAGGGATGTGAGCAAGCATGGGAGCAGTTTTCAGAGCAAAGCAGTGAATTTTCTGTCTCTAGAGATGTATGAAACTAAACTGGCCTTGAACAAAATGGCGTTACTTCAAATTTAATCTTGCTTTATACAAGACATTGCAGTAGGTGACTTGTAACTTGCATCCGAGTCTGCAATACCTAGACAGGGCTATCAATGTGTGGTAAAGGAAATGGTCTTTGCTGAAACATTTATTCACTGCTATCTTACACAGGCTCTTCTAGCATCTTTAAAATGGAGTTGGAGGTCTTTGTGCATCCATATGAAAATGGAAACACAATTAAGTGATGTATTTTATGGACAATATGTACACTGAAGCAACATGAAACTCAAATCATAATAAATATTGCAGTCATTAGTTGGAAAATATTTTTATTTCATGTTTTGATCTGTGTTCTATTCTGTGGTCTCAGTGTTCTGTTCAATCTAGACTGCATTCAAGCATCTGACCTCCATCTCTCTTTAAAAACAAGAAGAAAAGAAAAGTTATCAATTTACAGTAGGTGTTTTACTTGTTAAAACATCAGTGGTGCCCACAGATTTCTGAAGTTCAGGGCACCCTAACACACCCATTTTACAGTGGGCACTGCTATAGTAACCAAGAATGTTTGGGATTTTTTGTTTGTCACATACCTAACAACAACAACATGAAGAATTGCATGTAAAAAGATAACATAATTTTTTTAGTGATACTACTGTAAGTCATCCAGAAAAAAGACCTTTAGTTTTGAAATGTTATTAATGCTTTATTTAAATGTTTATGATCTGGAGGAGATACGTAGTAGATGAAATTATTTGAAGGCATGTTCTCACACTCAAAGTCATGTTATAGGCCATAGTCTCATTAATAATGCAGTTAAATTGGGGGGGGGTGTTTTTCAAAGTCTTCCTAGTATCTGTGCATATTCTCTGATGTTATGATTATTTTTGCAACGCCCCTCTGGGTCTTAGGGTTGATGCTTCAGCCCTTTTCAAGAGGTTTGAGAGACAGGAGGTTACAGTTACTTGTCAGTATGTGCAGGTGTCTGCCAAGAGAAGTGTGACATTGATGTTTTCTTTCTCCTCAGGCTTGGGCTCTGGCTGGTGCTATATTTATGGGTTTCCCTGTCACATTCCACTTGCTTCTCCTGTGCTGCCAGCTGCCGCCTGGCAGGGGCCCCCATCATCCCAAAGGGACTCCAGACACACACAGAGCTATGGTTTTTCAGACAGTGACTGCAGTGGAGAGGGGTGTCACCTCTCTGTTAACCTTGGAGCTGAAGCTGGAACAGGGGAAGCAGAAGTAACTGGCTCTGGTTCAGGGCTTAAAACAATGACATCCAGGTCAGCCTGGGCTTTTTATCAGCTTCTGTGCTTGCTGAGAGGATGTATGAATTTGATATGTGTTGGATACCTCAGGAATCACATGCTTGGCTTTAATACCATGCAAAAATATGACCTGAAAGATGAAATAAAGAATTTCTTATATCAGTGAGCAAGGCAAAATAGTAAGAAGTCTGGAATACAGGATTACAAATACACAGTGCTGTTGACAAGTTAAAGAAGTAGTTTGAAATAAACTGCCAAAGAGAGAATTACAAAATATTTAATCTGAGTAGGAATACTAATCAATGTATATATTCAAAATGATAAATAGTGGGCTAAATCAAATTTCACTGCAGAATGTGACTAAAGAATTGCAGTACATCACAAAAAATGTTGTCCCAAAGAATAAGGTGTGAATAGCCTCAGGTGTTTGTCTGTTCTATCTGATTCATTACAAAGAATATTCTCTGTCCAGTATTCTTGACTAGTGTTTGTCTAGTTTGTTCTCAAGGACTTTGAGCAGTAAAAGCTGCCTAAGGTCTCTAGGGAATCTACTATTATGCTTTGTTCTCCTGCTTTTTATGGCAGCTAATCTAATATTTGAAGGGTTTTTTTACTGCAATATAATCTCCTTTTTTTTTTTTTTCTTTTATACTCTGTGCATAGAGAGCATTGTTGTTTTTTTAATTTTGCAACCTGTTGTGAACACATAGACAAATCTTTCTGCTTTAGGTATGAGGCCCATAGCCATGAGATATGAGGTGAAGGTTTTACTGTGACAGACTGCTAAAGGGTGTTATAGGCTGCTGATAGGGATAACAGGTTATCAGGCAGAGGATGGCTCTTACTGCTACAATCAGGTTGGGGAAGTGATACTGACGTGCCAGATACGTGACCCACAGTCTTAGTGATCTCACCCTTTAGTTACAGAGACAGATATTAACTCAAAAGCCTTTAACTTTACATATAAAGTGGCTGCCTTTCCCTCTTCCCCTCCCTCTCTTTATGAGGGCAGCAACAGGTTATTTGGCTACAGTCTTACCACAACTTCTCCCAAAATATAATTTTATCATTTCTAATACTCCATGGAAGAATACAGAGACATCTCTTTGGTAAGATTTGCATCTCTGGCTGCATCGAGTGATACTCAGGTGAAATTAAGCTTGATTGGAGGCAAAATTAGCCTTACTACATTTTATGAATAGCAATTCTGAATTTGTAACTGTATAGTTTCAACAAACCATGAATATGTGATTGTAAAAGCTCTTGTTGAAGATGTTTGGTCTTACAATGCCAAAATGTCTACAATCAGAAATTAAGCCCAGCTACACCTGGTATCTCAACAGTCAGAGACAGTTGATAATAAGCCCAGGGAGTTACAAGGAAAGTGAAGTGGGTTCTGAAACAGGGTGTTGCCTTATCAGCAAATTGAAAAATAAGCCTGACAGTCTCAAAGATGGGGAACGATGCACTGTTTTGCTTAGTTTGTTTAGGCCTACAGTTTTACAGCAGAGCTTGAGTAGGATGTGCTACTGGTAGTGGACAGACCTCAAAGACATTTGGCAGAGATGAGAAATTAACCAAGACAGCTCAGCAACAGTGCTGAAATCAGTCTAAACTAGGTAAAAGGTAATTTCAGCAGGAGGAGACTTCAACACACAACCACCAACTCAAGAAATCATCCAGCTCAAAAGAAGAGAAAGACTGAGTATGTGGACTAGCTCGCATGAGAAGCAAGAGAATAGTTTAACCAATAGAAGGAAGAATACCAATTAAGATGAGAACTACATAACTCGCAGTAAATGAACCATAATTCTTTTGTATATTGAAGTACATAAATAGTGTAAATTTTTGAGAATTGGTGTGCTGGCTTAGTGGATTTACCACCTAGCACCCATCTTCACGCAATATAAAATAAACAAAGAGTTCTGCACCGTGTGTGAGATTGGTTTATTGCACACTGGGTGACAAATCTCATTTTTAGGCACAACACACCCAGTCCCTCTAATCTTTGAGGTCCAGCTAGAAAGCAAGGGTGTTTATATCCTTCCAAATTTCTATACCCTATTTGCAAGTCTTTTCTGCAAGCTAGCAAATAAGGTTTTTTTGGTATTTCTGGGCTACTAGAGATGCTGTATGATGCTGTCTAACAGTTTGAACTACTTCAGATAGTCATTACCAAAGGAGTCTTGGCCATGAGATCATTGGTTTTCTATGAGGAAGCTAGGGGCTAATAAAACTAGCATTATTCAAGTTATGCTACAGCTTGACTATTGGAACATCCCAGGCTGGTTTTGCAATGTAGTCCTGTAGAGCCTTTTCCAACACCCATCTATCTGCAAGCTCCTATTTTGGAATGCTGTCCATGGATTTCCAAGGTAAATGGTACATACCTTTACTGTGGAAAGGTAAGATATGTACCTGAATGGAGGTAAACTGGTGTTACAATAAAGTGTTGTATAGCCAAAAAACCCAAATTGCTCTGTCAACTGATCAAATCAGAGATATGATCACTGTACCTCAATAACCTCTGATGTTAAATTAATACCACCAACCCTAGCTTTCTTTGAGATGGTTCAACTTGTCTGCATCCAGGAAATTTCTAACCATAGTTTTATGGCTGGCATGGGTCAGGTATTGTTCCCAATACACAATCTGGATATAATATCCTTCTTATGAAACTTTAGGAATTAAGAAGTGTGAATATTTAGACTGTTTGATTCAGGGTCATGGAATA
Organism: Brachypodius melanocephalos; assembly: GCA_013398615.1. NCBI lineage: Eukaryota > Metazoa > Chordata > Aves > Passeriformes > Pycnonotidae > Brachypodius > Brachypodius melanocephalos. The sequence goes on along the minus strand of VZSR01003807.1, from coordinate 45,074,139 downwards.
AGCTCTCGTTCTTATTTGACTCTTTAAAACTTCCCATATCTGGGCAGCACATTTCAAAACATATATTGGATTAGTTAGAGCAGAAAATTGTGTTCTAGAAAATATGTTCTAAACAAAATCTTGAAAGAGCTAGTATTATATGAGTAAGTAGAAAAGATTTCAGAAGCATACAATAATAGCATTCTATGAAAGATTGTGGCAAACAAGCAAACAAATAATTACACTCTACAGTAAGAACAAGACAAGAAATAACAGGCCTTTTTTGTAGGAAAGATTAAGCCTGAGCATAAATAAAGGCTTCCTGATGGGGAGAGAGTTAAGCATCCCAGTGAGTCACTTAGGCAGTCTATGTAAATAAGATAGCTAAAGATTTTTAGATATATATTAGGGAAAAAAAATTAAATTTAAGTAGAATTAAAATAGAATATCCTGTGTTGAAAGAGACTCATTAAGGATCATCAAGTCCAATTGCTGACTGCACATGAGGCAACATAAAAGTTCAGCTATATGTATAAGAACATTGTCTTAACACTTGTTGAACACAGGGAGGTCATAACCGCTTCCCTAGGGAACTTGTGCCAGTGCTTGATCAGCCTCTCAGCAAAGAATGTTTCCCTAATGTCCAATCTGAACTTTCCCTGGGGCAGCTTTACACCATTTCCATGTGTGTATGATAAGAAACTAGAGAGAAGAGATAGACACAATATCACAGCATATTCTGGGTTGGGAGGGACTCACAAGGATCATTGAGTTGAACTCTTAAGTAATGGCCCATAGAGAGTTCAAACCCATAAATTTGGCATTTTTAACACTCCCTTCTCTGTCCTGTCTTATAAGAAAGTTGCAGACAGCAATGAGGTCACTCCCTGGAAACTGAACACAGAATATTCTTAAGACACTTCTCGTAAAGTACTTACTCTGTTGTCCTTCTTTGGACACATCCTAATATTTTTATGTTTTTCTTATATTATGGAGCTCAAACTCTTCACATTACTTGAGAGGAGACTGCACCACTACCAAATCTAGTGAGGCAGTCACTTCCTTTGACCAGTGTTCTATGCTGTGCTAGCATAGGACCAAGGACACTATCAGTACTTTTAGCTGCCAAGGCACACCATTGTTTCATTTTGAACTTAATTGAACCTTATTCGCAGATAGAGAAGGTCCCCCTCTATGGCCTCTTCTAGCTCTGTTTTCTATGGTACTCCACCACACCTGTGAGTGATGCTGTGGCTCTTGTGACCCACTGATAAGAGATGCCATATTCATTATAAATTCTCCTCAGGCTGAAAATGACAACAGCCCCCACATCAGGGAATGTTTGTGCTTTTATTGTATATTTGCCTTAATTTTGGCAGCCAGCTCACTATTTAGACTCAAAAACTGTTAGCTAATGACCTCAAATTTTACTTCTCAAAAGTGGTGGCTGACAAGTTCTAATCTTTTTACAGCTCTTATACTCTTAGAGTACACTTCAACAGACTCTCAGCTCCCACAGTAAACTTCTCAGAGGCGCTGGGTCTAAATCTGCTGGCTTAAAAGTCACAACACACCTCCTCAAGTTCCCCCCTCCCAGAACAGAGTATGGGGTAGAATATGATAAACACGATTTGCCCAGATAAAACAAAGCAGGAGATAAATAAAGGTGGTAAAGAGAGAAAGAACACAAAGACCATAAGTCCTTAGATCCCACATTTGTCCTGTTATGTAGATGGTCCACATCTGGGTTAATAAAACAAAGGAAGTGGAATTAGAGGCAAAAGAGACAGAGAGGGACTTATTCGCTTAATTTATTAAGGTTAACTTGGTGCATACCTCTTACGTAAAGAAAACTTTTTGGGCCATTTCATTCATGCACATGTAGCCAGCCCTTTTGAGCTCTCCTCCAGGAAGCGAGTCTGAGGTGGGGCACCACTGAGGATGAGTCTCCAGCTGAAAGAGGAAGTTGGCTCAAAACAACCTTGCTCCATCTCTGTGGGACCATCTCTTCAACATTTGAGACAAAACATGCTTATACCTGGTTCTCTACAGACATCAACCTCCAAGCTGAGCGTATGCATTGCATGAGAGATTACTGGTTGGATGGAGCTAAAATGGTGCTAGGGATCATGCTGGCAATTCAGAGCTATGCTCTTTCAATGCTCCAGCTTGTGCTCTGGGTCTGACAGTATGCCTAGTGAAGATTTAAGCCTGCATGGGATGATCAGGTTATATCTGTGTGATAAACCAGTCTTACAGTAGAATTTAAAACACAAAACCAAAGGGATTTGCGAGATAATAGCTAGGAAAATATTTAACAAATATTTAGAGCCAAGAGAGAAGGTAGGGAGGACTGACAAACCTGTAATTAATGTTGCTGAGGCTGGAACAGGGAGACACGTGGTAATCCAGCACATTAGGCAAGCATCAAGTCAGGAGAGAACTTGAAAACCCAGAACAGAACCTTAAAGTAAATATAAGGCAAAGATTATTTTGGGAAAATTTTCAAATATTTTTGAGAGAAAAATATTTCTTATATTGCTATGTAGGTGGCAGTCTAGGCTAGTGTTCTTAAAATTGCAAAGAGTAGCTTGTTTTTATATAGGTCTACATTAAAAAATGCTTGAAATCATTCCTCGACACCTCTTTTTTTCTTCTTCTTCTTCTTCATTTTTTTTTCTTTTTTTTCTTCTTTTTCTTTTTCTTTTTTTTTTTTCTTCCCCAGAATGGAGAACAGCCTGTCACTCTGGCACTAAACTAAAAAAAAAATTGGAAAATTGGATTTTTTTTCTCAACTTCACGAAGAACTATATATACACCCCCATTTTAAGGAAATGACTAATCCTGAGGGAAGCAAGGCAGTCTTAACCTATTTAAGGTTTTCATCTGCAAACCAAGGATTTTAATGAAAATTCTTCAATTAAAAATAAAGTGGTGTTTTAACATTCAGAACAAACATATAAATCTGACTTTCTTTGTTTAAAAAGGTTTTTACTGACTTGGTGAAGTCACTGAAGCTACTTATAAATGATGTATGAAATGAGAGCTCACTGTCCAAAGCACAGAGAGAATACAGACACCACTTTTCAATCACTGCTTCCCTAAGCTTTATAATTTACTATACTCTAGGGATTTTAGGTTTCGTTTGTTTAGGTTTTTTCTCTATTCTGAAAAAGGGACACAAAACAACACTGAGAAAAGTCAGAAAAAATATACAGGAAAGCTAATTTTTGAAGACTGCTTGAATTTGTGTTCTTACATAATTTTTCCATTATTTTTTCGAGGAGCTAGATCTGTTTAAAACAATTTCTTAGGTTACTTTTACTAATAGAAGTTAAATCAAATCATATATGTACTTCTTCCACAGTTTCTAAGAATAATGCCTATCAGTTAAATACCATAAAAATGTTAGAAAACGAAACGAAAGCTCTACAAGGCAGTATTAACATGTTAAATTCATTTATGCAACAAAAGACATGGTTTTAAATACAGAGGTTTTGCCTTGGGGATAACAGAAGTGCATCTTTTTTGACCAAGAGTAATATGAAACTCCTATTTTTAATGATATAAAGCACATGGTTAAATTAATTTCTGAAAAAGTTCACACATATTGCTGAAGTATGTCCGTAATATGGATTCAGAGAATATTTTCCACATCACTAAAATATATACATCAATATTTGAAGGTAACAATACTTGATACAGTTTTTTATGATTTCTTGTTACTGATTGCATATGTCATGGTTTAACCCCAGCCAGCAGCCAAGCTCCACACTACTGCTCACTCCCATACCAGCAGGACTGGGGAGAGAATTGGAAGAGTAAAAGCTGGAAAACTCGTGGATTGAAACAAAGGCAGTTTAATAGGGAAACCAAAACCTGTGCACACATGCAAAGCTAAACCAGGAATTAATTGTCCTGCCCAAGGGCAGGCAAGTGTTCAGCCATCCCCAGGAGAGCACAGTCCCATCACAGCTAAGAGTGACTTGGGAAGACAAACTCCATCACTCCTAACACTTCCCCTTTTTCCTTCTAACCCCCACTTTACATACTGAGGATGATGCCATGTCCACACTATGTTATCTGGAATAACCCTTAGGTCAGTTTTTGTCACCTCTCTGGGCTGTGTCTCCTCCCAACCTCCCATGCAGCCCCAACTTCCTCACCAGGCTGGCAATGCAAAAAGCGGAAAAGGCCTTGGCTCTGTGTAAGCCCTGCTCAGCAATAACAAAAACACCTCTATAATTAATCAACCCTGCATTTAGCACAAATCCTGAACAGCCTTGTGCCAGCCATTGGGAAGAAAATAAACTCTACCCAGCCTAAGCCCACCACACGATATTATTTTGGGTAATTGTACATACTGATGAAAAGACTGTGTATTCAGATAACATAATACTGCACTGCTGTCACTAAAAGTAGTAACATGTTCGCTTTGCAAGGCTGAAATGTTTCCACAAAAGTCAGTCAGAGGTCTGTTAAGACCTCTATTTTCTTTCTCATCTGAAGATTAATTCCAACATATACATCAATATGAAATAGTAAAATAATATGTATTTTTGAAGTTGATACCTTAAAAATATATTATTAAATGAAAATATTTAAGATAAAATTTCGAAATACTCGTGGCATTTATTTTGTGTAGAAGACAAATCCTGTTATATTAGATAGTTGAATTTTCTTGGCTAGACAAGAACAAATCCAAAGTAAATTCACTCAACCTGATTTTATAGCAGGTATTTGCCTATTGTATGGCATTTGTTACAGCTGAGTTAAGTCCTAGCAAGAGTTAAGATAAATATCTATCCCATATATCTTAAATTCCAACATTGGATTATTTTAGCATTGGATTCTCTTTCATTTATTTATGCTTCTTTCCTAACAAAAGAGTTGAGAATATTCAGAAAGCAAAAATAAGTGTTTCCTTCCAGGTGTCTTTTGAATGCATTACTTGACAACCACGTTATGATTGCTTTGTCACGTTTAAGAGATTAATTCTTATTTATAGTGTAAATTAGTTTCTCAAGATCTCAGGATAATTACTCTAAATAAAATAAATAAATAAACAAACAAACAAATAAATAAATAAATAAATGGAATGCTCACATTATCCCTAGTGGTTTACACATCATGTTAAAATACCAAGAAGAGAGATTAAAATACATATAAAACTCTTGAATCTGTATCTTATAGCACACCACCATAGTCAATACGTAAGTCCTAAATGTGCAAAGGTGTTCTGAAAAACAAAACAAACCAAAAAATATTAGCCATAGAAAGCTTTCTGGAAATGTGTACTTCTTTCCACTACACAAGGAAAGCTACATGTGAATGTCAGAATCTCAGTAAAGTGTCTAACTACAGGCAAAAAGGACATAGATAGTTCTTGAATTTTTGGATGATAAGTGATTTTAAGTATTATGGTGTCTTTTGCAATATATTAAGGTAGGTTCTTTGTGGAAATAAGGCTTTTTGCAAATTTCTCTTTTCTGTAACAAATCTGTATGTTTCCTCGTAAATACTGTATTTGGCAGACAGCTCTTTTAAGTAATACAAATCTTGTCCATCTCATTTAGCGTTTATAATGCATCTAGAATAATAAGAAAACTAATATTAAGCAATTATATGTGTGATAAAACTGAAAACTGTGGTGAACAAATCCAAGATGTTCATATTTCTCCCATCATCATCAAACTGAAAAGAAATGTATCTTGCTGCTGAAAATGGTGACAAGACAAGATGATAAAACTCTTGATGTCCATGATTTAAATACAGAATGACAAAGATGAACTTGAATAAAAAAAATCAGTAACATTTGTCACACACATGAAATCAGGAGTGTTGGGCCCCTTATTAGCAAGAAAAAGAATTTCCAAAAATGAGGAGCTGCAAGAGTAGCCTGTTTCACCAGTTTGGATACGACATTTAGAAAAGCTATGGTTTTGAATGGAAATCACTAAAGGATAACAAACAGGCATGTAAGGCAAACTAACAAGAGGATTTTTTTTTTTTTTTTTTAAGCCTGGATTTAACAGGCTTTGTGTTTATCACTGGTGCTCATCATGCATGAGTGGAGAGAAAAAGACAATGAACTACCAGGAAAGGGAGAGACTAACAAAAAGGTTTTAAACAAATATTATGAAAGCCAGAAGGCAACAACCAGCCTACACAGCTGCCTACCTGCCAAAAAAGTGCAAATAATTGGGATGCTCCTATCTAAATTGAGTGTGTGGTTCAGTAGTTGAATGTTCCTTTATTAGCTGTTAAGAAATTATATCACTAAACAACCAAAGAATTCGCTACACAACAGCTGAGCATTCTGTAAAAACTGCAAATGTAATTGAGTGTTTTACATAACAAAACCACTTCTGAAAGGGATAAAATGTACTCAGTAATTAATTTTTTGTTTATGATACTTGTGCCGCATTCCAGTGCTTGATTAACAAATGCAAAATAAAACACTTCCAGAGCAGCCTTTAGTTCCCTTATGGAACTAACAGAAGATACCAAAAGAAGAAAAGAAAAAATAAACAATGGTGCAGTGTAATATTGGTCATTTTATTTTTATTTTAAAATATGAGCCTTCTAAGAAAGCCAGAAAGATTTCATTGTTAAACATCAAGAGGGCAATACAAAGTCAAAATACAGCCAAGTTCTTCAAGGTTTGATGTAAAAGCTATTCATTTATTCCAGGGATTAAATTTGTCAGAGCAGTGAATGATAGCCATTGTCTGGCACATCTCCCTCTTTTATTCCTTCAAACCATTAAATGAAAATCTGACATGAATCAAATCAAGGATCTTCAACATGGAAAGAATCAAACCAAGGGATTCATTTGGCTTTCAGGCTGATTAATTTCAGAAGCTCTGTGGATTTGAGTTTGAGGAACTGAGCATTACACTGTTTAATACTGGTGGAGAACACATTTCTATAAATTCCCGAGACAGACAATCATAGCTTTACCAAACTTTGATTATGTTTTAGTTTGGATAGACTGTTTGAATGAACAACTACATAATGTTATTTGTGGAATGTGCAAGGGCACAGGAGGGAAGAGCATGTGGTCAGCCATCCTTTGCCTTAATGGACTCATGGCTATTAAGCAATTTGAAGAGTGTTGCTTTTTGTTAGCTGCTCAATCATGCTGTGTTTAATCATTTTAAGAAATAACAGACTCTGAGAAATAAACCATCAACTCAAAAATAGGTAATACTATGTACTACTGTCATTGTTCATATGCATGTACATATTTTTAAAATTTATTTACATGTGTTTGAATATAAACATACATTCCGTAAAAAAAAATAAAGGTTCTAATATTTATTACAATTAACCTAGGAAGTATGGTGTAGATTTTTGTCACTTTAAACTACTTTAGTGATGGGGGATTTAAAGAGGAATGATTAACCTTTTTTCTTCTAAACTTACCTGCCTTCTAATGGTGAGATATGGCTGAGTACCAAAATATTTACTGTCTTGAATGGACCACTACTAAGCATAATGTATCCTCTATTTACTATAATTAATGATATTCCCACTGATCACAATAGATACATTATTTTTCAGTTGACTGATCTCCATATATCAGCATTTCTGTACTAATAATACATTGTCAGTAAGTCAGTATCAACTCGGAACAGAAGAGCAGTTGAATAGTAGCTCCTTTATCATAAACTTACAAATGAATAATTCTCTCTGCTTATTGCCTCTTCTAGTTTCCGTCACTCCACAATAAATTATCCACTAACTCTTTTACAACTCACAAAGTTTAATAGCAAAATATAAATGGGCTGTATTGCAGCGTTTTTTTCCTTCAGATTAATTTCCATGGCTAGAGTCAATATTTTATTTGTGGCCTGTACAAAACTGAGAGAAAGAAATTTGAGAAAAAAAGATCAGGAAACCATGTTATATTAGTATTTTCTGAAGTGTTTCTTTATAAATCAGGCTGAGAATTTGGGGACTAAATTATTTCTAATGAATAAAGCTCCACTATCTACACAATGCTGGAAGACAGTCCATGCAAAAATAAAGAATAGAATTTATGAAAAAGGAGAAAAAGGAGCACAAAATTATACTGCATCATATATGTAGGGCTTATTCCAATAATCTTGATATTAGAAGGCACTCTGATATTCTAAGGTTCAAATTTGTTAGATGAGCTATTTTTGTGTATCTTGCCTGACATTTTCTGACAGATATTGACTTGATGCTGACTGAAATTGTAAAATGAGTCTACTTAAAATTGTCATCCCTACTCCTAGCTAATTTCACTTAACTATTTTATTTTACTTTCCCTCTCCTATATGTTTAGTAACTATATCATCTAATACCCTCCCTGTTAAATCAATACAAAACTTTGACAGTTATTATGATTCACATTTTTGTGGGAAAAATTTTATCAAATTTAAATCAGATTTAAACACTAGATATTCCTATTTGGAAGCTTGGAATTATATCCACAGTTTTACATTGCAAATACTTCATCAGTCCAACTCCTTTTAAAATTAGTGGTTGTCTACACACCCAGTTTAAAAGGAGGTGGATCAGGTTCAGTATCAGTGACAAATTCTTGTGCATCCAACTAAAAGAGAAAATTCGATAGATTTTTCTTTTGCAATCTTTAAGCAGTGAAGAATAATCAAAATAACAGAATGCCAACTGCATTTCAACATGCAAAATTTTCAAGTATGAACTGTATTATGCTTATTTTTCACCTAGAAAGATCAGTAATGAAACTTCTTGGAAGAAAATTGTCAAGTATGAAATGGTATATAAAGTTTAAGATCAATAGTTGTTCAATATGCATTGTATGGGAGAGGAGTGAATATATAACAATAACAAAATGTATCTTGCAAGTGATGATTATCATGTTCTTTAACATGGCTCCAATCACATAAGAGATTAATGAGAGTCTTTAAATCCAGGTAACATTTTTGACAAGAATCTATCAGCCAAATTAGTGTTTGATGCATTTGAAGATAGGAAGAAAATCCACATAAGTGCATTACTTTGATTTCCTTATATGCTTTCAAATACAGTTTCATACCCATCACACAATATTTGCACTAGAATATATTACGGTGCTAAAACTATATATGTCTGTCTTGAAATGGTTCACATTCGGTGTATTCAGCTATGAAGGTAACTAGTCCATTTCTTTTTTCACTGTACTTTCTGCGAAAGGATTGCAGAAATGAAGGGAAGGGGTACGAATGAACAGGAAAAACACAAATTCCTTGTTGTGCAAAAAAAAAATCCAAAAATGACAATTTGAAATAAAAATGTATTAGTTCAAATGTATATTGCAGACTTTTTATTGTCACTGATTAAATTTTTCAAGAAACAAGCTAAACAAAACATGCAAAGAATAAGTCTCTCCTTAATTCTCTTCTGTATAAAGGCAATCTGCCAGTCTGCTAGCAGGCTCACTTTTCAGATCTATGTGAGTAATTTTGAGTATGTGAAACCAGTATATCTTCCATCTGTGAGTGACAGTTTGTGACTTTAAAGATATATGCTTCTTCCATTAAAAGAATACATTTTGTTTCCAGAACTAAAAATATTTTCTCTCATAAGCACTACTTAAGTTGATGTCAAAGTGCTTTGCTTCTAAGTGGAAAAAAGGAGAAGTTAAAATACAAAATGTAATCAGCTAGAGAAATTAGGAAAGTTAAACTTTCAAGTTTTAATGGAAAAAATCTAACATCATGAGCTCTGGAAACTGTGGTTTTTTGGGTTTTTTTGTTTTTTTTTTTTTTTTCCATGGAGCATGGGACAGATATACGAAATATTCTTCAATTTACTTTTCATTCTAAAATATGATGTGGCCACCTAGAGCTAATCAGTGATTATTTGTTCATGAAAATTATCAGTCATAATCCTAAGTATGAACTACGGTGTGTAGAAATGTATTTGCAAAGACCTATGCTTTACAAAATGTATTGTGATGGTCTCAGGCTTTGTGAGAGATTGGAAGGACTGCTGGCTTGAAACATTTCAGGCTCATGTGTGGGGAAAGGCGCAAGTCAGGTCTGACTGGCAAGGCAATGCCCTGCTCCATACACCCTGCACTCCCAGGGTCTGTATCTCAGCCCCACAGAGGGGTCAATCTCTGGCATGTGGGAGGCAATGCTCCATATCCTGACCCTGGAGCCCCTGACCCAGCTCCTGAGTAGCAAAATGACCAGAAGTTTTATCTGGTGGAAAGGCCTAGGAAAGCCAAAGTGTACTTAAGACAAAGCATTATGTCAGTGTGTTTTTACCCTACCTTCCCTTGGATTTTATATCAGCTAAAACACTATTGACACCAGGAGTGGTAACTATATTTGTTCTTTTTTCTATCTCTTAGCAGTTTCTTCTTCTTCTAATTCTTTCTTCCTGAAGTTTGAGCGACTTAAATCATATGGGTTGGAGTTTGCTAAGTTGAATGGGCTTAGAGTTTGCTAAGGTAATGCTTTGTGAAATGCTTCATATTGATTGAATGTTGCTGTAAACTTTTGCCAAAGCTCTCTGATTTTCTGAAGTTTGCCAGTAAAGCTTTTTTTTGATTTGACCTTTTGAGATTATCTTGTCAGTGTTTCTCTCTTGCATCTAACACAAGGTACATAAAAAAGCAACTGTAAGCCCCTTTAAAAGACTTTGGCAAGTGCCTTCTAGGGCCTTACAAGCTTCCACTAAGTAAACTACAACTATGGCCTTCTGCTGTCTTTTGTTTGCAGTCTAATTTTAGACTGAACCTAAAATTATGTCCTAAAATTGAAAACAGCCCTCACACCTATATTTAATCTACCTGTTTCAGTTGATACCATAATGTCACGTTGGAGTCGCGACCTCGAAACCAGAGCAGCTGAGGATGGCAAATGAAATAGGGATGGGAGCAATGGAGTAGCCTAGAAAAGTAAATTTTAATAATGGGGCCAGAGCCAACAAAAGAACAGAAGCCAAACATAGTATAAGGCAAACTCCAGTGAAGAAGACAAAGGGGGTGATCATGACAATATATACAGAGTCATGAGCCAATGAGTAACGAGAACTCACAACATTGCCGTATATGTAAGGTACTGCTGACCAATTATAAACAAGAACTCAAAACATAACCTTATTTGGCATGAACATATTTACATAACGTTTCCCATGATCCCATTGTCCTCACCCTAACCTAACTAGATGTTTCCCTTCTTAACATCCTGCCTCCCAAGGCCTTCAATTGATGCCTTTCTTGTCAGCGAAGGTCAGCTTACCATCCATCCCGGGAAGTTTCATTCCAACATCATAAAATGCTTGCAATGCTTTTTTTTGTTTTGTTTTGTTTTGTTTTTTGTTTTGAGTTAAAGAACTGTAAACTGTCTTGGATCCATAGTAGCTTGCTTCCTCATTTTGGGTATCTGAATTTCTCTTCCCAAATTCAGTCAGATGGGTTTTCCATTTCTTTTTTACCACTAGGAGGAAATTTAATTCTTTATACACTATCAATACGTTTTCTTTTAGAAACTATGACAAACAATGTCAAGCAACATGCTTTGCCATTTGTTTATTATAGAAATGTAATTTTTAATGTTTACCTAACAGCCAATTTTCTGTACAGTCTTTTTATTATGGGTGGCTCAGGTAGTGGGCAGTTATCATATCATGATGCTTTGCTCAGGGTATAATTTATAAACAGCCTTTCTAAGTAGTCTGAAGGTTACCATGAATCCTAACAGTTTTAACAAGTGTGATCTTGCAGCACACTTCTTGTTCAGTCTATCCTACTGTTCTGTGCACATACCACAAGTAACTAAAGCAAGTTAGTATGCAGGATAGTTTATAGTTTCTTTGCTGTGGGTTTAAATTTCATTTTGCTTACACATGAATTAGAAATATTATTCTTTGAAACTTTCAGTAAGAATTAATACATAAGTAGAATACATGCTTATTATGGTGCTTTATAGAATAATATTACTCATTTTGAAAGCAAAACATTAGAATTGTATTTCAAGTTGACTGAAATATAGGATTACATGGGGTAAAGCACATTTTATTTCAGAGTCTATCCTTTGGATTCACTGTTAGAAAATTGAATACAAAGATATACATAGAAATACATTTATAAGATATATGTAGAAATATGTACATAATTTTGGTTGTTTTTTAGAAAATTATTTTTCATAGTACTGTGGTATGCAGAAAAAAAAGGACTTTTTTTCTAGAGACTCTGTCTTAAGACTCTCTATTGGAGCTTATCTGTCCCCTCTCTGTATCTTAATGTTCTTGCTTTGAAAGTCTTTCTTATTTTCTTCTTTTACCTTTAAAATACATTGATAGCACAGTCTCAAAGCCATTACAGTCATTCACTGAAGCTGAGTAAGCAACAGGGAGCTGGGACAGGGATGACAGATGAGATAGACATCTCTAAACCACAATATTTTCCTGAATACCCACATACTTACTGTTATCTAGGAGATCTTGCATCACGCATAGAAAAAATGCTTGAGTATAATTGACTCAGTTAGGCTCTGCGAGGTCATGTTGACTTGTTGCTGATGCATTTAAATTCTAATAGAGGGAAGAAAAATACAGGTTGGTGTACTATCTGGGAAAGGCAGGTCACCCCTGCTCTGAGTGGTGGAGACATAAAAAGAAGGAAGGCTGCAGCCTAGTATGGTCACATTTTATACCTGTCTCAGGGAACTAGAAGCTATCTGCAAGAAACTGTCATTTTGATACATTTCATATGTCTTTTTCAGGTAGGAAAGTCAGTTTGTCAGATGGCAGCTGCTTTCCCAGCTGATATAGTTGCATTCACCCTCCTTATATGTTCAGGTAGGAGTTGGAGGTTTGTCAGTGAAATAGATGACATTGTTATGACTCTTGATGACATGTGCAATGACACAACTTACCTAGAGTGCTAAAAGTCATCTCTCTGCCAACAATGTGAAGTGACACAATGCTCATTCCACTGCCAGTTTTACTTCTTCTGTAATTGATATATTTTCAACAGTTGTACCAGTGATACAATTTTGCACCTTTTAGGCAGCTTTCATCCAGGTCACGTGACAGCTCTGAGAGGCTCCATATTTATCCTGTGGGAAAAAAAGACAAAGAGGAATTACTCCACTTCAAATCCGCCTTAAAAATGCCAGTCTCACCTGGCCTGCACATAGTTAAATAGTATTCTCAGATACAACAAGATCAGACTTTCAACTTTGATGGCAGTGTTTTAGCATTTAAGTCCTAGAAGAAAAACTTCAGCTGAGTTCTGAAAACGTCTACAAATACTGAGTTTATTATGGCTGTTCACATCCCAGGGATAGTTCTGAGAATGTAAAAAAAATGTTCTGTTTTGAAGACAGTACCTTAAATGTTAAGAGAAAACCTTAAACTAAAGCATGAACATATTGCCACTAAAAAATAAAACTGATATTCTTACAGCCATGAGAAATGAAAAGATCCCTTTTTTTGTTTAATGCTATCTGATCCATGCAACCCTGTTCACTGCCACTAAAGTAATTGGAAAGCATCAGCTGATTCCCATAGGAGGTGAAAGTAACTTTTGTGCAATAATGGAAAAATGGATATAGGAATTAGTTTCCTAGAAAAAGTAAAATTGTTCCTGGAATAAATCTGCTTTAGGAAGTACATTATTTGCTACTTCTAGCAGTCCTTTGATGCAAAGCGTAATGGTAAACGTCCAAAAAATATACATGAACATTGTGATGCTGAGCACTGAGTTATGCCTTTCTCTGCAACTATATAATTTGTAATCTTTATTCTCAACTGAAAAGACAGAGGTGCCTAAGCATGGGACTCACTTTAGGCAAAATACTAAGTAGAAAGGATGCTGCCACACTGCTGAAATTCCACCCAATTTCACAGAAACACAGAATATGCTGAGTTGGAAGGAACCCATAAGGATTGTTTGAGTCCAACTCCTGCCCCTGAACTGGATCTTTAGCTTCTAATTAAGCATTAAAGGAAAAAGTTGCAGAATGTACTTCTGTAGATGAGGTAGATGGCAAATGAACTCCCAAGGAAAAGCGGAAACCAGAGCTTCAATATTTCTTAGAATTTAAGGATGATGGATGAACATATCTTCTTTGAAGGGAAAATCGTCATATCTTTTTGCTATCTTAGCTGAGCCATTATGTAAATGCAAAATTCACAGGAACAGAAACAAGAACCACAGCTCAAATACACTGGGCAATGCCTTCTGTTGCAAATCAAGGGTGACTTTTGCTGCCTGAGTCTCTTTTTTTGTTTTCTGTGTTAAATAAGAAACAACATAAAACACCTAAATTTTTTGTAGATATTTTGAACCTACACTGGGTACTATTCACTACTACATGCAGTGGTTTATTTTTTTTTTTTTGCCTATAATTTATGCATAACCAATCACTCTTAAAAGTACTATTGAAATTTCGTTAACCTGATTATTGCTCTTTTTTCTTTTCTTTTTTTTTTTAGCTCTTTCAAAACTGACAGGTCCTAACAAATTGCTAAAAACTAAAATATACTTTGTCTTTAAAGCAGTACAGTTTGTATTGTATTTGAGCTATAGTTTGGGAGGAAAAGTATATATTATGTCATTATATTATAATAGTGACAACGTGCAAAACATGGCAATTACAGATGAGATATTGTGATGAATGCCATTAGACTACATGGCCAGAAAAATTAAGAAACCTTTCAAAAAATTGGTGCTTTCTGCTCATTCTGCTTCAACTTCCTTTGCTCAGGTTTTGGGGAAGATGAATATTGTCAAAGACATTAGCAATCCTATTGCTTTCATAGAGTGATATTGACTGATATTTTGCTATTGAGTTTTAATTTTAATTTGCTTTACAATCAAAATAAGAGAAACATTAGAGGCCATTTTAGTAGGTACACTGAAATAAGCATTTGAATTTTGGTGTTGGAAATGTTTTGAAACATTTGCAAACATTCTAACTTTTTTTCTGATACAAATATTCATCAAATGTAGAAGACCACAATGTGCCACACATCTTACACATATTTATGTTTTTTTTAAACTAGATGGAATAATAGATATAAAACACAATGTCTAGTGTAATTTAATTTCAGTGGTGTCCTTTAGCAACACTTGGCAACAATTACATGGAAGACAGGAAAAATATGGAAACTTCTTTCTAAGTGATTAAAATGCTTCCCTCTGTGAAAATACAGCACTATTCTGAGCATGGATCAATCTATTCAGAGCTAAGTGGCTTCTTGAAATGTGAAAGGAAATAAAACTCTATTTTATTATTGCACTATGTGTGTATTTATGCAAGACAAAACAAATGCAAAAGACAAAATGCAGGGGAGTAATTCTGACAATTAAATAATTTCTGATAATAGTAAGTACTAAGAATGCTGAAATTATTATTCAGATATGAGAACTGTTGGTGTGAAGAAAAGGCATGCCTCAGATACTAGAAAGTGGTACACGATGTACTAGAGCACAGGGACCTTGTATCATTTGAGAAAGACATTCAATTTGGTATCAGGTCAAAAGTGAAAGCAACTGGTTTTGCAGAATTATTTTCTGGTAGATACATTTTGTCTCTCAAGATCTACTTAACCAGCAGTTTATTAAACTGCTTTGCTTTCTTTTATATTTTTTCCTCAAATTAGACATATAAGACCAGTGTTTCATCTTTACTTTTTATGTTATTTATCAAATAAAAAATATGCTGTGATTTTTCAAGATTGTTTTTCTGTGTGGACTGCATCCCCGAGTTTGCAAGTTAATCCATGCAAATTGTTCCTAAGCTTATTTACCTTTAAAATTACAAGGTAATCCAACCATATATAGTACTTAACATTAGTTTTTACTGTACTTCAAATATATTTCTGGATATAATTTCATTTGCAGGTCTGTGGAAAACAACATCAAAAACTTTGATAAATTATGCAAATGCCTTTCGTTTTCAACTTTAATGATACTTGCATATTATATTTGCAAAGCAAAGCACTCCAAAGTTAGACTAGGTTAGAATAGAATAGTTAGAATAGAACAGATCTGTGGAATCTTGTGTTCTTGTGCATAAGGAGTATAATACAGTTTTTAATTCAATGGTCTTGTACTGTTCTGTCCATGAGACCCTTGAATCATTCAGCACACATGATTAATAGCATTCAGTAAATAGGTAGCTATTCAATATTTTGTTTTCTTGTTATTATTCACTGTGCAGCCTTGGGCCACTATTCAAGTGCCGCTAGGGAGACAGAATTATTAATCTCCTCATGTTTTATTTGATGGCAATGATCATTATAGCATCTAATGTTTCACAAATAGTAATTAATTTGCTTTAATGGAACTCCTGTGAAGTGAGAGGGCATTATTCCTGTTTAAAAGGTGGTGAGCTGAGGCAAAGAGATATGAATGACTGAAGCTTATGAATATTTTGAGATTTCTGAGATCTGCTTCCTTAGAAGAATGTCAAATTTTGTAAATTTAATTTATTCAAAATATAAATCTCATTTATTTCAGATGTAAAATGAGGTGCGCATTGCTGCAAAAGCAGGGTCTTAGGGCTAGGGATCAACCCATGAAATACAGATGCCTACACTGCAGAAAACAATAGTTGATTTAGCTACCCTTGACACTGTTCATAGTCAGTGGAGATACTTCTAGGGTTTAGCTCATCTCATCTTTAAATAGACAAGTCAAATGCTACAAATGCCTATTTTTCTCTCTCTTCTAGTCTCTGCTAGTTCAAGAGTCAGCACAGGCTGATCAAAACCTAGCTCCTCATCTTAATACTCATTCTCAATAACACTCAGTCCTTAGACCTTGCATTTTGGTTGTGTATTATGACCCTGTACAATTTCTTCCTTTTATCTACTTTTGTCTTCTCTAACAGAGAGAAGGGAAGCTACAGACCGCATACCTTCTGTACTCTCAGATTCCCACTTCATACAACAGTTGTCAACATTCAGTGCTAGAAAGCAGGAAAGTAATTCACAATATTAACTGGGAGCAAAACTTCTGTGGGTAGAGAAAGTGATGTAGTTCTCTGAAAGGATTTAGTGGATTTAGCTGCTAAGATTGAAAAATAAAGATTTTGTCTGGGCTGACACATACTTTCTCATAACTTAAAAAAAGGAGGTAGTTTTTCATGGTAAGATTGCATGGTTCCTCATGTGTGAGCTAGGTCTGTATAATGCAGCAAAAAATGATTCAAAGTAATCTAAGAACAATCCTTTAAATTCAACATAGATTTTATTGCAAAAAAATCTACAGCTCTGTAAGATCACAGATTTTTAGTTGGCCTATTTCGACAAATTAAATATCAAAATTTGTGTGTTTTATATTTATAAGCAGGTTGCACATTTTAGTTCCATAAGCGTCTTTTTTCAAATATCAGATATTTCAACTGAGAGTGTAGACTTAAATGTTATAGAACCTAGTTACAAAATCTAATAACTATTTGAAATTCCCTGTTACATTTACCTCATGGTTTGTTTTGTGCCTGTCTACCATGACTTGCCAATTGACAGCGTTAATGGAACAATCAGGAATTACCTTTCTTATATTGTACAGCAGTTTTTAGGGCAACCATGAATGATAGATGTGATTTATTCCAGACCAATGCATTCCATTCTTTCTTTCTCACTTTACAGTTGTGAGAAAACACCTTTCATATGACAAAAATTGGAACACATCTGCTGAAGGCTGAGTGATAGAAGTCCCTTGATGCTGAAACATGCAAAGCATATCATCACTAATGCAGAGAACTGAGAGAACATGGGGTCATACTATAAAGTAAATAGCATGAACAGTGAATAAGGATATAGAAAATCGAAATGTTTTCCTTTGTTGAGATTTTTTTATCCTTAAAACTTTCACAAGACCCATATATCTGTTATTTTGTTCCAATTTTTGTTCTAACATAAAAACAGGGCAGTGAAAACTTTAAAAAAACATAGAATCTTCAGAAATTTAGGCTTATATACATACAGATAAATGACACATAAATCCAGTTCAACTATTCTTTCAAATGTTTCATTGAAATATTTAACTCCTCAAAGCAGGCAGAAATTCTAAATTCAAATAGTTACATTAGAAAATAGATTAATGATGTCATAAATAATATAGCTTTAAAAAAGGCAAAAATCAAAAGCAGAAACAAACAAAACCTCAACAAACCCCTCCAAAATTTCATATGAAAGTGTTAAAAAAAAATCATGCTAAAGAAATAAAAAAAAAAATACCATGCTCATTGAAGTGTTTAGATTTATCCTCTAAGCTGGGGATAAATATAACAAAGACTGCCACCTACAGAAATATTTTCTTTGAATTAATTCCCTTATGCTTCAGTATTTTATTGACCCATTCTGCCTCCAGTTAAGTAGAAGACCAAAAAAGTGTACACTTAAGAACACAAAGAACACAGAGAAGAAACTCACCTTGCTGTAGCAGAAATTGATATGTAGGTGCTGATAAATGGTGTTGAAATATCACCAGAAATTCAAAGGATGTCTCCAACATGAAACAGAATGCTTTTCTTGCTAGAGCTGAAGAAAACACAGACTTTAGAGAATGTCAAGCTTGTTTTGCTTTGATGGTTTAGATCTTTATATTCATACATGAATAATAAAATTAGTTTGGGAGACTAAGTGGATTTATCATCCATTTATGCTTGAGCTGGAACAGGGTGATTAACTGACAACAACTCACTTGTATTTAGAACTCCTATGTTGGTTGAAACACGATTTGATATTAATAAAATATCTTAATACTAATATCAATTCTCAAACATAAAATTATGTTTACTATGTTTTTATATGATCAAAACCAATAAAGCCAAACATTATCCTAGTTTTATTTGATGAAAGGAATCTATAATTTTCTTAAATGATAATTTGAATTTTATTAACATGCGGTAAAATATTTTATTGTTCAAAAACAAAACCTAACTGTCAAGTCAATAACACCTCACAGATGAATACATTGGTGGATATTGGAAATAGTGGTCTGATGTGTCTAATCAATCACTGAAGGGCAAAACAGTAAAGGAGTAATTATAGTCTGCAACTGTTCTATCAGAATTTAGAGCACATCATTTTTTGGACTGTAGTGCTGTACAGCTGTGAATGATCAGAAAAACAGTAGTGAGCATGAAAAGAGTGTAAATTTTAAAGAATCATTTAAAGTGCTTTCACATGAATATGGCGTATTGCATGGCAAAGTCTTGCAAACTTACCCCAAAACACTGAGAGGTATGAAAAGAATACCTGCTCTATCTGTATTAGGAAATCAAATTCTCAACTGCAGTTGTGCTTGTGTGAGTCATCTCTTCCTGTTTCATCAAAAAATACTTGAACCTCTTAAGATACGATAATTGAGAGGTGTCTCTGCCTGAATTAAGGTGAAAAAGAGACCATATGCTGAAGTCAATAATAGGGATTTTATTTAATAATAAAATGTGAGGTAGAGAGATAGAAAGAAATAGGAAGGGGCAGGGGACAAAGATCACCAGATCAAGCAGAACATAGTCACCAGTCATGGATCTAGCAGCATCCCTTTGGTCTTTTTTCACTCTGGGCTTCTTGTTGCTGGAGGTTCTGAGGGCATTCAAAACTTTTCACTGTTCATACTTTTTAACAAACTAAGTAAGCAATGCTCATTGGCAACACAGTTCTCTTATTCTATTGCTCAAATGATTCCCTTGCTTCTAAGGATAATTAGTTCATATGCTTAGTCTTTCTCCTCTTTTGAGTTGGTGGCATCCTTGGGTTGGTGAGACATGAGTTGGTCTTGATCTCCTCCCTCAGAATTATTTTTACCCAGTCAGAGCTGATTTCAGCACAGTTGCTGAGTAGGCATTCTCTGTGGCCCTCAAATTCTGCATTCCTTTTTGTCCATTGTCAGTGATAAATTCTTCTCCCTCAGCTTTGTTAACCTCACACAAGGTCTGAGATAAGATGACAGTGCCACGCCTTTGCCTTACTTCAAATTCTTGCTGTGGTGGCTTAAATACAGTTCCAGGTAACCATGGAGGGATCTCCAAGGGGCTTCAGTGATTGCTGGTGGTCACAGGTGCCATCTGTAACAGAGCCTGGGGTGATCTTTCTTTGACTGGTGACAGGCATATAAGCAGTTGCTTCTGTACAGACTTTGCCATAGTGGGAATTTTTCTCTGGATGCATTACCCAGTACATACAAAAAGCAAAGACCTTTTGTGTTCTTAACAGTGTTTGAGACAGCAACTATGCTCTTCAAGTCCTTAGAGAATCATACTCTTCAGATGATTATGTAGAAACATCTTCTGAAAAGGTAATTTATAGTACATAAAATGGCATCTGTTGATCATCAGAGATTATGTTTAAGATAACAGCAGCAACAGAAGTTTCTCAATCTAGTGAGAATATTTAACAACAATTAGAGCTGTTTGGCTAAATCACTTAAATAGGTTTAAATAGATCGGTCTTAATAATTCAGATTATATACTCTTCATGTTTTAATATTAATTTGGGTACATCCAGTAGTCACAGTTTGAAGGTTTATACACTAGGTGACTTACATAGGAACCCATGACAGGAACCAGGAATAAAAGGCAAGGTAGGCATCATCCAACTACTACTCCTGTCTTGAAGACAGGATGGTAAAATGAACAGGCAGAAAATATGTTAGTGCCTTATATCCCAATCCTTTCCTTTGAACAATTCAGAAGTTTAAGGTAGCAGCTTAATGACTTCTTTTTTGTAACCATGAAAGGCTCTTTAATGGTTCATGACAGCCACTTCTGAGTATAATATTTTGGTGTTGCAATTTTGATACTATATGTATAATGAATCTGAGCACTTTAGTTGTCCAGGACTTGCTCATTCTGAATCTTAACTGAGAATTCAGTATATCTTGCACAGTGTTGGTTTGTAACTTAGATTTTCAGTGCTGCTGTGAAACTCTGACTTAACACAAAAAAATACCCTTTATCTGTTAAATTATGTTTAAAACAACATAACCTTCTCATTATAGTAATAATGGTATATCTTGGTCTCATGTGGGGAGATAATATTAAGTACTTTCACCTGTTTATTAATACATTCACACCAGATTTAGTATTGACTGTGGCTCATTTGATTTCATAGTATTGTTTGTCTATGCATACATCCCTGGTATTATAATTTTTAAAAATCCACTACAATCTTTGTCTCTCTAAAATTTGGCTGTTGTGAACATGAAAAAGACTGGATCCAGGCTGTGGGCAACAAAAAGAAAAGGCTTCTTTCAAAGTGTTGGGCAGGGTTACGCACAAAGCATCCATTTCTTCAGGGTGTTCACGAATTCCTAACTCAAAGAACAACTGAATTCAAATAAACAATGTGCTTCAACAGTAGAAAAAAACAATTAATATTTCTCATCCAAAAATAAGTTTCAGACTGTTATTTAGACTTATTAATTACCTCTGGTTAATTGGAAATCCAAACCTGAACTTCAGTGACACAGTGCTAATTTACTTCCTTTGTACATCTGGTTTGTAACAAAGCCGTTTACACAACATTGCATATAAAAAGAGCCCGTGTCCTGAAGAATTTATGCTGGAAATATACAGCAAAGTAATAAGCATCACAGGAAAAAACAAACTAACCAAACAAACAAATAAAACCACAGCAAACAATAACAGCAATCTAACAAAGCAAAAAGTGTTCTTGTTCTGGAGTTTGTTCCTGGATGAAGTGAAAATCAATAATTTAGCTGCACTATCAATTAAAATAGTGTATTTCAACAATTCTTGTCTGTTAGAGATTTACTGGACCTCTTACCATCAAAATGATATTCATAAGGCAGGTATAGACATGCCATGTTGTCATATGAAAGGGGCAGATTTTCTCTAACCCTTTATATTTGATCAAACTATTAGTGCCCCAGGATAAATAAGATCTTTGGGCTCTTCCAGTCCGAGGGTGCACTTTTATAGGCACCCCACTTGTTGCTTTAAATCAAAATAGAAAAAAACCCTTGCAAAAGTGTTAAAATAGTAAAGTAAAAAAGCAGATCTTTATTTGGAAGTTCCTGGTGTCCTGGTCGTGATGGGCACACGATCATCAGATTTCTGCAATTTTATAAGGTTAATTAATTAAGATATCTAACAGGTCCAATAGGAGATTCAATTGCCCCAGTAAACCACCCCTGGGTCAGCCCCTCGGAGCTGGTCCAAGAATTTCTTTGCCCCATTTCTCGTTATGTCTTGTTACCCCTACTTGGAAATAATACTAAAGAGCATTTCAGGAATGTGTTAGAAGATTAGCTTACTACTTTAAAATCTAACAGATAGAGATTTATCTATATCTAATAGATTTTCTAGAAAAATACCAGGAGCTGCATAATTAGTATACGGAGTTAAGAATATATGAAAAATACATAAAAAGCAAAAATCTTTATGTGTCGCAGTTTTGGAGACAGGCACACGACTGAACACTCTGAGTTCGTGTGAAAACAGCCAAGATTTACTGATGCTTGCTCTTTTTTTGTAGAGATTCAAAAATTCCTGCTCTTATACACCTGATTGGTCCATGTCTTAACACCTCCCAGCTCACTGGCCAATGCTGTGTCTGCATTCAGCACTGAATGGGATTGGCTGAGGTGCTTGGTTCAAACTCTGTTCAAGCCTATCACACTATACAGACAAACTCTAATTACCAATTAAAGTTAGCTCAAGGTCATAATTTGCACACATAAAGTATGATTCTTACCCAGTAGGCACCCGTATGGAAGAAAAGACAGTTTTAGCCCACTGACCAATCCCATAATTTACAATGAAGTATTCTTTGGCCCACTTATGCTACATTTACATTATTTTCTTTGAGGGAGGGTAATGATGAAGTTACGCTTGACGTTATTTGGTGTTTGGGTGGAGTTGAAGTGACTTTAGTCATTAGCATATGTAGGGCATATAGAGTAATATGTATTTTCAAGTTAATGAGGCAAAGTTTATCTTTCTGTTATCATCTGATCATTCTTTTGATCTAGTTCCTATTGGCTGTATGGTTCTTGATGGAGCAAAACTACAACACTGCTGTGTTGCTCCGCCTTTGTTTCATATCTGCATTGATTTCAACAGAGCACCTCTGTAAGCACCTTTGTGCCCCTTAATCCTATGTTTCATGTCTCTTAGAGCAGTACACCAAGTTCCCTCAGTGTTCCTGCTCCTATAATGTGCAGTTTGTCACTGCTGTACTATAGCCAATGTGTTCAATACTTTTTGTTGAACTTGTTTTTAGGTCCCACACATGCACTAAATTTTTGTCATGACCTTGGTACATTTAAACATTTCTAGTTTTCATTTATATCAAGTTCTTCATATTGCTAATTTCTTTTTATTAGTTTTCTCTCTGAAAGTAAAGACTTTGACCAAAGAACTATTGGGCAAGAATGCAGACAAATGTCGTAAATCATATATAGCTTTGAAGCTTCCCACCAAGAAGGTGCAGAAGTATTGGTCCTTTCCCTCTTCAAATTCTATTCCTCCACAGGGAGCACTCTAATGATTATTCACTGCCTTAAATCTCTATTTTTCCAACCCAATTGAGTTGAAAACCATTATGTAACACTAACATAGTTAGAATTCTCTGTATGAAGAAATGACCCTTGATATTTTTTCAGAATTTGGCTTTTTTCTTTGATTTATTTCTTTATCATATAATCTTTAACTCTCAAGCACATAATTCTCTTTCTAGAAAACAGGCTTTTCTGTTCAATATTTTTTCAGATGTCTTATTATAAAGCATTTTCCACATTTAAAAAGGCAGACTACACCAAGGAAATCAACACATTTTCCTATATTTTGTGAGAAATTTTCTTCAAAAAGCTGATAAAACTGATATAGATACCATGCAAAAATCATAAGTTGGAAAATATTAATCTGTAGAAATTTTTGTTGTTCTAATATGCAAGTAGGAATACTTGCAGGGGCTCCAGGGGAATCTTTTCTCTGGCACTTGGAACAGCTTCTTCCTCTCTTTCACTGACGTGGAATCAGCAGTTTCTGTTCTCACATACTCTCACTCCTCTGTCCCACAACTTTAGCATTTTTTTCCTCTTCTTACCAATGATATGCCACCAGCATCACTGATGGCTTAACATCAGCCAGTGACAGGTCCTTGGAGATGGTTGGAACCGTCTGTGTCCAACGCTGGGGCAGCTCTGGGTGTCTTTTCGCGAGTCCTGCCCCTGCTACAAAACCTTGCTGTAAACCAAATACATTAAATCTAAAAGAAAACATAACCACGAAACAAAAAACAAAGCCACAAAACCTAAACAAAACAAAACAAACAAAAAAAACCCCACAAAAACATCTCCTACATACCAAGCTGGAAAAAAAAAATTAAATTGAAGGAAATTTTGAATCAGATTTATAAGCAGAAAATACTTTGTTCCCTTCTTGCTGAAAAGAGCACTGAACTGTTTTTAATGTGAGTCAGTCTTGCTTTCTGACTCAATCTCCTGAATCACTAGCAAAGGTTCAGAACCATCAATCAAGAAAAAAAAGGTATGTGTGGAGGGCTCCGAGAGGGTGGCAGTGGAGCTGGCAGCTCTCCCCTGGAGGGCATGGAATGAATGATGCCCTCGACCAATTATCTTTCAAGTTTGTTAGCCAGTAAGCTTGGTGTTATACCCCTTGCCCTGATTGGTCTTTATCCCTGTTATCCCATTGGTCTTTATCCCTGTTATCTCTTTGGTCTTTATCCCTGCAATACCATTGGCTCTTATCCCTGTTATCCTATTGGTTCTTATCCCTCTAACCCCATTGGTCCGTTTTGGATCCTCTCCCCCATTGGTCCCTTTTTCAATCCTTCCCCTCATTGGTTGTTTTGTTGAACCCCGCCCCCTTAGTAGTGTATAAAACCCCAGTGCTCAGGCACTTCAGGGTCTTTGAGGGATCTCTTCTTCACCAATAAAGAAGTTTTCTGAGGAGCACTGGAGACTCTGCCCTTTTTTCTGCGCCGCTAGGAATAGGAGCTGCCACCTCCGTTTTGGGACCCCACAGCCCACCTAGAGCTAGTGGGCAGAGGTATTTCGGTACCTCAGCTAGAAGAGCTGAGCCTCCGTGCCATATCACAAAAGAGCTAAATCACCAACAGAGAGCCTGTGCCACCTGGTCAGGACTGCCCTTTTGAGGTCGTGGCCCTCCAGCAAGGCTAGCTGGGGACGGAGTGGTTGGCGACAGGTATGAGCCCTTGAGATGTTTTGTTTGTCTAAATGAGTTTGCTTACAGATTCAAAGTGGAACCAAATTATCCATGGCTGACTTGCAACAGACGAGGATCTGACAGATAGCTTCTGAAGAACTGTCTAGAGTCAGGTGTTTCACCAGTTCTGCAAACAAAACAAAATATAAACCCTTATGGTTAAATCTATGGTAAATTGTGCAGTTCAAATTTATTTGTTTTGTATACCTTCATCTGCTTGAGATTCATAGTCAATGGTCCCTTTTTGATGGTAATTCCAAACATTTCTCAAGACTGAGTCAATTAAACTTTGACCTGACAGATACCACTTCTTATAAATATTCCTTATGAATTCTTAGACTAGTGTAAAACCTTATCCACTATGAAGGAAGGAGAACAAAAGAATACAGCTACTGGTCAGTGTCCTCAGATGACACAAGAGTGCTCTGGTCTTAAGTAATTCCTTGTGACTAAGACACCTTTCTGCTAAAGCATGCTTTTCTGCGTATTCTATGAGAACGTTACCTTTAGAAGTCTAGACAAAAACACCAATTAATTCAAATTTCCTATCTCCTAAGCATGCCCATTAATTCTTTTCTAACGCAAGATCTTTACAACCTCCTGATAACATTCTTCAGCTTAAAAATAAAATGCTATAAAAAACCTAGCAACACATTCTTCTCAGGAGGGGCTTGGTCTGTGTGTACTAGGATAATGCTAAGAGCAGCTGCCAAGCTGTGCCTTTTAGAGGAGCTGGGCTCCACTGCTCCCTGTCTAACTCTTAGCCTTTCTTTAGTTCTAGTCAAGGTTTAACAAAAATGCACACAGAATATTCAGACCAGATGTTCTGGGTCTGTATCTATTCCAGAAGAGGGGGTGCAGGCAGTGTCTGGCAAAGATATAGACACCTATTTAGGGTGGCAGAGCAACTGCTGAGGAAGAAGTTCTGTCACTGCAGCACTGTTGCTTTCTTCTGACCATGTAAAATTTAGGCAGTAACTTTTCATGAAAATGTCTTTCTCTTAGTTCCCTGGGTCATGCAAAGCTCATGGAATTGTATTGCCTACATATGCAGTGTATTAGTAGTAGTGGGATCATGATCAATAAGCTGCATATATGGCAGAAACTTGCTCAACTCCATGATAAACCCATTTTATCTTTTACAGAATTGTAGAAAGAATTAGAGAGAGCAAACTAGACATATGGGGTTTGGGCTGGGGAGATTTTTTTTTTCTTTCTTTCTATTTTTTTTTTGTCTTCTCTATTTTAATATTTGACACGATATCCAAAGAAATTTTAGAAATTTAGTTCATATCTAAATAGGCATGAGGTCTGATGGATGAAGATTGACTGAGGCAATGCAGAGAAAAATCAGGAACAACATTTCAAGATAAAATGCAGTGTCATATACTGCCCCAGGGGTCAGAATCATCTCTTGTCCTATTAGACATCTTCATTAACAACCTGAAAGTAAGAGTAAAGAGCATATTAATGAAACTTGCAATTGAAAGGGCAGTAAGCATTCATGAGAGAGAATACAAATGCCACTAGAAAGTACAGAAGTATTTGAAGAAAGAAACTTGAAAAACAGTTTAATTGGAAAAAAAATTAAAATAAGTATTATGTAGGAAGATGACTCATGGATGATAATGTTAAAATAAGAATAATAGAAAACAAATAGCCACTATGATTAAAAATGGTCAGAACATTTTTACTAAGTTTATTTTTTCAGATGTGTCAAATTGTTTAATGCTGTGAATATCCATGGAAAAAGTGAGTTTCTACATCTTATTGCACACTATATCATCCAGAATTATTAAAATATCCTATTTTGATCTTTAACATGCTTAAAAATTATTAGTTTTTTATGCAAAAATGTTAGTTAATTATAGGTGACATCATTTACAAGGATAAAATTGCAGCATTTAGAAAATGTCACAATGCAATATTCTAACTGACTTTAATATAGGGGATTATTGGTTCTTTTTTTTTTTTTTCTTTTTTTTTTAACTATTTACCTCAGCTCTTAAAAAGAGAGAACATTTAATTTTTGAAAACTTTCTGGCAGTGTTGACATTTCTTTTCCAGCTCTAAATGTGATATTTCAGGGGAAAAAATAATCCAAGGTCAATGGTGATTTTGGTATCATATGCCAAAACATTAAGTAATCAATCATGAAAGTATTAGTCACTGTCTGTCAGTCTGTTAAGACTGTGTCTGGAATACTTTATATATTTCTCAACATCTTGGTACCTGATTGGGAAGGGAAAAGGAATAAGCTGAACGAAGATCAAAGAAGAGCAGCTAACATGATTAGATTGCTTGAGAAATTCATCTAAGAAAAAAGATCACAAACATCTAAATATTCACTGCTTGACTAAACATGCATAGCTATGTAGCAAATTAAAAAAATGATAAATAGAAACACTTATTTAGACAATGTCTAATCAACCTATGGGACATATTGCACTGAGTTGTAATTGATGTTAGATGCCTGAAATGAAAAAGAAAAAAGACAAGAAAAAAGTCTAATCTTTCTTGAATAATATTTACAGCAGCAACTACAGAAAGTATATTAAAAGAAAAATATAAGAAAAAACTACAGAACTTGTTTACATCTTCTCAAAAAGAAAAGTTTTTTGTAGGTGTAAAACTCACCAGTTTTTGTAGTTTATCTCATAAAGCCTCACTCTAAAGTGGAGAATTTCTCTATCTGGTCAAATGTGGTGTACTAGATGAGTCCTTGACAGGAGCTGTTTCTTTTTCTTGTACAACCAAAGAAGAGAGACACTACAACAGAGTATTAGTGAACACTGCAATGAATGTAGTGATTGGGTAAGATTTTCCCGTAAATGCCTAATAGAAAAACACAGGCTGAATTTCACTCAACAGGAATTCCTTAGGCTCAGTCTTACAAGGTCTTAGTGAGATTTATATTGTGTAACAGTGTGGAGGGGTGCAAAAGGATCTAAACTTGTCTCTGTTTACTTTATCACTTTCTTTTAGTTATACAGAGCCACTTTATTCCTCATAACATTAATAACCAGAAGGCTTCTTTTGAAGGTAAGTCCAAAATCTTGATCAGTCTTTTCCTCAAAACACAGCTACCTTTCAAAGATGAAATCTTGCTACTTCTTCATGGCTACACTGACCTAGAACTAACCTTGTAAACCAGAAAACCTCCATTCCCATTTCTTCTTTACCTGTTAGTTACTAACAGCTAAATGTTTATTTCTTTGTGTGTTTTTGGGTTATGTTGTTTGGGTTTGGGTTTGGGGTTTCTGTGTTCTTGGTTGGGTTTGGGGTTTTTTTGGTTATGTTTTTCTTCTTTTCTTGCCCCCTCCCTTCCCCCAGTCACCACTGGATTTTGGAAAGTTAATTTCTATCCAAGTCCATTCTGTTATTTTAGTTCATTTTAAGATTTGTCTCCTTGCTCCCAGGGAATGTAATACTTGCTCTATGTGTATCTGCACTTATTCTTAACTATTTAGAAAACATTTCAAAAGAAAGAAATGTTAGATATAAATTAAAGTTAGGTTTAGGTTTACAGTTGTTTTGGGGAGTTTTTTCACCTGAAAAATGTTATTTTCTTTAACTTCCTCCTTCTCCTACTTCTGTCTGGCATTTTTTAACAGAAATGTTTCCAGAGATACAGTGTGCAATATATGCAGTGTGAAATGAATTAAAATCTGAGACATGCACCCTGCACAGATGTTTTTCATTTGCAAAATTAATTGGTCACATTGGAAACACACTGGATTCATGCTGAGAGGCGTTGGTGGGATTTTGGCCTAAAGAAACTGGAAAATATCAGATCTATTTGTTGATGCTTGAATGTTAATAAATACAAAAACAAGGACAGTGTTTAGGATTGTTGGTTCACAAATGTTAAACAATTGTTTACATTTTCCTGCTACTACTCACAGTGTATATGTAACACCTATGGAGAAAGAAACCCACTTTAATAAATAGTTCCAGTGAAAAGGGAGAAAAGAAAAAATCTATTTAGTAATACAAAGGGCTTTTTCGAAGATTAAGCTGACATATATGCATTCTTGAAAACAATTATAAAGGAATATTTGCTGTCTTTACAGCTGCTTTTGACCTAGTTTTCTGGTGCTGTAATGAGTATTTCACCTACTTGATTACCTGACTGATAGTATTCATATTTCTGCAGCATAATTTTTTCTTATCTCTTTCCACCTACAGATTACTGTACTCAAAATTTCAAAATCCTTTTTTAACTGACTGTCCTGGTTTCAGCTGGGTTAGTTAGTTGTCTTCTAAGTAGCTGGTACAGTGGCTGTTTTTGATTTAGTATGAGAATAATTTTGATAAAACACTGATGTTTTTATTCTGAATCAAGGACTTTCTAGTGTGTCACACACTGCCAGCAAGCAGGTGCACAAGTAGTTGGGAGGAAGCACAGCTGGAACAGTTGACTCAAAGTGGCCATAGGGGTATTCCACACCACATAACATCATGCTCAGTATATAAACGGGACAGACGTAGATGGGAGGAGCCAATCGTTATTTGGGGATGAGCTGCACATCAGTCATTGGATGGTGATCAGTTGTATAGAGCATCATTTGCAGTACATTCATTTTACATTGATAGAGCTTGAGACTGCAAGAAGTTAATGACTGCTTCTAATGTGATAGGGGTACATGGAAGATGTTTTTGGATTGAAGCCCAAAATTCTGCTGCAAGTCTCTCCATCTCTTGAAGTTACTATTTTAGTTAATTCCTTCAGTCTCTCTTCATCTCTTGCAAAGCCTATTTCAATTAATTATTTTGCTTTCCTTTTTCTCTCAGCTTTTATTTATTATGTCGTTATGTTCTTAGACTGATGCATTACATCATGTAATACGGAATAAGTATAATTGAGTTACCTTAGGGATAGTAGTAGCAATGCTATAGTTGAAGTTGAATTGGCTGTTATACCATAAATATTTGAAGCGTGATTAATATCTTGGCAATTTCTAGTCTCATTTGGAAAAAAAGCTGAAATGTAAGCTGAAAATATAGCTGTAAATCTACATAAAGGGAAAATATTCTGAATTTATCACCTTTTCTAAAACCTGTCTAGGGAAAAATTTTCCCCTCTCTGCAGAAAGTGAAATTTGCAATCAAGTTCTTGTTCAGATTTTTTATTTCCTAAATTCTTTGAGGCTTTGTAATGCTTACTTTTTTCTTGGGTTATGTCTTAGGACAGATAAGATCTCATAATCATGATCTTCCATAACATGAGAAAGTTTTTTTTTATTGAAAAGTTGAAGAGTTTACCTCTATGGAAAGGAAAAATTAAGAATTGCTGCCCTGTAAACAAGGTAGTAGGCTAAGTCTGTGTAAAATACCTTAAAAACTACATAGAACCTTTACAAACTACCTTTTGGTCTGTTAAGAAAAGTCTGAATTCTCACAAATAAATCTGCCCCTCTATGTTGTATGTTAAAGGAGTTTGAAACAACAAAGTTCCCAGTTTCTCTCTCAAAGAAGAAAGATAAATCCAGACCACAATGCCACATAAATATCAGAGAGATAAAACATGTCAGGAGGAATATGAGCCAAAGAAAAATTGACTGAGACCAGCAGCTAATCTAACTTCAGCCCAGAAAGACTTTGGATTACTGTGGTGAAGTTTTCTTCCATTTCCTCCTTCCATCTTATTCCACCTTTTAAACATTACATGCATTAATTTAGAGAAGAAAACAGTATATAACTGCAGCTTAAAAACCCCACACATAGTATTTTCTAAGGTTAGGATATTAAGATTGCCTCCTGTCTTATCTTGGCATGAAGGCACTTGCATTCATTGGTGTAATAAAAGGTTTGATGAGCTAAAACCCTCACAGGAGTTTTAACAAGGACAGACCTTTGGGAAAATAGATGAAAAAGCATTTGCATTTTTTTGTCCTTTCTATATCAACAGTTATTAATTATTTTATTATTTATAGAGTTTCATAATTTGTTTAGTTAATGGCACCTAAAACTAGTATTTATAAAAATAAAAAAAATAAAAATATATTTGCACAAGCATATCAATACATATCAAAAAATAGGAGCTAGCCCTGAATGGTACATAGTAATTTATCAAGATATAACAGGTTTATCAGAACACAAACCAGAAACCTGAACAAAGTAAAAATCAGACTTGTTGGATCAAACTGATTAAACAAGGTTTAGAAAATAAACATTTCCAACTTTCTGACATTCCAACTCCTTCCATCTTGCTGACAGATTTGGCAGCTTTCAGGACTTCAAACATTCTTACTGTGAGCATAACAGTTTCCTTGTCTATAGGAGTAGTCGTTGACCCTTTTCTTAGATTAGACTTAGCTCTGCTCTCTGCATCATCCTCTGCTTTCCTCACCACATTCAGCATGTGTCATTATGTGTCCTCTGCTCCTGTATACTTGCCTAACTGATGATCCTGGAGATTCTCCCTACTGTGCATGCATCCATTAACTCAAAGAAGTCGAAATTTTACCTTTCCCCTTGGTCCTACCTGCCAAAGCATGCAGCAGCCTTGACAATGAAATCACTCTTTTCTCTCTGCTTCCCATCTTGTCCTATACAATATGTAGCACACGTACAATAAACTATGAAAACTCTCAATGAGTAGATAATTTGTGACAAACGTGAATTTGTCTTGAACACTGCATACTGCATAACTGGGCACTCAGCTCATAGAAATAAAGGAGGAGCTTTGTATATAT
Organism: Brachypodius melanocephalos; assembly: GCA_013398615.1. NCBI lineage: Eukaryota > Metazoa > Chordata > Aves > Passeriformes > Pycnonotidae > Brachypodius > Brachypodius melanocephalos. Next base: position 45,042,284 of record VZSR01003807.1, on the reverse strand, counting down.
AATTTTTTTGAAGTGTGTGAGCATAAGCAATATAATAAAACCACCAACAGAAAAATAAGTTAATTTGTAGTTTTCCTGGTTTTTTTGTTTTCATTTGAAATATTATAATTCCTTCAATTCCTATTAGCAGTGTATACACTCCTCACCAGGTGCTAGTCCATAACCCCCAAGAAATTGTCTTCATGAAAAAGTCAACACAAATTCTAGCTATCAATTAACATTATCTCAAGGGCTTAGGGCGGATTCAAGATATAGATAGGCTTTCTATTTGAAGCAGATAAGTTAATTCTAGATGAAAAAATGAAACAAAATACAATTGTGACAACTATTTCTCAATTTTTAGTGTGTTTTGAGATGTATGCATCAAATAATAACATTTCCTAAGCACAGCCTTTAAAACTTGTATGAAAAATTTGGTTGCTTCTGAAGGACTAGAAAACAGCAGTTTATTAAGGCATCAAAAGTTTTGTTAAAAAAAAAAAATCAAAAGTCATGCTCATCACTATGTCATTCTCTCTGAACAGTTGTATTTTTCTCTTCCAAATAAATACACAGTCCTTGTCTGGTTAAAAGAAAAGCGAATAGAAATATAATTTCTTAATTTGAAATAGAAACTCTGGTCTTCAACCTGATTTATATGATATTACATCATAATTAATTTATTCATTAAACAATATAACCTAGATTTAATATCATTTTAAAGTCAGGTAAAATATATAACATACAAGACCCAAAAGAAGCTACAAGTTGCTTAAAATGGTTAAAGGAAAAACAATGCTAATACTTACAGTGAACTAAACTTTCTAAAGGGCTTGAATTGTTTTATAATTTTAAAAAGTCATCTAGAAAATAACTACAATTAAAAGGTTTAAAATGTTTTAATTTTCTTTAAAAATCTACTTTTTTTTTCTTAAAAGGTGAAAAGTAAACTTCAACTTACACAAATCTTATTTAAATGTGTATGTTTTATGTACAAATTATTTTCTATAGTCTCTAATCCTGAACTGCATGAGGAAGATGTAAACTCTTCCTGATAAAATAAATGTATTTACTAGCAAATATTATTTTGAAAGAAAACTGAGATGAAGTGTGATATGTGAGATTTTGTGTGATAACTGGAAGCACTGTTTAAGGTAACTATTCAGAGCTAAAATATTAAACAAAAGTACTGTAGCAACATGTATTGAAATATACGTTACTGGGTAATGACTTGTATGTCGTCAGGAAGAGATGCCTGATATAGTGATAATGACATGCAGAATTTTAATAAAGTTTAGTGAAAAATGGACTTAGAAGCTATCAGCTGATATTAAAATAATAGTAATAATACAAAGGATATTTTCCAGAAATACTTTCCATCGAATTCTTCTTCGTCCTCTACAAGCACCAGATCAGGAAGATGGAACAGAAGGTGTTACTTTTCTTCAGTCTCCTTTCCCTGCATAAAAAGGAAAGACTGCAGTTAATGCATCATAATCACCTGTGATTTTTCTCTCACTTTAAAAGTTCTAAAATTTTGAATAAGATTCAAAAATCAGAAATTTTAAATAAGATTCAAAAATCAGAAGTTTTCCTTTCCTAATTATTTAGGTGTTCAGAGAGTAATCCAAGGAAATTATTTCTCTGAAATGTTCCCTCTAAATGTAAATATCCTATAGCTTTTCCATGTGGCTAGTAATGTATTTACCAACAAAACAAAATTTGTTATTATTGCTAAAGTAATCAAGGCTAGTGTAGAATATTTAATCTAATAGGAAGATTAGAAGTGTACCTGGAAATCATAAAGAATTTATTTATAACAGAAATTAGAAAAAAAATTCTAAAGAAAATAAATTTTGAAAAGCATTTGGATTTTGTCTCTGGTGCTCATGTAAAAGACAGCCCTTAGGCTGAAAGCATTTATATGAAAATATAATAAGTGTTTGGAATATTTTAAAACAGATTTTTGTATCTTATCCATAAAAGTGATGCATCAAAATAATGTCTTTAAAAAGAGATATAATTGTAAAGATGTTGTTAGACTAGCTTTCTCCAAGGAAATATTTATGAGTTTAAAATGCAGCTGAAACCATCAAACTTATGTTCAGCCAACAAGGAACGACAGGATTAAAATTTTAGTCCAGATCAAGTTTCAAACAGGAATGTCTTTCTCTTTCAGTGAAAATATGAAAGCCAAGCAAATAAATCTCTCTGAACCAAGTAAGTAACACTGCCAGTGCTCTGTTCCTGTCTTTGAAGTAAAATCCCCAAAGTGTCCTCTCAGGACATTGAGGCTTGAGGAAGGAAGATGGTTTTGTGTGGTCTCGTGCATAATGCATATTGCAGAGATTTTACTACATCTAATGACTAAGTTACTACCAGGTTTTGCCAGTCTCCCAGCTATTAATTCAAACAATTTGTTTGTTCCCAGAATGAAGTGGAGAGTGATCCATGACTTTGATCATGTATGGTTCATTCTGTAGTGAAGCAAGAAGAGGTCCAAATTAGCAGGATATACAGTGTGAAAATACTGAAAATTCTCACTTTATTATGTGCCTGTGGTCTTAAGATAACTGAAAAATGGATTAAATGCACCAAAAGACATAGCAATACTCTGATGCCCTATCTTAAACACTTTGAAATTTGTAACAATTATCTGTGAAGAATTGTATTGGGTCTACAAATTACTACAGAATACAGATTGCCGTCTGAGAATTATTGAGAATTACTATTTAAAGACATTGTTAAAAATCATTAAAAATTTTCTTTTTAATCTCTAAATTTCATTCTAATCTCAGGGAAAAAGAATTACTAAGCCAAGTATGCAAAAAAAGGTAGGTCTATAATGATATGTACTTGCTGAATGACTGAGCTATGGAATTGGATAAAGATTTAAGTAAATAATGGTTATTATAGTTTTTGACACATGAAAGTCCTCTGTAAGAAAATCATTGCACATAAGTTTCTGAAAAAGAGGAATATTTACAAGTGAAGAAGGCTTTGTGGAATATAATTCCTTTTTCTACCTGTGCATGTTATAACATCATCCCTCAAAGTATATATAAATATGAAATTAGAACCTAGGACAACTCAGATATGCAGAAAAATTTTAGTGTCAGTGAGCCAGACTTCTCTTTCAGATGAACAGAGGAATTTGGGATGTTGCTGTTCTGTCACTGAGTCAGATTCACCTTCTTCTAGTTGCAAAAAGAATAACTATTTGATCACCCAGGGGGTGATCTTGTTTCCATAACTTGTTTCCTGATGTTATTGGTATGGAAATACTTCTCAGTATCTCCCTCCTGAAGTTTGCTTTATTCTTTATGTAAAGAGAAATTGTCTAACCTGATTTCTTAAAATTGGTCCTATTTCCACTGAATATGGAAACTGAGCTTTAAAATTATTCCTTTTTTTGCTTCTTTCTATTTTAAAAAAGGTAATTTTGTGCTTATCTCATCTTTCTCCCCTTCACTTTTTTATTGACAGATGAAAGGTGATTGGAAATAGCCAGCATAAATTCATCGAGATAAATCATGTTTGATCATGCTTGACTGTGTCTGGAATGCTTTGTCCAGTTTTGCAACCCAAATAAAAGAAAAATATTCATAAGCTGGAATTCAGCCACCTGAGGTTGGTCAGGAGCTAATTGCAATCTTCCAGTATTTTCAGAGAGCTCATCAGGTTGTTAGAGCCAGGCCATTTATCCACATATGTGATAGGAGGATCAGTGTCTGAAACCCTAACAGGGTGACAGGGCAAGTTCAGACTGAACCCAGGAGCAAAAATTCACTACGAAAATCAGTAAGCATTGGAACAAGTTACCAAGCCATTTCTATAAACTCTGTCACTAGGGGCTTCTGAGAGCTAGGTGGAAAGAGCTGAGTAACCTGCTCTAAGAAAAGTGTGGATGAGGTGCAGCAAGAGGAAGAAATTGTCCCTTTCTTGGGATATGAAAGGTCACATCCATGTGCTTTGTGACAGCAGATGGTACTATGTATAGAATACAGTGCAAACCTCTTCAAAGCACTGATCAGAGATGGTGGAAAGGCAGGCAAGGGGATGGGGACAACACGGGAATGATGTCAGCACCTGGGGGTACAGGACATGACACCACATGCATCCAAAGGCCTAATTATATTTTGCTGCAATCACAGCAAACAAATAACCATTAAAATAGCATTAGAAAATTCATTATTAAAATTATTCATAATCAAATTAGAAGTCTCAGTTCTAAATCAATTCTTTCTTCATGCTTGGAAAGAAGGTTCAAACAGAAAAGATTTTTGGAGATGAAAGAAATAGACTACTTTGCAGTGATGTTATCTGAATGTAAGAGGAGCCTGAATTCCATAACTTAAAATTATATTCTGTCTCCACAGGTACATACATAGATACAGGCAGAAAGCAGTCATTATATTCAAGCACAGCAAGGTTTGAAGCATAGAGTTATTATAAAACAAGGATTTTTTTTTTTTACATTATTAGCAAAAAACCACCCATTTTCTAAACAACAAAGACTTCACCTTGTGTATATAAATAAGAATTCAGAAGACTACCTAGAAAATTATGGCTGAACGAAACTCTTCCAATTGCACGTACTGCTTTCAAACTGTTTTCAGTGACAAGTACAACCTTGAATATGTACTAAAGCTAAACAATAAAAACCAAACAAATCATGATCCTTGCAGCCATATACACAGTAGCTCATGGCCATTTTCTCATCTTCCTTTAACATTTTCTTCATCCTGGCAGTATAACAAATGATAGCATAGGTGCTGTCTCTCCTGATAAAGTTTCTGTGCTCTTTGCTGTTAGCAACAGCCCCAAAATACAGTCTGAATGGTCTATCATATCTAAGTGTCTGCGAGACTGATTTCAGTGCTGCCATTCTGCCCACTGAATCACTGTCTAGTTCTCTTGTACTTTTTCTTTTCTAGTTTTTGCAGTAGTGATAAGACTGCTTCATAACAGCTTTTTTTTTTTTTGTCCTGAGAGCATCCACGGTTGTCCAGGTAGTGTAAGCGGGGTTGAGGTTTATTTGACACTTGTCTTTAGGCAGTCGTGTTATGCTGTTAGTATTTCTCCACTCAGTGCTTTATTGCTCTGTCGAATGTGATGAGGTACAGGTTTGTTACAGCAGTAGCAGCAGTTGCTTGTTTGTGCTGCTGGAACCAACATCTTATCTCCATGCTGATGACCTGCAGTTAGAAGCATTGGCCTTCTAAGATACTGGCAGATTCAGAAATTTTTACAGACTTCACCAGTAAGACTTGAATAGTTGCTTACCCAGGCTTATGTATGCTAAGTTTGTTTACTTATCCTCACTATCATAAGTCTCAACAAAATTTGACAAAGAGTATCCTCATTCTCATCCTCACGGAGGTCCCATGTCTACAGCTCTGAAGGCAGAATTTTTCTTCAGTTATTAGGATATTTGATTTCTTGTTCCTTGTATGAAGAGAAATTATCTCCAGACGGTCATCCTGACACCATGTAAAGCTTAAAAAGGTCCCTAAAAAATGTAGGAAATAAACATCTCCAGAGCATATTACAGAGTACCTCAGAAAAGGATATAGTTATGTGGAACATAATCTGGATATATGATAAATAAGAGAGATGTATCCCCAACATAACAACATAAATAAAGGTAAATGTTTACAAAGCATATTCTGCATAGGGCCAAAATATTTCATTATTTTTTGGCTAATTAGTAAAGAGCTAAACAGTTCCAAGATTCTCATTCTGACTTCAACATTCACGTGTAGTCTACAATATGTAGTCTACAATTCCCACATCCTGTTTTATTTATCCACCCAAATGGATTTTCCCCCATCCAAATAATTATTTTAAAATGTTATTTAAATGAAAAACAAAACAAAAAATCCCAATCTGATAATATATTTTACTATAATATTTTTAAAACAATATATTATTTATTTTTATTTTATTTTGTCAAACTCCAGAACTTTCTAAACCATTCTGGAAATATTTGATAGTTTAAAGATCAGCTGGCCATGAGGATTTATCTAAATTTTAGCTTGTATTTCTTACATCCTTTTATAAGATTTTCTTTTCTAAATAATCTTCTGCATTCTAATTGGCTCTGTGAGCAACACCTCTCATTACCTGTTCTTAGGAGTCATTATATTTCAAGTTAACTCTCCTTGTTTCTGTTTGTTATATATATTTCTTTGCCTATCATCTCTCTTTTACTGAGGTGTATAAACTATAGTTAACAGATAAAAATATCAACCTAAAAGTGGCTTTGGTGTTCAAAGGTCAGCTTTAAATTCACTATTCATGCAGGTTTTTCTCAGAAATCTAAATATTCTGGGGTCAGAAGACAATACTGAGGGGTTTTTTTCATGTGTATGTGTGTTTGTTGCATGGTAAGTAATCCTTCAGGAAGACTCTCAAGGTAAAGTAGAGATAAACCTTGATGTTTTACTCAAGTATTGGAAAGAGAAGAAAAACTAACAAGACCTCAACTCTTGTTAAGATCTGAAGTTCTTCAAAAAATGTTCATAATTTTTGGATTGGATACATAATTATGCACATGATGAAGTGGGTAAAAAAAGTAATGCAAATTTCAAATCAAAGGCCAGAAATAAATGGCCATTTATAAAGCCATAACTTTGAAAAGTTTACTAAATGTACTTTTCAAGCGCCAAAATTGAATGAATATAAGTACCACAGGTTATAGCTTGACCTTTATTTCTCTTACAACTGTCAGAAATACTGAATGGATTTGTATGCCACAAATCAGAAGAACTGCTTCTACTTTGCCCATAGGAAGAAAATGCTAGTTTAATCTGTTCATAGAACATGCAATACTGCATTCAGAGCTTTAGGGAAATTTATATGACAGAACTGAATTGTGATTTATGATAAGTTAAACACCTTCATACTTCATTAGAATTCTCCTAGCATTGTGAAATATTTTGGAGACTTTACTCAGAAATTTTGCAGTGAAGGATTCAACCTGGGGTTAAGACTTATTTGTAATTATATATATTAAGTACGTGACTGTTTTAGTACCAGTACATTATTCTTGAAGTATCCATGGCTCAATGGGAGCTTTCCCTGGATGGACCAATGCGCTGGTTTAGCACAGATAGCAAAAACCAATTAGTAACTGGCTTTGAAATTGACAACTGGATTAACCAATTAAATATAGGGATATGCCTCTGGGCTACATGAATTAAAAATTGGAGGAATTGCGGGAAACTCCCTTTTCTTTCCTGCCTTGGAACAGGTAGCAGGGCCAGTCCCAGTCCGCTGTGTGTCCCCCTGGGGCCTGGTGGACCGGCCGGGCCCAGCCACTGCAGCCGTCTCAGCTCGGGTGGGCCCGATGGCTCCCGGGCAGAGGGAGGAGAGGAGATTATGCCCCATCCTGGCCAAGCCCGGGTCCAAGTGGCCGCTAACATCTGCTGCTAAGCCACTCTTCCATCATGGCCCGGGCCAAGCTCACCCACCTCCAGCAGCTGCTGGACAGAGGAAGCAGGAGTGAAAGCCCTGCCATGCCAGAGATCCTGGCTCCAGCCTCAGCAAGGCCTGGGTCTGCTACCTTCAGCCATCTCCCTGGGAAGAACCGGCATGCCCTTTGCAGACCTGGGAGAATGTTAACTCTTCTTCCCTTGTAATCGGCATTGGTGAGGCTG
>VZSR01003807.1:44997624-45034544 GCA_013398615.1 Brachypodius melanocephalos | reverse complement strand
TAAAGTCAGTAAGGAGAGAGAGTAAAAATCCTAATTGAGAGGAGATGTAGAAGATGCCTTATTTTTTTTTGGCTGAAAGTCTTTTGTGACTAATGATAATGCACTGTAATATATTAGAATATCCCTTTAAATAGTGGAGAATATGGATTGGGGTGATGATTGTTCAGATTGTGGATTGAAGCAAAGGTATTTGTGTTGGACTAAGTAAATATTGATCTTATGAGAAGCTATGATCCCTAGAGAAGTTTGAACAAAGAGATAGAGGTGAGATAAGAAGCCCTCCGCCCCAAGACAGAAGAGAAAAGAGACCTCTGTTCTATGAGGTGAAGAAAATCCCTTGCTTTTGGAGCTGTTCATCTTGAAAATGACACCCCAGCTATGTCCATGACCCATATGCAGCTGGCTGGAAACTGCTAATGGGAGGGACTTCACAAAAGCAAGTTCCCGGGCAGCTGGTTTTTTGTGAGAATAAAAGCCCAAAAGAGAACTGTTCTATGTTGCCTGTGGGGAAATTCCGTGGCAAACTAAAGAGACTTGTCTCTCCAAATGAACTGATAAAAGACTATTTTATGGATGGTAAACTGACCAAGAGTTCCAGGTTTTGTCTCTCTGTGTTGTTAGTGGGAAAGTGAACATCGTGGGGAGGCAGAAACGTTTTGAAGGTTTCACTTTGATTCTCACTCTTCTTTTAGTGTGTGTTAATAAATCTATCTTTATACCCTTTAAATTTGAGCCTGCTTTGCTTTTCTCCTAATCCCATCTCACAGCAGAAAAGACACTCAGTCCACTACACAAAAATTTGGCAAACAAGAGTTGAAGAACGTGAAACCATTACAACCAAGCTACACCGAAGTGCTAATTTAACACATATGTAAGAAAACCAAATGTATTTATTAACTAGAAAATATAGCTGTAATACCAAGGGTTAGGAATGTTTGAAGTTACATGTGTTTTGTACAGTGTAACCCAATTTTTTTTTTCCTCATCACCATATTTCTTTTAATAATATCTGTGCACTTAACTTGCAGAAAAACCTAAATCTAAAGAAAAAAAGTCTCCATAAGGCTTCTGAAGCATGCCTACACAATTTAAGCCCAGAGGGTAATTATATTTTATAGTAATACTATTTCTTTTAACATTCTGATAAGCGTAATAGGTGCAACTGATTGACATGAATGGAAAGAGGGGATCGTAAATTATGCATTAAATTAATTGTTATATCACACTCAGAATTTCAGTCAAATTAGAAGTTTAAAGTACAAAATATTAGTCCAGTGAAATACTTGAGTAGGATAGACTTAGCAATGAGGATGTGGATGGAGAGGGAGAAAGAGAGAGACACAAACAGGCAAATAGATATCTCGCATTAAAATGTCCATGTGCATTAATGTACAGTTGTTATACAAAATGGACTGATCAATATTTAAAAATCATCATTGAATAAAAAATAAATTTCACCAAATGTCATTTTTGTTTCAAAATTTGAATTAAAATTCACCAGATCCTGAAACTCGTTTTCCTCAAAATTTGGTTTGCTGCTCAAAAGTAAAACACAATGGAAACTTAATGTTAAAGAATGTTTAACTCTTTGTCTCAGTATAATTGAGAAGATATTTTAGTAAATTTCTTTTGATGCCTATTTAATGTTCCAAAGTATTTGCCAACTAGTTTTAACTTTAGAATAATTAATGTATTTTTTAGTCCTGTTACTCAGTTCAATTTGAAAATATTTCTTTTATAAATTCATATTCATTCATATTCCCATGACACTTCAATTTCCTCCTAGTCTTTTTTTGATTGGATCCTACACTCTTCCACCTTGGCATGATTCTTTCAACCTAAATGTCACAATAGACTCTCTTGAAACTTAAAATAGAATAACACAAAAGTATCAAAAGCATTCTTTTTTCTTTTTTTTTTTCATTTCACAAGTAAATGAGTATTCATTTTCTCTCTGGTTTTGTTGTTGTTGTTGTTTTGTGTTTGATTTTTTTGTTTTTTGTTTTTGGTTTTGTTTTGTTTTTTTAATTATTATTCCATAAAACTTTAAACTCAACTTCAGGAACAAACTATTTTTTTAAAATGTAAAAATAAGTATACAGCAAACTCATCTTTATTCTGATGTAGAGGTACTTGAGGGTTCAGGGTTTTATTGCTTGCAATTATTCACAGGATGCATCCTTCAGTAACACTTTTTCTTCTTTAAGTATTGTCCCTTATCAGAAAGGAGGAATGTCTATCTGAACTGAAATCCTGTATTTCCATTTACACAGGCTAGATAACCATCTTTCAGTAACAGTTTTCTTACAGGCCTAAAATGCAGCAGTTCAATCTCAGCTCGGTCTTCCTCAGTTCACAAACCAATCAGAAGCAATTGGTAGTTCTTTTCATAAAGTCTCACACTGTCAAAGCACCTCTAGTTTCTATACAGAACTCAGGTGGTTCTTCTCTTATTAATGGTAATTCATATTGAGATGATACCTTGCTCGCATTCAAAATTCGTTTCACTATAAAGTCATTTATGAGCAGGAAATGCTACCTGTCTTCAAAATATTAAACACATAGAACCTACACCATACAGGATTATTGCCTTTAAATTCTCTGAATATTTGCAATCCATTTATATTTGAAATGCATTTATGCATTGATGTAGGAGAGAATTTTTTTCATTAAATTATTATCATAATGATTTCATATCTTTTTCTCTACCTATATGTATTTGAATCTCCTACTTTCCTGTTCAGTAGACAAATATCTGTATTGCAGTCCTCTAAACTGAAGTCTCAGCCAAAAACAAAGCCTGGAAAATTGGATAAAAATAAGGCCTTTATAATGCCCTTATTTACAAGCAAATTTAATTTTTCCTTTCCTTTAATTGGTTAGTAAACATATAAAAACAATAGGATAATCATATTGCTATGAAAAGTGGATAAACTTTGGAGCATAAAAAATATTGCTGCTGACCACAAGCCAAGAAGGAAGCAAAATAATCAATTATTGCATTACCATGTGGTAGAAAAAAAAGCAGCATTGTCAGGACACTTCAGTCAGAGGGACACATACCAAGGTGCCAATTCAATTCAAAAATTTTGTGAGATTTTTATCTGGTCCTCCAAGCAACCACCCTTACTGTTCAGGGGTTGAACTAAAATAACACATGAAATCTTCCTTTCTACTGACTCCTGTGTTTTATAAATTTTCATCTGAAAGGGGAAGTAATACCTAGGAGGAACGAAGAGCACTAATTTCCATCAGAAAAGGAACTCTATTATTTATAACACATTTAAAAACAGCCCCCAACACTCCAAAGTAATCATAGGCATTGTGTCCAACTTGAAATAGATTTGCTTAGAAAAAATATTTAATAATGTGTACTGTTCCTAGAGCAATCTGAAATACAGATGATTAGCCTGTTTCCCAGATGAGCACTCTATACAATTACTGTGAGAGACAAATTCTTCCTATTCTTTTTCTGTCCATCACAAGTTTGTTCCTACAGAAAATGCTATCACTTTATCCATCTGGGGAAATGTGGTATACTCTTCACCACTTTTCAGTTCAGACAGTCTCTTGTCTGCTAGTCTGTTTGAAACTCCTAAGGCACAGGAGGGCACTACATTTTCATTTCCCATATGTGAAAGCATTGCATGGTTATGACACAATCTCTTTGTTCATCTGTGTTCTAAAATAAATTAAAATTTTTATAACATGTTATGAAATTATTAATCCTGAGGGGTGGGTTTTTTTGGTTGGTTGGTTTTTGGTTGTTGTTGTTTTTTTTTGGGGGGGGGTGGTTTTGTTGTTTGGGGGTTTTTTGTTTGTTTTTTGTTGTTGTTGTTGTTGTTTTTGTTGTTTTGTTTGTTTATTCATTTTCTTATAGTTATATTCTAAGAAATTCTGTTCATAGAATTTAGGAAGGAAAATGTACAGATATTAAGAAAACATCTAGAAAGGGTTGATTCTATGATTGTATGATTCTGTGCTAGAGTAATGGAAAATTTACTAGTTTCACACATTCTGCACATGGTTATTGACCTCAGAGGGTATACACGGAAACAAATCCTGCCTGTTTGAAGTGACTAAGCTATAAAGGTATCTAAGGCATGCCTGGAGACCATATAGCTTTACACACTGGCTTCACTCTATACTTCTCACTGCCTTGTACGCAGCATTACTTTGAAATATGTGTGAATCTGAGCATCATCTGAACATCTAACACAATGTCAGTGATGCCATTCTGCATCCAGTCTGTATGGTTGCCCCAGATGAGGGGCATGATACAGTCTTACCCAAAGATTCAGGTCTTTCTCATTTCTCATTCATAGGGTGAACATATAAGATTTCTCATTCACAGGGTGAACATATAAAACCACAGTAGATTTCATATAATATTTTTCTGAAGAGGCTTTCAACATATCCTTATAGTGGCATTAATTGATAATGAAAGATTTTCTCCTATCTACAGCAAGCTTCAATAAAATCAGAACATAAATGAAAACTGTTTCCCATCAGTTTCATTCTGATCTCTTGTTTTCTATGACAGGTAAATGGAAATCATCAACTGCTAACATAATGTTTTACTACCATGATAGCATTTAACCTATGAAATTTAAGTTTTATGTAATTATTGCACTTGTAGGATTAATTTGGGTCTGATGCTTTAAAATAGTCCCTAGAAGTAAAGCCTTTAGTCAAAAAATTCTCACTGAATGTGATAAAAAAGAACTTGACATAGGGTCACATAGCTAGTTTAGTGGACCAGTCAGAGTTAGGTTAATGGTTGGACTCGATCTTAGAGGGTTTTTTTCCAACCTTAATGATTCTCTGATTAAAAAGCTTATATAAATTTGAATGCAAAGGGTAAATTTTACAATCTGACCTTTATGTAAAATCATGCATAAGAGATTAATTTTCCAAGGACATGAATGATGCTCTGCTTTTGCAATGTGATGTACTAAAGGTTGTCTGTATTTTGTTTCACCTGTGAAAAAGTCCAAGTTGTGTGTTACATTTTGCCCTGTGAATGCCTAACAAAAATTAAATAAATAAATAAATAAATGATTAAATTCAATTAACACTGTATTTAAATATAATACTGTAAAATATAAAGATTCATTTTCCAAGAAATAGCTATCAGAAACTTGCAGGCAAAGCAGCAGTATCCTCATAAAATGTTACTTCTCTTTTGAGATTTATTTTTATATAGATATAAACAGATTAAAAATTTTTAATATACTTTTAAAATAGATTTTGACATCTATATAATTTTAACCAGAGGCTAAATATCTTCAGAACTGGACTCCATAGAACATGTATGAAGACAGATTCATTACTGGGGAAACAGGATTTTTGATACACTGATGCAGGTGGAGTATAATAACACCAGGTTTTTGACCTCTGCTTCCATTAAGCAGTCACGTATTTTTCTGAAAATTCAAATCAATGGAACTTGCTAATACAAGAAAATAAAAAACATTCAGCAGAACTGCTTCTTTTCACAGTCTATTTTAGTGATTTTGGCTAGTATATATTTTAAGCAACTTTAAAAGACTTTAATATTTCACAACATAAAAATTGGATTTGTTTTACATGAAAAAGTTAAATATTTTATTTTTGCATTCACTGAATTGTCTTTGTCCGTTGAATACTTGAGTAGAATTATATGAAAAAGTTAAATATTTTGAGCAAAAATATATTTTATTTCTGCATTCACTGTATTGTCTTTGTCCATTGAGTAGTTGAGTCGAATTAAAACATAAAGTAAACAAAAATCTATAAAATAGTGGTTATTTTGTTCTATATATCAAAACTCAAATGACATTAGTCCATGACAGATTTTAGTGCTCTAAACTGCGTGTAGCCTAAAGTTTTGACCACAGCTGTAAATGAGATCTTGTAAATGCCAGTCGGGAGCAGCAGGAAAATCATACATTGCAGTAAGTTTGGAATTGAAGATTTGTTTCTGTGCTTCTATCAAGACACTCTTATACACACCTCAAGCATGTTGCTTTGTCTAATAATCACAATGTCAGTAAAGATTATGGCATAGTTTGAGTTCCTTAATTATGTACTATATGGCAAAACATGCAAAGGAAATATAATGATGTTTGCATTTCTTGAAGCTGTAGTGCCAAAAGTGAACCTGTATTCAAGATAACTCTGAATTTTATGTAACAAATTATTCTTATTTATTAAACCTGCCGTGCAATACTATCTCATCAACTAATGCATAGATATCAGCATATCTCCTCTGACCATTCTTCTGCCAACATTTTTTTAAAAATAACAAGAACCTCTGTTTGGCCTTCATGTTCATTTTTCAGTAAAACGCATTCTGTTCCAGATATGCTATTCCGTTAAATGTCATTCTTTAATTATCAGACTCAATGACTAGCATTTCACTGACAGCATCAGCCATCATAGTGTAATTTACTGCATCCAGAATTGCACAGTGAATTTGTATTCATTAGCAGAGGAAAAAAAAAAGACATACTGAACTAGCCATATCAAACACAGATGGCTGGCCAACCACACAATTGAAAGTGATAAGCATGTCAGACATCGGTGTTTACCCTTCACTTCCGTCCACTCTTTGAATTTAAGAGTGGATATTAGCTAAGCAGTTGATAAATGGTGTCTGATCTGAAAACCATTATACTAGCACATCAATATATTTCTTTCAGGCTAATGCAATACAGAGTGTTACAATAATGTAATGTCAGGCATTAGGTGTTCTGCAACAGAATTCATTCTGAGTACATTCTGTGACTGTAAATAGACAGCATATGATCCAAATATTTGGCAGGGGGAAGTTAATTTTGTGAATTACTCATGAACAGTTTAAATCCTTGAACTATTTTTATCCGCTTAGTACAACTCTATTTAAGTAGCAAATGTAATTTTCTTTTGAGGGAAGGTAGCAAAGGAAGTTTTCTGACTATAAGTAGGGGGTTGGTTGCCTGAATGCTCTTGCGTGTATAAAGTTTATATCTAAAGGAAGAAATATTCAATCACAGTCTAATTTAGGAAATATATTTTATTTTTATATTTATGGCCTATGGGATTTTTAGCCTTAAAATTATCACGTTCAGCATCATAGGGTTTTGTTCCTAATTCCTGTGAAATTTTACACTGAAATAGCAGTGATGAAGAAAAAGAAAAAAAAAAGTAGATGAAGTTTCATATGTACTTTAGTTTACATTGGTCATTGGTCTAGTCTAAGACAGATCAGTAACACATGCAACATAAAGATATTGAAGAGGAGTATTAAGTTATGTCCTAGTTCCAATATTTCTTATATAAACATGTCACACATGTCATACTTAGAGTTATAAATGTCAGTGTTTCAATTTAAACTTTCGTGATTTTCTTATTGAAAATCCAACATGTATGTATGATCCCTCTGTGAAAATGTATTTACTTTATTGACAATAAGTCAATGTTGACATTAACGCTATTGCCAGTGATGTAAAATTATTAAAAATGTCAGTAAAGTTCTTGCTCTCTGTTATGCTATAATCAGTGGCCTAAATCTAGCAAGACTCTTAGCTCTACATAGATTTTTATGTGTATACATTGTAGTCATACCTTTGTTAAAGTCAATGACAGGTCTGTTAATGAGTTCAAGTGATGTCTGAGAGACTCCACTTGCACTTCAAGAAGATTAAAACTATTACTTAAATTACTTAAAGTGGAACAAAAAGTCTGTGTTCCTCTAGAAGCATTTTTAAGAGAGCAAACTATTATGGTAATATTGTAGAAAACATAGCTTAACCATCTGCAGAAAGCTGAAGCTGCAGAAGACACAGTGGATTTAGGAGTTTCCCAAAAGAAACAGGGTCCTCAAAGCTATCAAATATCAAAAAACAAAACCAAAAATTATCTGTGACTTTACATTAAGTGGTTTTTCTACTCACTTTTTTTTACACCTTCTTTCTTTAAGTATTTTATTTATAGGGACCATTTTAAATCATCACACTCAAATGAAACGAAACAAAAGTTCCAGTTTGAATTAAGGGGAAGTTTCAGAATACCGTGGAAAAATCAAGTCCAGTGTTCCTTTTGCTTCTTAGTAAATTTCTAATTTGTGAATACTGAAACAATTCCGCAATGTGATTTAAAACAGATTCTTCTCTCTACATTTAATTCTGAAGAGCTGTAAACTGACAAATGTAGTCTATAATTAATAAAAAAGACGAATTAACATCCAACTAAGAAGCTGCCAGCTTTGCAGATAGAAATATTTCCTGCCATTCTTTTGATTGAAAAGGAGAATAATGCAGTTTCTGCTTTCAAAAACTTCCTAAAACCTTTTTAAAAACACATTTTAAGGAGCTATATTTTCAATTAGATTTATTTGTAAAGTTCCTAAACAAATAAGAACAGTTCAACCAAATATTTAAGTAAAGAAATAGTGAAGATCTTTGTGATTTGAATTCGACATTCAAAATCAAGTTGTCTGACACGCTAAAGTTGTGATATTAGCACTTATGCTCTAATTGTTAATATTTGAAGTTCTATGGGAGAATGTTAAATTCTACTGAAGAATGTTAAACCTTTGCTACATCTGTTTAAAACTGCTCAAAAAGTGAACAGACAACTGAAATTCAAAACTGGAATCATAAAACTTCCTTCTCAGACACCCTTTCCAAAGAAAAGTTTCTCATTATTTCAAAGTAGGTACTTTTCTGCTAATATTTCAGAATTCAACCATATGCCATATCTCTTGTTGGTGCAGTGAGACTGCCCTTAAATGAAAGTTCTTATCTTTTTCTGTTTCAATTCATAAGCAATTTTCAACTACGTAAAAACAGATTTTCTGTGAGACACAATAAATAATATATACAGATTTTATCTACATGAGTATTTTATCCAGAATAGTGTTGTTTGTCAATGAATCCTCCAACAGTTCTTACTTTTAGAGTACATTTGCTCAGTCTGCAGTTTTGTGCAGGCAGACGTGCTACCTCTAGGAGTACTGTATCAGATGTAACCAAGATGTTCAAGGACTGTATTACATCTAGTTTAATCTAACCAACACCTGTTTCAATGCACTCCTGTTGGGCCAAATGCTTATAGAACAGTAATAAGCACTCACATGCTCATTTCACTCAGAGGAACGTGCAGATATGGATAACATACATAGATATCAAACTAGTTGTCTTTGTTATCTAGTTGTCTTTGACAGCTAGTTTGAAAAGCCTTTTAGTGCACCTGAACTACTGCTACAGGATTTAGAGCAGAGTGAACCAAGATAGAAAAAAGACCCAGAAGGAAGCCAGTTAGTGGTATATTAACATTTGTGTTTTCACAAATTGAAATGTATATAGGAATGGCCATAATTAAGTTGTTTTTACTTGTCCAAAGAAAAATAAAAGTGTGAGTCTATGAGCTGTTTATTAAAGGTAAGAATGCATTTAATCTGTGAAGAACTCGTTTCCAGCAGCTTTGTCCAAGGGCACTGACAGCCTTCTTCAGAATATTTTTATTTCCTTTTTTCTTTTTTTGTACTACAATTTTGAAAGCAACACTCAGAAAGTGATCAGTAAACCAAAACATCTGTCTGCAGTTATAGAGTATTTGCATCTCAGCTTGAAGTTTAGACTTGAAACATCTCTTCATTTATATGTCAACAGCATCAGAAAAAAATTATACCTACCAATTTACATCTCTTTAACAACTAGACATACTCCTGTTGTCTTCAAGAATACACTTGAAACTATTTTAGTATTCTTGTCAAGGAAATGGGTCTTCTTATAGTTTTTTAGTGTGGAGAAATTTTTCTATAACTTTTCTCTAAAGATTACCATTGGTCCATAATTTTCTGTGCCTGTTATCCTTGAGCAAACCACTAGTTTTGTAATCCAGCACAGATGTGTTGCCTCTTTTGTCAGAAATTTAGACACCAAGAAAAGTAAAAGCGGCCTTCAGGACTGGTATAAGTTGTCATAACTCAGCTAAAACACTGCACAGTTCTTAGTATTTCACCAGTTAGAAAAGGTCTATGGCGTATATCACAGACACCTTCATTTTTAAGAAACAAAGTTTATGAGGAAAAACTACAATTTTAACATTTCTAACATAAAATATGAGATAATACAGCTAAAGACTACAAATAAGGGTTGATGTGTTCATTCTTGTCCACATGCTTCTCAGGCTAGTGTGTATAGTTTTCAGAACTTCAGTGAGCATTTTCTGCTTCAAATTGGGGCATTGGTGGGAAATGAAATCTCAATATATATATTGAAACGTTGTATGAATTCTACTGAAATTTACAGGAAACATACATTTAAAACACTGCAGAATTTATCCTACTTGAATTGGATAACTTTTTCCTTTTTTTTTTCTGGAATAACTAAGGCCACAGGATGGCTGGCTGTAACACTTCAGTGTGAATAAAATTAAGGCTAATGGAATAATTCCAAATGCCTAATTGGGTCATCTAAAGAACAGATATTTAATTCTAAGCCATTCAGCGCAGGTTTTCTCAGTACCAATCAAGAGAAATATCTACTTCTAGAAATACTTTTATAGGATGTTAAATCTCCTTCTGAAATTATAAAACTATACATGTCAAGATCTAAAACATATTCTTTCTGACTTAAAAGAGTATACTGTTTGGTTTTCAGATTGGTTTAGACAAGACCTATCTTATGCATCCTTTGCGTTAAATTATTTCAAAGAGTAGTAATTAGTCACATCAGGAAGAAGGAGATTAGAAACACTTAAAAATATTTATTCATGCCATATTTTTGAGGCATCCAAGTTAGAAGCTGTAATGGGTTGACCCTAGCTGGATGACAGGCACCCACTAAAACCTATCACTCCCCTCTGCAGCTGGACAGGAGAGAGAATATATAACAATGGGTTCATGAGCTGAGAAAAGGACAGAGAGAGATCACTCACCAAATACTTTTATGGGTAAAACAGACTCATATTAGAGATATTAATTGCATTCATTGCTAACAAAATCAGAACAGGATAATAAGAAGTAAAATAAGATCTTCAAAACACCTTCCCCCTCACCCCTCCCTCCTTCCCAGCTCTACCTCCTGCCCCAGAGGCCCAATGAGACAGGGAATGGGGGTTATGGTCAGTTCATCACCCTTTGTTTCTCCCACTGCTCAAGGAGAGGATCTTGCTCCACTCCACAGAGAGGTCCTTCCCACAGGAGATAGTTCTCCACTAACTGCTTCAACCTGAGTCCATCCCATGGGCAGCAGGCCTTCCCAAACTGCTGCAATGTGCATCACTTCCACAGGGTTTGGTCCTCAAGGACAGGCTGCTCCAGCATGGGCTCCTCTCTCCACAGGCCTTCCATGGGGTCACAGCCTCCTCTCAGGCATCCACCTGCTCCAGTGTGGGTCTCGTCCCTGGGCTGCAGGTGGATCTCTGCATCCCCTGGCACTCCATGGGCTGCAGGGGCACAGCTGCCTCACCATGGGCTGCACCACGGGCTGCAGGGGAATCTCAGCTCTGGCACCTGGAGCACCTCCTGCTCCTCCTTCTGCACTGACCTTGGTGTCTGCAGAGCTATTCCTCCCACGTGTTCTCACCCTGCTATTCTTTGGCTACAATTACAACTGTGCAAGAACTTTTTTTTTTTTTCTTCTTTTTAAAAATCACAGGATTCCTGCAGAGGTGCTACCCCTTTTTCTAATGGGGCCAGCCTCGACCAGCAACATGTCATCTTTGGTGCTACCAGGGACTGGCTCCATTGGACAAGAGGAAGTTTCTAGCAGCTTGCCACAAATACCATCCTTGTAGCAGCCCCACCATGAAAGCTTGGCCACACAAACCTAATACAGAAGCATAGATTGCCTGGATTCTGTGCATAAAAATTTAAAAACATAAATCACCCTACAAAATTTTGGGAGTTAGATCAAAACGGCTATATTTACAACATACAGTTACTATGCCCTCAGTTCAGATGCTTTAATGGGATGTTAAATATGGTACATTAAATAAAGATATTAAATCAGGCTGAGCCTAAGTACAGAAGGAGTCCAAGACTTATAACTTTGAAAACTCTGGTTCTATTTTTTAAAAAGGCAAGAAATCTTAAACTACATGCCTCTACACCAAAGTATGCCTTTCTGAAGGCCATGTAAACCATATATATAACATTTTTAGATGAATTATTCTTTTACTTAATAATGCTTCTTTTCTACATACAATTCTTTCCCTATTGTTTTAGATTTGATAATATTTTAGACTATAGACAGTATTGGAAGAACAATAAACAAATAAAAACTGTGCCTGCAGCTTAGTTTCCTGAATATTACAGCCAATTCTGACTCCATGAAAGCCTTTTTATTTATACCAGCAACAGCTGAATTAGGCCATAATATGAGAAAAATTGATAAATGGTATCACTTTTTTTTTACACAAGTCTGTAATTTTTGTCAACACTTTCAAATTCTTTGACTAAAGGAAACTAATTCACTTGAATAAAAGGCACTGGGTTTTGATCCTTTATGAACACATTTAAGTGTAATATCCCTAACAGCAAATAAATTAGATTAAATATAGTTACATGTGCTTATGAATGGATTTGCATAAAAATGTAAATCTACAAGCACAGAAAAATTTCCACTTTATTAAACATATTAGATGATTGCTATATCCTTTATAGAAGCTTTTTTGTTACTTTGATGTTGCAAAACCCTCAAGAAAACCTTTTACTTTATGGAACTAGTAGTATTTTAAATTATTTTATTGAATCGTGGCCTAGATTGAATTCACAATAACTAGGATCATTAAAACCTTTCTGCTTTCCTATTAATTTTTAATTGAAAAATATTTAGTATCTATGTTTTAAAGTGCAAATGAATAGAGGGTTATTTCCATATCAATTTCAATATTAATGAAAGACCACAAATTATTCATATTTCTTTGTATGAAATCAAATCTTCCAAAAAATCTAAGATATAAAATATAAGTTATTAGGTATCCCAGGCTTGAAATAAAAATTTTTCACAAACCAAATAATGTACAAAAAAAAAAAATCCACAAGTTAAATCAAAAGAAAAAAAGATAAAGAAAACAACAGGAAGAAAAGGGAGAATTCTAAATGTGTTTCAATTGCACAGAGAAACCATCATTCTGGTGTCACAGGATTAGAATTGCAGAGGAAGATAAGACTTGTTTATTGTATATATGACAATTGACAGCAGAACCATTTATTTTCTGTAGCCTGGGAAATTAAAAACTTACCTGCAATTGATTCAGTAAATTGTTGCTGTTATTAAATTATTTTTTCCTGAATATAACCTAATTAATATTGGCATCAGCGGTTTATGTCTGCCACTGTTATCTAATTACCATGGGATGTATAGTTCCCCAATCTCACACACAAATTGGTACATGTGAAAACTAAAGTGTAACGCTAAATGAGCTGAAATAAATGGCCTTTCTATAACCTACATAAACACATACATGTAACACATACATGTATCATATGTATAAGTTTATTTGCCATAGAATGTCTACATGAGGACTCACAGGCATACCCTTTGTATGAATTTTCCTTTGAATAAATATCTGGAAAGCCATTTTGTTGTTAAATGCAGCTGAACAGAAAAGTGTGTCATCTAAACATTCTTTTCATACTTTTTCTAGTACTTTTGGTATTATACTGTATCAAAAAAAGAATTCTGTTTCTGATTCATAATTGTTTCATGCAGATGCAACCTGATGACATATCAGAGGATGGCATCTGAGGATTATTTTGTAGATGTGTTTGTGACTGGATTCAACACATTTCTCCCCTCCTCCTTCCCCTTCCCTCATCTCTCCTCTGATATACATATATATGTATATTTTTTATACTTTATGTTCATCTTATTCCCTTGTGAAGAGGTCTTCTTTTCATTCCCAGAAGAAAAGCAGGATATCTTAGACCTTCAGCTCATACTGTCAGCTACCTGAATAAATGAATATTTTGCTACAGATCCCAGGGTTCTGATAAAGAGAAGAACGTTTATATGATCATAGTTTCCTTCATATAGTATTTTAATCTTAAAAGGATTGCAACAACAATAACTAATTAGTCTTCTAAGCAATCTTAGGAATTAGAAATTGATTTCTCCATTCCACTTGTACAGAAAGAAGACTTGGAATCAAGTAGCTTAATTTGCTGAAACTGCAGTAACTTGCACAAGGATTAATTTGGCCAGAAAAGATAAAGAGCCAGACTGTCAAGTGGCTGTAGGAACTATGACATACAAGACTACAATATGTAAGAAAGGGCATTTCAAAATACATAATTAGAAACCTGTAGAGAAAAGTTGGAATGAGATTCACAAAACTCAGAATGTAAAGTGAGAAGATGCAAATTGCAAATAATAACCTAGTAGACAGGACAAAGGAGATGTCTAACACTGACTGCCTGAACTCTATCCCTGCAGGGAGCAGCTGCTTCATTTTTGAAAACAGCTTCTGTGTTACAGAATGTATCTGGGAAGTAGAAACCTGGGTAAATCTTAATCTGAAGAGATTTGGATTGATGGCCAGCACTGTGCTCTAATACAAGCCTAAATAATAATAAAATTTAGTTCCTTCATCTTAGTTGATATTCAACACTGTGCAGCCAGAAGTGCTACATTCAAAGGAGTTGAAATTGAATAATAATAGGCATTCTGATAATGCAGTCCACCAATGAGGATATCAGGTTAGCTTAGATAGCTCCTACAAATTTGAAATTGTGAGACTTGAAATGGTCTACTCAAAGAGCTCTGATTACAAAGTTTATGTGTACAAGTAGGCTTAAGAAAAAGTGTCTGATTTTCAGCTTACTAGATTGCCTTTGGCTAAGATAGTTGTTCTGTACCTGACAAATAGAGTGAGAATAAGTTACAAATAAAAATAACTTATTTTAGAAGTCTACCTAACACTGTGTAAATATCCAGGTCTAAGGAATAATAGATGCTTAGTTAACAAAACCCCTCCAAAAAGTATCTCACTCTAAAACCAACCTCTATAGTTTCATGCAGCTCCTGAAAGACATTTATTCCCAAATAGAACTTAGTAGGACACTTAAGGCATTAATACCCTTCTAGTAGGAGTTACACAGAGCCTATGTGAGAATATAGAAGAGCAAGTAGACACTTTTAAGACAGCTGGGAGACCAAAGGTCACTTCAAACATTATTAGTATGCCCACATAATCCAGTATCTGGCGATTAGTCAGAATTTTTTTTTTTTTTTAGAAATTTTGTTGCTATTGACTATGTTGATTAGATTTTACTGTGTGGAACAGAAGCTTAGTCACCTAGAATGACATCAAAATCTGTTGGCAAATATTTATTTTTAGGTAATAATAATCCACCCTAATGGACACATTTACTTAAAAACTGTGAGTGTTGAAGGAAATTTTGGGGGAAACGTACATAACAACAAAGTGCAATTTCTATGAATAGAGTTTGGCATCTATAACAGCTTACAGATCCAAACATTAGCTTTACCAAAAGACCAGTAGTAAGTTGTTGCTGGGAAAAACTGCTGAGCTGTTAAATTTAAACTCACTTTATGGAGTTTAAATCCAATCAGGATTGATTCATCCATTTATTAACAGCATTTAATTAACTGGCAGTCGATGAGCTATATATTGAGAATCCATATCAGTAATACAGCAGATAATCAGCAACATGCTCAGTTACAAAGTGCTAATAAAGACCTATTTTTTTGCTAAACTAACTTACATATCCAATCCCAGAAGATTAGAGTCACACATATGCACATTTATATGCAATCCTTAGCAGTGTGGCTTTCACGTACCCTCATCCCAGAGAGTGGGTGCAGGCTTCCCAAACACAAACTCTTCTGTGGAGATGTGGGGCTTCAGCTGAGCATGTATGCTTGCCACTGGCCATGCCCAGCTAAAGGAAAAGCCATGGGCAGAAGCAATGTGCAGCCCCATATACATTTGGGAATTTGTGCACCCATGCTGCTCCTGCACTCCAGTCACTGGCTGGGTGAAAACTGTCCCTCAGTCCAACTGGGAGGTGCTGGGCCTGGCCCAGGCAGGAATTCCAGTGCCACAGGGCTGGACACCTGGCAGTGTCCAAGCAGGGTCCTTGCTCCTAATCCCACTTCAATGCTTCTTTCCCACATTTAAAAAAAATCTGGTTTGCTTTCAGTTTCACTCATTTTTAGTATCTTCCTGTGATTCCCTACTTTGACCTTGACTGTCTGCCAAGCTCCCAGCCAGCCTTCCTCTCTCTTCTTCATCAGCAGAACAAGGGGATAAAATAAAGTGGAGAAACTTCTGAATTGAGATAAAACAGGGAGATTATTTACCAAATTACAGTAATGGATACAATGGACTGACTTTGGGAAAAAAATTAAAATAGACTTGGATGTTGAGAAGCAAAGACAAAATTAAATCAATACCTTCTTCCATCCTCCCTTTCTCAGGGCTCAAATTAACTCCTCCATTCCTGACTCCTCATTCTGCCCAACTCCCCAAGCAGTGCAGGGGGATGGGGGAATGAGGGAGTTAAGGCTAGCCCATAAATTTGTCTTTTCCTCCTCTCTTTTTCTTCCTGTTTAATCATAGGCTGTGCATTGACTTGAGTTTACTTCTCAGATGTCAGGTCCTCAATGTGCTACATTGTAGATACAGGCACCTGCTCAGGCACCTGGAGCATCTTCTCCCCTTCTGCTTTCTCTTGGTGTTCACAGATGTGTTCTGTAATGTTCTGTAAATTTTGGAGGTTTGTTTTTTGGTTTTTTCTCACTCCCTTTTTCCTCTCTGATATTTCCTATGCTTTCTTAAGCACTGTGAATGCTTGGACACAGACAACACAAAGAGCAGACACAAAAGCTGGTGGCTTTTAACTTCCATGTTAAACATGACCATTTGAGGTGATCAGGGTGGTTTTTTTCACTCAAAGACAAGAGGCTTTGGGCAAACATTTTCCATGCAGTATACTGGATGTGCACACACTATTTACACCCACAACAGGTGTTGTTATCCATGATGTTTTTAAAGGGTGGATCATGCAGGCACTTTCACACTAACTCAGAGACAAAAATCATGAAAGAATGCATGAAGGTTCAGTCTTTGCAACTTGGTATCACTAAACTTGGATAATTTAATTTGTGTGGCTGAGATGGCATTTATACCTGTATCCTACTTCCTACTGTTGCACTGCAAGGACACACTGCAAGTTAAGAATATGTTTTAATAATTCCTCAGCATCTGTTTGTTAATACAATGGAAACTCAAACTCGGGTCATTTTAGTTAGAAATGGCAATGAAATGCATAGCAGACACAAGATGAAAAAATCTTAATGTACTGTGATTTTAAAATATATCATTCCAAGATATAGAGTCTGAATAAGAAAATAAAAAGTACAGAAATTCACACTTACGAACTCAGTGAATCACAGAAAAAGTTTGTCTCTCAAATTAAACCTACAGAACAAGGAATTCTAATTCCATCTCTAAGCAAAATCATATTTCCCATCTGTTTCTTACTTTTTTTCTCCAATTTTGCAAATTTTCCTCTCGAGGAAAATCAGGTAATTTTATGCAATTAGTCATTCTGATTTCTTACAAAAATTGGTCTAGAAAGGACCTTGAGAAGGCTTACATTTTATCCCTCTAACCCAAGAAGACAAAATTCCTAACTTATACTAGTTTAATATCTTTTTAAAGACCCATCCACTGATGGATGCCACAATATTCCTCCAAGAAGTGTATGCCAGCACTTAATTATCACTACTGTTGTAATTTTTTTCTAAATGTCTAACTGGAAACTTTCTTGCTGAATTTAATTGTCAGCACTTCTCCATAGAATCATAGAATGGTTTGGATTGGAAGAGACTGTAAAGATCATCTGGTTCTCATCCTCTCACCATGGGCAAGGATGCCACCCACTACATCAGGTTGCCTGAAGTCACATCCAACCTGGCCTTGAACCCTTCTTGGAATGGGGCATCCACAACTTCTCTAGACAACCTGTTCAGTGCCTTGTCTCTGTCACAGCAAAGAATTTTTTCCTAATATCTCATCTAAACCTACTCTCTTTCAGTCTGAATCCATTCCCCCTTGCCCTGTCAATATATACTCTGGTAAAAAGTCCCTTCCCCCTTTTTTGTATACTCCCTTCAGGTACTGAAAAGCTGCAATTAGGTCACTCTGGAGCCTTCTCTCCTCCAGGCTGCATGATCCCAACTCTGTCAGCCTTTCCTCATAGCAGAGGTGTTCCACCCCTCTATCATCTTTTTGAGCCCTCCTTTGCATTTGCTCCAAGAGGTTCATGTCCTTGATATGTTGGGGCCTGCAGAGCTGAACAGAGCACTCTACCCTAAACATGGTAAACAGGTTGTCCTCTTTGCAGCACTCATTTATCTTATGAAGACTACCATATGCTCTCACTTTAGACTAAAATCCTACAGCTATTTCAGTCATGGACCTGTATGCTGATGACTTCAATGTTTTACAAAAGGTTCACTTTATAATGCAAGACCACAGATGCTCAGGATAACTTCCAATCATTTTACAGAAAAATTTATTAAGCCAATTTTCCCCATCTTTGTCTTTATGCAAACAAGTATTCCAAACTCTACAACATTATTTAAATTCAATCTATCTTTACAAACATCCCTTCAGTTTTTAAAATTGTGTTGAATTCCAGTGGTGTACTTCTATATGATGTCAGTCCACCCCAATAATGACAGGTCAGAGACTAATTCTACATTTTAAGACTAAATGTCCTTGTATGATGTTTTCATATTTCAAGCAAGGAAAGAAAACAAATTCTTTTAGAATTCCATTTCAGAATACATCAGAAAGTATTAATTTGCCAAAAATCATATACTTACTATCACATAAGGCTAAGGTTTTAGTGATACTACTCTATTAATTCCAAATCACATGAGTT
This sequence comes from Brachypodius melanocephalos, assembly GCA_013398615.1. NCBI lineage: Eukaryota > Metazoa > Chordata > Aves > Passeriformes > Pycnonotidae > Brachypodius > Brachypodius melanocephalos. Next base: position 45,015,655 of record VZSR01003807.1, on the reverse strand, counting down.
AAAGAGCTGACAAATGAGTTACAGTATTTAAGAGAAATAGAAAACCCATGAAAAATATATAAATGTAAAACTAAAGTGATAACCACTGACTATGCCATTCTTTTTACCAATAACCTTGTTTTAGTTTACTCTTACTTTGAAAAAGAACTAAAAGAAGAAGAATGTAGCAAATACTTTTGTCCAAAACCAAAAGAAGCCCAAACACTACAAATGATGCCAGAAAAGCTTTAGCTGCAGTTTCTCTTTAGCTACACATTTTTAGTTGATATAATGCAGTTCCAAGCCATCTGTATCCAGTAGAAATTAACTTGTATTAGTTATGAAAGCAATTACTTGTACTGCTGGAACAGCTCATTAAACTTTTTTTTTCTTTTTTCTTTTTTTTTTTAAACTATAGAATTGAGTGCTGTACCACTGGAATTCAGTCATTGGTGAATTGTATGGGTTTATCTGAAACCTTGTTGTACAGGCAGATATAGCAGATCATTCTCTCATTTTTCTTTTCTGTCCGTGCAATTACCTCCTACATCTGGTTAAGCAATGACTTGATTAACTTAATTAACTGAAACTTTTTAAGCCCTCAATACTTTTTGTATAACAGATATGACACAATATATTTGATCTGTTATTCTTATAGTCATTTAAATTAAAATGTACTTATTCCTTTTCTATCTTTGCATAAGTCCTATTAGTACTATATCCACATCCCACACAGACACGGGTTTAAGGACTTGCAACTTAAAAAGTGGTTTAAGTGTATTATCATTGTATCAGATAAGACACAAGTTTAGTTTGCACACAGTAAATACGAAAACATTTTAAAAACTGCATCAGATAAGCTTATAATACTTACAGTTGCACTTAAAATATCACTTAGTATAAAGAGATGATAAAATTTTCATGTTTATTTCTCCTGGCTGCATATGGGTTCCAGGAATGGAAGACAGTTACATTAGAATGCTAGTGGTATTCTTGACATGGAGGAGATCTTTGAACTGAGTACTTACATTTTAGTGGTAGAGAACAATCAGTTATTCCCATATTGTTGTCAAAAATGGAGGGAATTCATTATGTCCTATAGTCTCAGCCTACAGTCCTTGCCTAGAAAGATCAAATCTATGTAAAGTTGTTCAGAGATACCTACACTAGTATGACAATCAGTCTCACCTCAGGCTTAGACATCATCTGTCTGTGTAGACATATAGAACATGCATACAACATGATGGTAATATTTTATTTTATCCTGTATAACCATAAACCCTGGTCACGTAAATTCGATAGTGCTTTTAATCTGTAAAAATTGATCCAGTAATAAGCAAAACTCCAAAACCTAAATCAGAATCACAGAAGTATGGATATGCTTACTGCTACCCCAGAAAGGAAAAGGTTTAGGTCCTACATTATGTTAAAGTTTTCATCAATGACATAGTGAGATTGAGTGCACTCTCAGAAAGTTTGCAGAAGACATCCAGTTGAATGACATGGTAAAGGGAAGTGACATCATCCAGAGGGACCTTGACAAGCTTGTGAGGAGAGTCTGTGCAAATCTCATGAAGTTCAACAAAGGCAGGTGAAAGGTCCTGCATGTGAGTCTACAAATCCCAATCACAAATTCAGGCTGAGCACAGAATGGATTGAGAGTAGCCCTGAGAAGTAGGACTTGAGAAGGTTGACAAGAAGCAAAATATGACTTGGCAATGTCAGTTGGCAACCCAGAAAGTTATTCACAGCCTGGGCTTCATCAAAAGATGTATGGCCAACAGGTCAGGGAGGGTGGTTCTACTGCTCCACTCTGCTCTGGTGAGACCTCACTTGGAGTATTGTGTCCAGCTCTGGACACAAAGGCAAAACAAAGACAAGGACCAATTGGAGTGAGTCTAGAGGAGAGACACAGAAATGATCAGAGGGCTGGAGCACCTCTCCTACACGAAATGTCTAAGAGAGTTGGAGTTGTCCAGGATGAAGAGAAGGCTGTGGAGATATATCATTGCAGTGTTTCTCTACTACAAGGGGTAGAGGTCTTTCCCCTTAAGAAAGACAGGGACAAACTATTTAGTAAGACCTGTTGCAATATGAGATATTACCATTTGATTTAATGCAGGGTTCCCCAAAAGCTAGACTGTGGATATCTACTCCACCATCATCCTCCATGGGCTATACTATACTAGTCTATACTCTACTACTGATAGAGCTTATACAGTTACTAGGTTAATTATTTTGTATTACTGGAGTAATGCTGCATGATCCAACACACTGATGGTGGTCTTAGGTTAGTAACTCTCGTGGCAGTCAGGGCAAAATTAACTTGGCTTAATGCAAGAACTCTCACATGTCTGTGAATTACAAAGTACAGCTAATGCAAGTTTATTCTCTTCCTAATAACTTTACCTGATTGTGAATTATCTTTATTTAGGAAATCTATTTCATGAATAATTTCTTTGACTTCAAACTCAAATTTTCAGGTCTTTTCAGAGGTTTATACACAGGTACAGAGGGAGCAGAGGAGTTTTCTAAGCCCTGTTAATAGGGCAAATAGGTCACACTCCACAAGTTTCACATGGTACAGCTTTTCCCACTGTGCATATTGGACTGTATCTGTGTTTCTCGTTAGAGGTTTTCCAGGAGTTTCTCATTCAGTTCAATGAGCTGGCACCAGAAGCAGGGACAGATTCCTGTGGGCTGTCCATTCAAGTGCTGAAGGAAAAACAAAACTGATTTCTCTGTCCACTACTTGTTTCTCTTTTTATAAGCATTTAATTAGTGTTTGGCACCACAGTGGTTCACTCCGTATGAGGAACATAACTCCAAAGAATATTAAATCTCTGACTTACTGCTTTTCAAGGCAGACATCCCATAAAATTCTTATATAGACAGCTTTGCATGTGGTTGCACTGAAATAATTATCTCAGATTGCAACCAAATTACCAGATGATCCAAACAATACTCGTAACCATGTTGTATTTTATTCAATATTTATTATCCTACTAGTTTAGCTGTCAAATCAAATATTTTCTAGAACCACCTATAATTTTTATTAGAATTCCATTTAACTATGCTAAAGGAGAGGTCTCCCTAGAGTACTTCTGCTTCTAAAAATGTTCCATTTTTTTTAGGTAACTTATGTATTTTCTACTTAACAATTGTGTTTTGAAATTTGCCGTGTGCATTCAGAGAGGCATAACTATACTTTTACACCTATACAATCAAACAAATATATCACTAGGTCAGACATAAAGTACTAATGATTTTAAGTAAGGTTACAAGAGATCTACAGGGTATGAAATAGAATATCACAATAAAATATTCTATTTTCGTCAGCTACTGAAAAGATTGCGATTATCACAGAATAAACTAGGTTGGAAAAGACCTTTGAGATCATCAAGTCCATTTTGAAGGCCCTTACTAAAAATCACAGCTATGCAGGCAATATAACCACATCTTTAGAATGTCTTAATATTAAAAAATCCACTCAGGTTCAAAGAAAAATAAAAAATGCAAAAACGTAAAACACTGAGAGTGTGCACAAAAGGAACATAATTTCATTTTAAGCAAACACAGTTCCACTCAGATTTCTACAAGAAGACTTGGGAATCTAGCCCAAGAACAAAAGGGCACGTTACCCACTTCACATCACCAAAATAACCTCTGCTAATCTTTTTCTATTGGTGATTCAGAAAAGCTGTTCAAAATTCTTCTTATGATTAGGCAAATCCTTGGAGATTTATTTTTCCCAAACATATGCAAATTTCTGCCATGTTTACATATAAAGTGACTTTGTAAAGTGGACTTCCTACGAGCAAATATATCCTTCTCTAAACAGCACTGTTTTGCTGCTCTAGTGTCCTTAGACGAGTATTTTTTAAGTACAGACATTTAAGGAAGAGTCAGATGACTGCTCAGGACTCCATGGAGGAGAGTAGTGACCAGTTTCATCATAAATAGTGCATCACTGGCAATAGCCCAAGATAAAGGTGTGAGATATAAATATGTATCACTGCGAAGAAAAGCATTTGTAAAGCACAATGAGACCAGGAATATTTCACAGTTTTTGTTTTGTTTTGACTATGTATTTGGGAAATGAAATAGCTAAGAAAAAAAGAAAAAAAAGCAGAAAAACAGAATAGTGAGCAAATCAAATACAGATTTGATGCTGAATAAGATTGAAGTGTGTAGACCTAGGAAATAGATTTGGGTTGTCGAGATTCCAGCCAGGACAGGGTTAATTTCTGCAGTCACCATGACCAGACATGGCTGTGACACAGAGGTTATTTTATAACCTCACGTCATTGCCAGGGATGAGGGAAAGGGCTCTCTTCTGGGGAGAAGGGCATCATTCGGGTTGGGAAAATGTGATGGAGGGAGCCCATCTGGTATTGTCTGTTATTCGGGGGTGGGGGAAGGGCAGGATGTGCACATGAATTGGTTCTGCCTTTTACCCTCTGCCATTGGTATTGCTGCTGTTACTGTTCATTTTATCTCATTGCAGTTTCTAGGAAATTGTTCTTAGCTCAACCCGTGATCTTTGCCTTTTGTGCTTTCAGTTGTAGTGGGGAAGAAGAGCAGTGCATGGTTTTAGTGGGAGCACTAAATTGGAAAATATAATTTCTAAACTATGACAGGGGTTTATGATACATTTCCTCTTAATGTATTGAAACATGAACAATTGTTTCTTTCTTAAGAAAAATGCAGAATACTGCAGATTTAACTAGATGCATTCATACCTTAAAAGCACAGACCAGAACAAGTCATCTTGTAGAAGAATTCTTTCAGCTAATCACAAAATGTGACTTGGTAAACTTAATCAGAAACCAGTGGGTTTAAATTCATGACCCAAAGCATGCACAAGTCCTCTTACTACCTTACTACCAAACACAGCATTAGGTGCAAATTGGTTCTGACAATATCAGATACCCATTGACTAAGAAGATTGGCTAAGAAGAATTTACAGGAGCAAAACTGAGGTACTTGCACCTAGGTGTTTAAACTCTGGTGGAATGATCCCCAATTAAAAAAAAAAAAAGACACTAAACTGTAGTAAGGTTAATTGTAAATAATGCAAATAAATCCTCACAGAAATTACTAACCTAATTTATCAATACTTACGTATCCATATGAAAAACATACTTCAGCTTCTCTGTTGAGATACAATGTTGTTGTTTATTGTGCATTGTAATGAAATCAAATGCAGTAGTGGTCTGTTCATGTCCCCAAATAAAAGGCATTGAAAGCAAGTCCAAAATATGCTTTTTTAGCCATAGTAATTTATGTCATGGTCATTGATCTCAACTTATCCTTAAGTAAAAACTACCAAGAATAAATCCCCATGTTGTTACTGGAGAATTGTCTTATTAAAATCACATTATATCGGCTACAAAAATATTCATTCTTGTTCTACACTTACATTCTAACTGCACCAGTTTTGCACAGTTTTTAAGCGAAATAAAATCTGATATTTATAGATAGTCTGTTAATTTAGTGTACAATGCAAATTCCTGCAATTTAAAAACAAAGTTTCTTTTTCTGAGAGGCTGGAAGCCTAAGATTATTTTTAGATTTTCAGCTTCAGATGCTGAAGCCTGAAGTTTGATGCAGCTTTACAGTTCATAACCCAATATCTTTATTTGCACATTGGTCATATATTTCAAGTACTTTGAGTGAAACAAAGTATTTAACACAACAACAGCTCTCCAATGCATGAAATAATCACACAGTTACAGCCAAAGGCAAAGCAGTACCAGAGATAATGTATAACAAAAAACAAAGAACAAAAATCAACTCAGTGCATCACAGAACTTACAAAATTTTCAATTCAATATGAACCAGCTCCTTTGTCAACAAACTAGATAATATTATTATATGGCAACAAAAAATTTTGTAAGGTATGATTCTACTATTTCCAGTTTGAATGGCGTGGCTGGATGTACAAACCATGTATATTAAGTAGAAATAAGATACTAGCGCTGACTGTCTGTATGACATAGTGAGTCTCTTGCTAGAATATTAGGCTTTGTTCTAGTGCCTTTATTTTGTAATGGAAGCTAAAAAATTATAAAGAGATCTGTGAGCAATAAAAATAAAAATTTAAGATTTTTACTTAGTTTTTCCAAGAGATTGAGGCAATTGTAGTCTTCTAAGACCATATTTTCCTGCTGAACAGATTCTTCTTAGCATAAAAGGACACACTGTAGCCAAATAGTTGTGTTTCATTAAAAAAAAATAATTCTGGGCTGGAAATTAGCAAATTTTAAACAGCTATTTAAAATTACTCTGGAGGTCATGCAATATTATCATTACAGCTTTCTCTGACAGTAAAACTTGCCACCCAGTGTATGAATTAGCAGAAGACATATGTAGAAAAATTAAACTGAAGTTCAGTTTTCAGCTGCTTTCACAGGCTTCAGGAAGATAAATTACTCCATATACTCAGGGCTAAGCTTACATAACTAACATGTCCTAAGTGATAAGAATGGTATATTCGCACAGTCTGGTAAATGAACCTGCTTTGCATCAATGTAAGAATAGAGGGGTTCAATTTTATCTTCTTAATTTAAAAACATGATTAGTTAGAGTAACAGCTAAAACTCTCAAATAGGCTTTCCTTGTTAACCAAAGGCAGGAGTAGTTATTCAGTGAAACTGTTTATCAGCTATATTACCTATAACTGAAAAATGGCAATCCTTCTGTGCTATTTTGGATGAATTTTTAGAAGACTATGAATGTAAAGTTGGCATTAAATGACTTCTAGATGTTGATGAATTATGCCTATGATCACAGTAAGGAACCTGATTTATTTGGAGAATCTGAATTAAATTTTCAACGTTACATTTGATACCTGCTCAATATTTTATATTAACATTTGTAGACTATTGCTAGACTTCAGTCATCCTTATCTTGTACAGACTGTAAACAGCTCATTCAGATTTTCATTGCACCAGATCACTGCAGAAACCTATTTCTGTGTCTGTGAGCATACACAAACTCAATTTTCTCATGCTTTCATTAGAAGGGTGTTACTAACGCATTGTACCAAGATGCAATATTATTTACTATCCTTCCACTTTTTTAAGTGGGGACACAAATTTTAAGTTTTCAGACAAAATTTAAAATAATAGTGTAAAAGAGCGACAACATAACTACTCTAAGTAACAGGAATTTTCTTTCACACTGGGTTGCGTCTTAGGTGAGAACATGGGTCCTCAAGATCTTTTTACTAGACTGGGGAAAGACTGGCCCTTGGTAGTCAAAATTACTGTTCTACTGCATAAACTTGGGTATTATGTATTTGAATATGTCTTGACAAAAACTCTAGTTATAAACTCTCACTGGCTATTTCATATTTTATATTAAATTAATATAAAAATTTTGTTTTTATAGCTTTTCATCCATCAGTTTGGAGGATATTATATTCAAGAGCAGATGCACAGATTTGTTGTACAGATTAGCCACACCCATCTGCTTATATTTAACAGATCACACTTTCATTTTTATAATTCATATTTTCTGATGTTATTAGTATTTTTTATATTAATCATCTATATTACTCACAGAAAAAGAGTGGCAGACATCTTATAGGTCAGACAAATTTCAGACTCTATTTACAATATATCTTTTTAAAAAATGCCATATTAATAGACAAATGGGCATAGACTCAGTCTCCTAGACAATTTTGTTTTGTCATATTATATGCCTCAAAATGCACTGTTAGATTCCTTAAACATTTGACCGTAAGTAGCAAGGTAACTACCATCACATCTTCTTACTGCCAGGGTACAACAAGGAACTTACCTGATATAGCAAATATTTGAAAATACTAACTAAATGGAGAAATAATAATGAAAGAACCCTATTCCTGAACTATTCAGAGAATTAACCTAAATTTCACTAAATACCTTAGGAAAGACAGACTTACATATGGCTAAGAAACACTCTTAAGATATATTTAACCTAGTTAATGATATTGAAATCTGAATAAAAAAGAAATCTATTATTGTTTAAAGACGTTTTAATAGGCACTAAAATAGGCAGAGAGCACAAATACTGCCCTGCCTTAGAAGACATATTAATTGGAGATCTCTACATACTATAATATTATCCAGAATTATGAGTTTTAGTAAATTTATGCCTGAAGTTACTGGCCTTGAACTTAATTTGTTGGTCACAGTAAGTAAAGTGCATGCTAAATTTGAAAAGGAGTTAGAGCTTTGAGCTTGGCCTTACTAAGGGACTGCTATAGTTTCGCAGAGTTTTGTTTAGGTGTTTTTTATCTTCCTCTGAGCTTACAAAAAGTATAGAACTTAGGTGCAAAATTTAGAGTTAATGACAGCAATTGTGACAACAATTTTCAAAATGGAAGGTGTCAGCCTCTGAAGATCTGATTCATATCCACCTCTGCTAAGACACTGTGTTTTGGAATCATAGAATCATTTATGTTGGAAAAGACCTCCAAGATCATTGAGTCCAACCTTTGATCACCCCTTTGAAAAACGGACCATAGCACTAAGTGACACATCCAGTTACTTCTCAGACTCCTCCAGGAATGGTGACTTCACCACCTCCTTGTCCCAATTCTTAGCAATCCTTTCCATGGATAAATTCTTCCTGATGTCCAACCTGAACCTCTCCTGGTGCATCCCGAGACCATACCCTCTTGCCCTGTCACTGACTGCCTGGGAGAAATGGCCAACTCTCACCTTGCTACACTCTCAGGTAGTTATAGAGAGTGATAAGGTCCCCCTGAGCCCTTTTTTCCTCAGGCTAAACAACTCCAGCCACTTCGCATACGACTTACTCTCCATACCCTTCTCCACCTCTGCTGCCCTTCCATGGACTCACTCCAGCCCCTCAATGTCCTTCTGGTGTCCAGGGACCCAGAACTGAACACAGGATTCGAGGTGTGTACTGTGATTGTTCCCCTGTACTGTGCCAAATACAGGGGGACAATCCCTGCCCTGGTCCTGCTGGCCACACCATTGCTGACACAGCCCAGGATGCCACTGGCCTTCTTGGCCACCTGGGCACACTCTGGCTCGTGTTCAGTCGCTGTTGTCCACTTTTCTGCTGGGCAGCTTTTCAGACACTTTGCCCTCAGCCAATAGCACTGCAAAAGGTTTTTAAGTGGGCAAAGTTTCATTCTAACAAGTATAAAAATACTAGGGACTTTTGCTTGAAGAATAAGAGCTACTAGGTACTACTGAATATATTGTTAATTTCTTTCTCAATAGCAGTTTATCTCACATGATGAACTAGTTTAAAGTTTTAATCAATAGCTCACAAATTTTAGTTTGCTTCCTTTTGGCAAAAAGCTACTAATACAAGAAACAACAGGATTCTTCAAGAAAGTATTTTTAAAAATACAAGATGATATAACTCTTGATACTATTTTGGTTTATCTTGATTAAAATAATTAAATACTTAAGCATTCAAGTTAATGAAAACTAGATTAGGTTAAGTATAGAGGCAGTGAATTTAAGATTAAGGTTATATAAGTTCCGGTATTGCTGTGTCTGTCAAATCTGAGAAACATGTGCATACAAGTTTGTTATTCAGTTTTTAATCTCTGACATTTACTTTTACAAGATATTGGAAAATAATTTATGGAACAGCCTTTAGGCCCAGCAGTATCATACATATCCACAATAAATAAGACTCATTCTGGCTCAATTTCAACTACTTTCTAGGTTGAGACTTAGGGGGATTTTTTAATTAAGCATTTCTAGCAGCTACAAAAAAAGAGTAAATTACCACTGGGTAAGATTTAATCCACAATAGTAAACTATATATATTTCCAGCAAGGAACATCCAGAGATGTAAATTTCAAATCTTTTCCTCAAATAACATTCAAAAATGCCTTAGCGTAACAGTATAAAGGAGTAAGAGCTTACTTCCTGCTAAAGTAGGAACAGAGTCCACAATGTTTCAGAACTGTTCAGATATTGATTCCAAGAAAAAAACGTCATTCCAAATATGAGAGGTTGATATATTTTGATAAATACAAGAAATTTCTTTTGCTAAACAAATACAAAATTCTGAGAAATCTGATTATTTTATTAACAAGTTTATTTGGATGGACTTTCACCTTAAATATTAGAGAGAAAGTTCTTGTTCTCCATTTTTAAGTGACTGCCCTATCTATTTGGCTAAATATAACTTTTTTTTTTCCAATTTACTATCTCTTCCAGTTCTTTCTCTCTTCTCATTTTCCACTTCTTCTCCTTTTTCTCTTATCATGATCACCCCTTTTGCTTTTCCTTTTTAAATTAAAAGGCTTTTGGTTAAAAATGATGTGTTTCAAAATATTTCTAATTTAATAAAAATAATATATTTTAACATCCTTATCCCCAAAGTGTTCCTAAAATAAGAACCCCTTTTATTGAAATTCCTGTGCAAAATCTTGTTTTTATAAATTTCTACTAGCACTAAGTACGTTTCACTTGAAGGTTTTTGGGTTTTTTTCAGATGAAATTCTCGAATTCTAAGAGTTAATTTGAGCTTGTCAGTCTTGGAAATTCTTTAGAATATATGCAGAACTTTGGAAGTAGGTCAAATATCATATAAATCTTTTTCCATCATTCTCTATCCAATCGTAATATTTAGGAATAGCTGTCAGGGCTCTAGAGCTTCAGATTATTATTGATTATTTGTCAGATTATGCTAATATGGTCAGTATTATGGCAGATAAATATTTGTACAGCCAGATAATACTTGACAGCAAATGTGTACATACTGTTTAAGATATAAATACCAATGAATCCATTCTGGTGATTGAGAGGAAAGTGCACAGATCATTAAAATACACCTTTCCTTAATGGTCACAGGACCAGAAAATAGAAAACATGATCAAATTTTCTTTTTCTTATCAGGGCTTATTTGAAACAAAAAATATCTACCATAGTTTAAAGATGTGGAAGCACAATATTTAAGAGGCACAGTGAGAGAACAGTTTTATGTTTCCATAAATATGTTTACATTGCAGTGTGGTTAACTAAAGTTACTAGATAGTACCTTTGCAAAAATTAAAATAAATCCTCCAAAATTATTACTCTATGTTACTTTTTAGATCTAGATGTAGACTACTAGATCTGTAGTGTCTAGATCTAAAACACTATTTTAACATTCAACTTTATTTTCGTTTTTGTTGCTCTAAGTACTTAGGCTCTATACTCAATAAAATGAGACAATGTCAGAGAATGAGATTTTCTAAAACTAGGAGACTCACCATCTTAGTCTGCTAGAAGTAAGCAAAAGTCTTAAATTTTTTTTTTCTGGCAGAGAAAATTACTATACTATGCATCAAATCCAGGTGAGTTCTTTCTCAAATAATTAAGGAGCTAATGGCTATCCTTCCAAGGTAATTGGAATTAAGAGTGTTTCCCTTGAGCTATATAAGTTTAAGGTGCTGTGTTGTCTTTAGGACAGCCTCAGTCTAACACAAAAATTCATCTTATACAATTACGTTCCTTGTGGTGCAGAGAGTTTAACAGACAGGAAAATTGAGTTTCTTGCTTGCTTGACCTGAACTTCATGCACAGACATGAAGTAAGCCCTTTAGATGGCCAGCTGGTACAGCCAGTTTCTACTTGACTTGACCTGAACAGCATCAATGTTGAAAGTTTAGGACTTGGGAAATTAAGGAAAAACCTGAACTGTAATCAAGCTCTTTTACTAATCAGCTGTGCATTAACATAATCCAGCTCCAGTTTTGTCAGGAAAAAAAGGGTATTAAACATTTATCATACTAAGCAAAGAGGTTTCATCTGCCAACAGGGAAAGAAAATAAAGTGGCAGTATTTGAAAAGGAAATACCAAGAATACTCATCAGAACTTGCTCACATACTCATTAGAGTTCCTGTAAGACAGTACAAAGTTAAAAATGAAACAAGACGAATGAAGACACTGTTCACTGATATTCTTTTAATAAAAAGATGTTAAAAGGGAATTTAATGAAGGCAATGGCAGAAAGATTACAAAAGTATACCTAATGTTGTACACTACTGAAAAATAAATGCAGATAACTCTTCAGCAATCAGCCCTAGTTGGCGATCCAGTCGCTGCTTCACACTGTATGTGCACAGTATTAATTAGAGCTATTGAGCACACTATAACTCTCTTGGACAATGGCATCTTGATTTTCCTTACCCATGAAATATAATCAGCAGATTGCTTGTAAATAGAAACACTGCTGAAGCACAGAATATAGGAAATTGTCTCTAGAGTTCTGAACCACTGTTTCCCACAAGCTAAAAATATTATAGCTTGCTTTTTCTTCTTCAGTTGTCAGCCTTTTCAGTAGAATGAAATGTAGAATAAATGGAACATTGGTCAGGTATGCTACCTTGTGCACAAAGAAAGGAGTGAATGATGTTATGTATTTATGATGTGGTCAGGCTGTAAGTCATAGCAAAAGAGGACCCCAACTGATGGATAAGGAAGATGGCAAACACAGAAGTGAATGACAGCAGGTGTTTTCATGAAGAGTCAACCTCAAACCTTGAATGCAGCTCATAACAACAGTGTAGGCCAGTGGGAACAAAACTGGTGTTAATCTGAATGGATAAATATGTACATATAATAGAATTTATAATTAATAAATAGAATGTAATTTTAAATATATAATGGAATTTAAATTATTACATATATTTATTAAGAAGTAAGATGGTAGCTATAGTAGCTTTGGACTACAACTAAAATATTCATAGATGGGCATGTAACTACTTCAGTATGAGATGAAGCTTTGAAGTGATTTTCAATGAAAATGTTAGTGAAACGGAGACTACAATCAGTTCCTCTTGAATATCTAAATATTCTAAATTAATGGACATCTTATCAAGAACACCAACCAGTGACATCATCAAAATTAATTAAAAAATTAAAACCTTCATTACAAAGTAAAAGAAATATTTATATAAAAAGAATTTCTTTGCTTTACTTCAATCTGCTCTTTAACTTTCTTCCCAATAATATTTCTTTAAAATTTGAGACAAATAGAAGAATATACATCTATCTCAAATTGACAATTGTAATTCAGGTGACTATTATACTGAATAACTACATATAAATATCAGGGCAGATAAGGAGTTTTCCAGAAAATTCTTTCCAACAAGAAGCGTATTGTTTGACTTTATTTACTTATTTATTTAAAAAGGTATCATTAGAAACCCAGATGACTTAAAAGGAAAAGGAAAAATACAAATATGAAAAAAATAACAGCTCATTATGGAAATTTGTCTATATTTATCTAAGACCTTCAGGCTATTACAAAAGATATTGCAGCCTTATGCAAATTTAACAGTTCTTCTAATTACATTGTGATTGATAGGCAGCCTCAGTAGAATATGCTTTTGGGTTTTTTCATCCTTGAGATTAAAACTATGAGTACATTATGGTCATTGAATCAACTAATGATGTTGTATTCAGGGAGCTCCCCCAACCAGGTGTATTTCCATTTCAAAACAAGTTTACTAGTCTAGCATTTATGCCCATGGCATTGTTTTCCCACAGATTTCCCTACCTCGACCAACACTACCACACTTTTTTATCTTGTTCAGAAATGTCCAGTGAAAATAATCGTAACAACAGATAACAAGACATGACACAAACAATAAGCTGTATAGTCTCTTCTCTATTGATTTTACTGTCCTCATGTAATCAATGTGAATATATTCAATTGCTGAAGTTATAGTGTAATTAAAACATATATGTTGATCTGTGTGAGTGAGATTGTTTAGGAGTCAAGCTCTTGGCTCTTTTAAGCTGTCTTCACTGAGAACTTAAATAGACAAAAATCTGGTCTTGCAACAATTTTTTTACAAGTCTTTCCTATTTCTCTGCTCATTACTAGGCAAAGGGAAAAAAACAAAACAAAACAAAACAAAACAAAACAAAAACAAAAACAAAAACAAAAACAAAAACAAAAAAAACCAAACAAACAAAAAACAACAGCCTGGCAAAATTTGCCATAAATTTTCTTGCATGAAGAAGATACTAAAAGACATACCAATTCCATTTTGTGAAGAGCATGAGTCTAGTCTCACCTGACAAAATACTTATAGAGATGCCTATAAGTTTCACAAAACAAGCATGGGTATGTTGCTCCCTTGAAACAAGCAAAAATTTCTCTTGTGCTAAAATTTTCTACTGAGAACCTCAAAACAGATTGTGAACAGAAATTTATTCTGTTTCTGCTTTTGACATTTTGACAGACAGTGTCTGTTGCAAGGACACAAAGCAGAGGAAAATGCTTCTCTTTGTGCAGTGGGTTAAGCTAAAGCAATCTGTGCAAGCAGAGTCTCTTGGATAATACAGGTATCTGGGTACTTGAAGGGAGCTGTTTAGAGCTGACTTTAAGTTTCAAAATACTATAATATTGGAAATACTAGGATACTAGAAACTTAAATGATCCTCCTTAAAGAACATTATAGTTCTGCATTTGATGAAGAAAAGATTCAGAAAATCAGATTCAGCAAATTTTTTAGATTTTGTCATACTGAGAACAGAAGGCCTCAAATATCAGACCCCTTTGGACAGATCAAAACCCACATTTGAAATAAATTAGCTAGTCTGTATGATTTTTAAGCTTTTCTCTTTGAAAGACATAGAGATCTGATTCATGCTTCTGAGATCTAAGGATGGTTTCTCAGTGGCTGAGATTCAAAGATTACAAAATTGTGAGCATCTACTTGGAGCATTCCACATCTAATATTCATAAAGAGAAAACTTCAGATTGTAGGAGGTGCCACACTGACAGCTCTCAAGTATCACATTCTCCAATTAAAAATAAAAGCCAGTACTGGTACATCTAAAAGTTATCCAAAGAACAACTTCCCTACATATTTTAGTTTCTGTGACCCATTTTATGGGAAGACAATGACATCATGGTAGATAGACCTTTAGTATTTCTGTCATGCTGTACATTGTAATTGTAAAAATATGTCTCAGCCTTCCCTGAGGAAGAAGCAAGTACAACCTTAATGAGTTTCCCTAATACGGCAACTTGCTTAAATAAAATAAGAATACAATTAAGCTTACTCAAATGTAAGACTAAATCAGAATGCCATTAACTATTGTTCAGTGCACTGAAGTGTGAAATATATGCTTTTATGTTGCTGCAAAAAAACATGCACTTTTAACTTTGAAGGCTTTGGATGAAGCAATACAACAAAGAAAAGAAAAGATAAATAATAGATAAAAATAGCTGCAGTCTGAGACTTACATGCATAATATAGTACATGAATGCACATGAACAAGTGAAGAAATCCAACAACTTTGCAATGCCAAGAGAAATAAAACAGGACAGAAATCCTTACCAAATTATTGAGTCAGTTAAGCTTCTGATACTGCCTGAAAATTGTATTGTAGACCCCTTTGAACAGAATGATCTACAATTGAGTAGAGACAATCCAATCCTTCCATCCCATCCTTAGGTTCATCAACATGTACTCAGATTATTTAGAGTGCTTTAGCACCTGTGGTCAAGGTGAGGCTCACATTCTCAGAACTAAATGGTGCTGTGGTCATGGGTTTGCTATAAACAAAAGGGCACAAGCCACATACATAGAGCAAAAAGTTTAAAATTAGCTCAATTAATGTTTAAGCATAATAGTGCAAAGTGTTAATTTGATTACACTAATATTCACTAATAATCCAAATTAAATCAGAGAAACCTCAGTTATGTAGCTAAGAGGTTGTAGTGGGGCAAAGGGAAGAAACCAAACCAAACCACTTGTTCTGGTGCTGTCCTCTCCCTTCCCTACCCCTGGAATTGTAACACTGTCAGTGCAGAAGAAGGGAGAATGAGGGCAGGCTGCAATGAGCTGTCAGCAGCCTGATGGTTTTGAAGGGAAAATGATGATTTGTCTGCTAGGGTTTTCCTCCTACTCTTTGCCAGGAGAAGTATGGGGATGACAATTTCTTCAAGTTTTCAATATGTTTGAGTTTGGGTTTGTATGTTTCACCATCACAGCTCACTTGCCTCCCCCACATGGAGAGCTGCAGCCTGGCACTGGCCCCCAGAGCCACCCTCTCCTCTCTGCCCCAAGGGTTTGTCAGACAGCGACTGAAAGTGGATGTCTGATCCCAACAGGGATACCTCCAGAGCTCAAGTTGGAGCAGAGGAGGCAGCAGCCACTGGCCCCAGCACAGGGATTAAACCAGCAATACCCAGTCCACATCATAACAAGGTGGAGCCCTCATACTCTCAGATCAATGAACAGCTGGGGACCTTATGCAAGCAGTGACAAAAGTCTTATTTCCTAGGCTACAGTGGCACAGACCCCATTGAGCTTATTGGCACAACTCAAGTGTGAACTATTTACCTTTGCCTTAATTCCTCAGCCAAATTTATCAATCTATAAAAAGAGTTGTCCGCCTCCATCCTGCCACCTTGATGAAAGTTGGCACAGAGACAACACCAAGAAGTCTGAGCTGGAGGACAAACTTGATCCTCAAGCTTCTATGATATTATAGACACACTTTTAGAAACCCATCATCCAAAGGACACAAGAAAATATCAGGTAGTGAGTAAAGAAAAAATAGTGATGCACCTGTGAAGATATCTGGTGCATGTAACCTGAAATTGTATACATTTTTCAAATAAGTCATGATGTAATAATAATTACAAATATAGGCTATGAAAAATCAGAAAGGTTTTAACTTTGGTGTTATGAAATATTTTGATTTAATTTTAAAAGGCCCTGTCAATTAAAGATGAAGTCACGAAGTTCTGACTGAAAGAACTTCAGAGAGAATTTCCACTAGAGGACATCTAGTTTTAATTTCATTTCTCAAACAATAGTAGGACACCAAAGTGTGGTTTTTATGATCTTTTTTTCTTTTTTCTCATCTGACTGATCAGACCTATAGGGTTCTAAAGGGCTCCAAATTTTTTGCTCTACTGCTATAATCAAAGATGCAAGAGTTGATTCTATAGATTGTAGGAATATAAACTACAAATCAGTAAAGACTCTTAATCAGTGACATGATTGGTGTGTAAACAATATATTTGTTTAAGGTTTTTGGATGGAGCCTGATTAGTATAATAAGGGGTTCTGCCATGAACCCATCTCAAAGGAGGAAAAGGATCTTTGCACAGGAGTTGGCAGGATTTAAATTAGATTTGAATGAGGAAGGGGGTAAACCCAGGTTTGCTATGGATAAACCTGGGAGCAGTACAGCAGTGTTTGAGATCCTTCAGTTTGCCATTTCAGTGTAAATAGGGGATGTAGATCCATCCAGTTGTAAAGATCCAAGGTTTATTAGTGTGATACGAAACCACAAAAACACTTGAGAATGATCACACAGAAATTAGGGCTAGTGTCCCCAAAAAGGTGGTGGATTCAGTATCCCAACTGAAGTGCATCTGCACCAATGCACCCAACAGGAGCTACAAACAAGAGGTGCTGGAAGCCATCAAGCAGGAGGAAAAATATGAACCAATTGCCATCATGGAAACATGGTGGGATGACTGTCAAAACTGATGTGTTGCAGCAGATGGCTATAAACCCTTCAGATGGTATAGGCAAGGAAGGAAAGGTGGTAGGGTAGTCCCGTATATTAGGGAATGTTTTGGTTGTCTGGAATCTAGTGATGGTCATGACAGGGTTGAGTGCTTATGGTTAATAACTGGAGTGGGGAAGGCCAACAAGGCAGATGTGGTGGGAATTTTTTTCTGGAATTTTACCCTTGACAAAATCAATTATATCAATCCGAGTATCCTCTTTTTCTCAGTGTCCCAGCTCTGTTGATGTTATTGATGCACTCAAATGCCATAGGACTGAGGCAAATTTCACCTTTGATCTCCTAGTGTTTCAGTCTGAAACCAACTCTTAGTGTCTGAAACCATACTTTTGTCTGGTATGATATCTACCAGAACAACCTTCACTAAGTCCACTAATAGATAATCCAGATCTTAAGAGGAACTTTCACTGATGCAAAAGAGAAATGAATGCTGGATTCTACACCTGGCTGGGGTGACCCTGGATGAATGTATAGACTGGGGAATGAGATGCTAGGACAAACAAAGGGACCTGAGGGTCCT
>VZSR01003807.1:44959332-44997524 GCA_013398615.1 Brachypodius melanocephalos | reverse complement strand
GAAGAGGAGGGGCAGGCACTGATCTCTTCTCTGTGGTGCCCAATGAATGGATCCAAGGGAATGGCCTGAAGCTGTGTCAGGGGAGGTTTAGGCTGGATTTTAGATAAAAGTTCTTCCCCCAGAGGGTGGTTGGGCCCTGGAACAAACTCCCAGAGAAGTGGTAACTGCACCAGCCTGACAGAGTTCAAGAAATATGTGGACAATACTCTCAGGCATATGGTGAGATTCTTGGGGATGGTACTATGAAGAACTTGGAGATGGACTTCCATGATCCTTGAGAATATCTTCCAACGCAGTTTAATTTGTGACTCCGTGAATAAAAGAGAATCTCAGAAATTTGATTCTCCATTGTTGGATTTGTTGCAAGTTAGTTGTATAACTTTGGTGAGACACATTATGTGTTTGACTATTTTTTGATGTGTAGTTCTCTGCTTTCCATTAAAGAGCAGTATAGGATAATTCAATCTGATGGCTACTTGCCATAAATGCATGTGTAGAATTATGGTCTTTGTAGCAACAACATTAATATCTCAACTAGCACAAGATTTGCTGTATTAATATGTACTAAGCAGTAAATAATATAAAGCTATTTTGCCCCTTAGTACTTCTTCATTAGAAATAAAAAGGTTTATAACTTTTAAAAGCCTTCTAAAATGTTTTCCATGTTTGATCTTTACTCAAAGACACAAAATGTTAGGAAGACCCCAATACAAAAGAAGTGTCAGAAATAAGCTGAGAGACTAAAGAATTTGGAAAAAAGGATTTGTCTAAAAATACTTTTAGAGACTGCAAAAATAGAAATAAAGACAGACTTGGCAAGAATGAAAATATCTGTTTGCAAAAGAAATAATAACATTGTAATTTTTTCTTATTTATTCTCCTAAAGGAATAAGGATAAAATAATTGGGTTTGCTATCTAATGGGGGTGGATAGTCATGAGAATAAGCCAGATAGTAATGATAGTATGTCTCTCAGCTGTCTAAAGATATCTCAGAACCTTTGTATCACATTTTAGTAAGGAGAACTGCATAGCAAAGACAAATGGGATGTTGAGTTCATATACAAAAAATAAAACCTGTATATCACATATATAATGAGAATAAAATTTAAGCTTCTTAAAAAATATTTTTCAGTTGAGAAGCCTGACAATGTCAACCTTATAGCATTGTAAGAACTGGCAGACACAATCACAATTACAGCAAGTGATTATCTTTAACGTGAACCAGGGCTGGTACTGTCTGATTTTAGAATAGCAAATATGCCACTTAATTTGAGAAACATCAGAGAGTTTCGTTTGCCCTTGGTAGTAAAGTAGGCCAAATGTGGCCTGCAGTCCATTGCTTTAAACAAAACTATGTCTTTTTCATTTCTATATGACAAGAGAATGCAGAGTCTACTCTTTAAGAAATAAACGTAAGTGCAAGAGTGTTTGTGTAAATCAAACACAAAAAAAACTGTCTGAGAAAGGTTTTAAATAATATTCAGAGAATTACAAAGAGGTACAAAAGATGCAACATGAAAGAAATATAAAAAAACAAATTTGTAAAAGGTGGGGGTAGAGGCCTTGGACTAGGATGAGGAGCAGTGACTCTAGCTGGGTCATGCAGGGCATCACCTGTGGCATCCCCAGCCCTGCCTTGACCAGAATCAGTACTTCCTTTTGGATACTGAAACAGGTTACAGCTTGTCTACACCACAGGGACAGTGTGGGGCCATCTCTGCTGCGAGTGTGTGTGGGTTTACATGAGGGTCCTGCCCAGAGATGCTGCCTTAGTGGGGTGCCAGCAGTGGCAGGGTACCTGCCCAGCCAATGCATCCACACCTTCACAGAACAATCTGCATGTGGTGGACCCTCACCTACACACCAGGTGGGTTACAGTTCAGCAAGTGTGCAATGATCGTTTTCAGGGATGAGTTACAGAAGGGTTGTTATAAAACTGTAAGTGCTCGATAACATGTGTCTAATATTGTGGTGAATCTTTTGTTCTGCTTTTATTGATGGACAAGTAATGTTAATATATTGAAAAATTGCTTCTGTAGAAATTAGACTAAAATATGTGAACTGAGTTTTCTCATTAGACCAGCAAATTAAAAAGTAAAAAGAAAAAAATAAGAATCACGGATTATGCTGAATTGGAAGAAACCCACAAGAATCATCAAAGTCCAGCTCCTGTCCCTGCACAGGACAGCTCCAAGAATCCCATCATATGCCTGAGAGCATTGTTCAAATGCTTCATGAACTTGTGTCAGGCTTGTTGCTGTGACCACTACGGCAGTCCTAAAGCCTGGACAGGAGCCTTTCCCAGTGTCCAACCACTCTCCAGGTGAAGAAATAGATTTTTCTGACATTTGGGTCCTGCCACTGGTCACCACAGGGAAGAGATCAGTGCCTGCCCCTCCTCTTCCCCTTGTGAGGAAGCTGTATGTTGAGATTAGGTCTTTCCTCAGTCTCCTCTTTTCCAGGCTGAACAAGCCAAGTGACATCAAATGCTCTTAGTATGACTTACAAATGTTGCATATGTTTCTTGCCTTTCCTTCTCCACTTTCCAACTTGCCTATTTTCTGTGTTTCATGTAGAGAAGAAAGAATGAAGACCAAGTAGAGTGAATCCTGAAAGGAACTGAGATGTGTAGGCATGACAATATCTAGGAGAGATTGAAGAAGATCACTGAGAACTACACACATATTCAGTCAAATAAGTCAAAGTTCTTTGGAGCTTGACCACTCACTTGAGTTGTATTTTCCTGCTTTAGAAAAGGTTTGAACAAAAGGCTGGAGACATTAATGAAAAATGGCATGAAGATTAGTGAATGTGGATCACACCTGACCAATTTCATTCATGTTTGGAGGACACTACTGACCTTCTATTAATAAAGAAAGCAGTAAATCTAAGCTGTCTGTATTTCAGATATCTACTTGGAAAGGTGCAAAATAGGAAAAGGTGAGTGAAAGTGGAGAAAGGGACTGAAAGAGAAACTGTGTATAGGGAGAGAATTAACAGAAGAGTACTCATGTATAGATCATACTGAAATAGGACTGCTAAAATGAACACCTAAGTGAAGATTTTAACAGTAAAAACATTCTATGAACAAAAGAAAAAGAGGAGTATAACGTATATGTGAAGCTGAGAATTCAGTTTTACCAGTGTGGAAAAATGCAATCAACATTATTATTAGTCCAGCTACAATAATATTAATACTCACTTTCTAAATTATCTAATCAATACAATATAGACCTTACTAGTAATGCTGAAGGTGGAAGTTGTTATATATAACAAACCTTGCCCTTTTCTCTCCATTTCACCAGGCAGGATCCTCATCATTCTAATATTCCTCTGTATTCTAAGAAGGATGGTTTTAGCTGGTGGAGGAGGCATGCAGCAAATTTTCAGCATTGTGAGATCTCTTCAGGGAGGCCTGTGGTATTCATGGTGGAGAGGTTTCCTCCTGCTTGGATGTGATCATTTCTCAGTTTAGTGTTCTTAGTTTTTTTAATCACAGCTCACTTTCCTCTCCCACTGCAGCCTGGCAGTGTTCCCCAGCCCCATGCACACCAAGGGATATTGTTTGGCAGACAATGACTTGGGGACTGGGGAGCAGTGTGTGTTCATAGCTGAAGCTGAAGCAGGGGAGCCAGCAGTCACTGCCCATGGCACAAGGGTTAAACCAGTCTTTTAACATTTCACAAAGTTCAGGCTATGGACAGGCTAAAATCTGACTCTGAGATGTCAAGGTCATAATTTTTTATTCAGCAATTGCAAAGTTATATGTCCTAGTTATGGAACTCCTCAAGAAATATCTATGGAGTGATGCAATACAGCTTTCTTTTTAATTTTTTTTGGCACAAAATTTATGTATGTGTTGATAAATTTTTCTGATAGGTTACATTGCAAGGAAGAATTATTTTCGCTGAGAAATATGACAATAGAAATGGAATAAACATTGGAGACTAAAATGTCTTTCATTTAGGAATTAATGAGAAGAAATTCTTCAAGAAGTTGTAGACTCATTAGCTGAAAACTGCTGAGAAACAGAAAAGTTTGCACATATTAGTCATTGAAAGTCTACAGAATGCCAGTGTGACATAATAAAAGTGGAAAAACAATCCTATAATTTGTCACACTAGGTTTTACTTACTGAATAAAGAAATTATTTATTTCATTATATCTAGTAAGGATCTTTTCTGTAATACTATACACATTTTTTGGCCCACCAAATATCTTGTGAAGATGCCTGCAGGTTGGAGCGGAGGCAAGAATGTCTCACAGCTGCAGTGATCAAGAAATGAGCCCGAGATGTTGGTTTTGTAAAGTTCCTGGGCAACTGCCTTTGAATATAAATGAGAACACATTGGGTATCCAGGTGTGCAGGGAGGTGGCTGTTACAAAGCTCCCTAAAAGGCATCAGCCTCTTTCATCTGCAGTCAGATGGGCTAACTCCAGGGGAGAAGCACTCAATGACAAACACTAGACTTAGGGCCTCTCACCACCCACCTGAAGGCAGCAATCACTACTGCTTACTTCCAGTGAACACCTGTGAGAGCACGCTTCATTTTCTCTAGTCTGTGTGCAATTAAAGGCCACCTGTTTGCATGTAGGAGCTGTTTGCAGCTGTTTCCCACAGCTGAGACCACTTCACATTACCTTGCAGCTGATAGATGTTGTTTGCTGAAGCCAGCCATCGGCATCAAATTCCACCTGATTATAGCAAAGCTGATTATGCTAGTGGTCATCAGTCTCAACCTGAAAAAAAAAAGATAAATAGAACCTTCTAAAATAAGATGCTGTGGGAATGTTCCTCTCATCCTCTTATGGATCAGTGAATCCCAGAATTGTTTGAATTGGGAGGGACATTAAAGATCATCTAGATCCAGTCCCCCTACCACGTGCAGGGACACATTACACTTGACCAAGTTGCTCCAAGCTGCACCCCACATGAATACTTACAGGAGTGAGGCATCCACAGTTTCTTTGGGCAACCTTTTCTCAACTCACATAACAAAGAATTTCTTCTAAATATCTAGTGTAAACATGCCCTCTTTCAGTTTGAACCCATTTCTCCTTATCTAAGAACTACATGCCCCTGTAGAAGCCCCTCTTTAGCTTTCTTTTAGGTCCCTTTTAGATACTGAAAGGCTGCTCTTCCTGGAGCGTTCTCTTCTCCATGCTCAACAGCTCCAACTCTCTCCATCTGTCTTCAAAGCAGAGGTGCTCCAGTCCTCAGATAATTTTTGTGTCCCTCACCTGGACTTTTTCCAATAGGTTGACATCCTTCTTATGCTGGGGCTCAAGAACTGAATGCAGCTCTCCAGGTGAGATCTCACAAGAATGCAGTGGGAGAATCACCTCCCTCAACTTGTTGGTCCCACTTCTTTTGATGCAGTCGAGGCAGAGTTTGGCTTTCTGGGCTGCAAATGCACACCACCTGCTCACATTGTGCTTCTCAGCAACCAACACCCCCGAGTCATTCTCCTCAGGGCTGCTCTCAGTTCTCTGCACAGCCTGCATTTCTGCTTGGGATTGCCCCAACCCATGTGCAGGACCTTGCCTGTGGGATGCTCACACAGGTCACTTTGGGATGCTCACACAGGTCCAACACTCAGGCCTGTGCAATTAGCTCTGGATGGCATCCCCTTCCTTCAGATTGTCCCCTGCACTGCCCTTGGTGTCATCAAACACCCTGAGGGCTCACTCAATCCCGCTCTTCATGCCATGACAAAGATGTTAAACAGCCCCAGTCCCAATACTGAGCCTGAACAGTACTGCCTTTTCATTGAGATTTTTGATAGTGAATGGCATGGTATTGGGATAATTAGCAGCTGCCTAAACAGATGGTTAGAGAACAAAAGTTCTTTAAACAGTTCTCAATCATAGTTTCTTTAATTATTCACCATTCTGGCTATCAACATGATCCCCAGCTTGGTGCAGAGAAGGCTACAACACACCATAGTATAATCAGCACATCAGGCCTGTAAGGATTTTATGTTAGGGAGTGTAAATAAAGGTAAGCTCTGGGGTTCAGACCTCAGTCAAATATATATTCTAGGAACAGGTTTTATTGAAAAGAAGAAAAAAGCGTAAGGTTACTATTTGCAAATGTACAAGAAGAACATTGAGCTAATTCACGCTGGCAAATAAACAAATAGGTGTAAATTTACCAAGAAGAAACACAGGAAATTAAAAAAAAAGGCTCCTAATCACCAGAAAGTGAGAGCTGAAGAAGTGGCAGGAATAAAACCAGTTTATTTAAAATTATGTTTATATATTAGATAATTGACTATGACAAGAAAATCTGGTTTTAGTACTTTAGTGCTTTAAGAAAATCTGTCAATTATATGTCCAATACTCATGGATTTTTAGATTTTTCTCTTTGCAGTGCCAAAAGAGATAGTATGTCTTGTTATTTCTTTATGAGATCTAGTTTCTGAATTATAGCAATGCTCAGTCACCTGCTTGGGGTCAGGCAGTCTAGCTCCTGCCAGCAAGCCTTTAGCCAGGTAGGTAATTTTAAATTTTATATGCATCACCATCTGTGGGTCAGACAGCACCTGAGTGGGAAATCTCCATGAAAGAGTAAGGTAAGATTTGGTTGATAAAGTCCTTCTGTGGCTTTAATCCAAAATCCTTTTGCAATTCTCTCTGAGTTATGAGAATGGGGAAAAAAAATTCAATTCCTGCTGCAGAAGTGATCCAAGGGCCGTCACGCTTCTCAGAACAAAGCTAGAGTAAAACCACCCTCAGTTCAAAAACTTGACATGGGCAAAATCCTAGCTGATAATTTTTTGAGTGGATTAGGGAGGATTAAAGGAGGGAGAGCAGTAGAATAAAAATAAGAAGATAAGAAATTTTTCTCCTGTCACTTCTGAGCATAGTAAATTGGTACCTCTAAGATTTTCACAATGCCAAATGAAATACTTTCATTTTTGACACTTCACAATCCCAAATGTCCAGACTGAGCAGCACTTGTAAGCTATTCTTAGACTGCAGTCAGAGTTCAAAAGAAGGAATAGAAAGCAAGCCAAATACTGAGATTTAAAGATCTTAAAATTACTCCAGTCCACTTATTTTGGTATTGTGGTTTGTATGTTTTCTTTTTTTTTATCTGTGTATAATTTAACTAATGGAATATAAATATGGTGCTGAAGCAATGTGACTTTCTACTGGATGTAGACAACTTTTTATCCCTTTAAAAATTCTTTATTGCAGTCATTAAAAAATGTTGTACTTGCTTCTTCAGAAAATTCAGGTCATGATCCTACTGATATCCTTGATTTTTCTTTCTTTATGTATACACGTATGTACATGGGTAAAGCTGCTTGGTATCTATGAATCATTTTTCTCACTATTTGTGTATGTGTGAATTGTGGGTGTGACATATCAAATTAAACATCTCTTCCACAAAATCATACTGACAGACCAGATATTTTTCCTTTCCTTTTGGGTGTTTTTTTTTTTGTTGTTGTTGTTTTTTGGGGTTTTTTGGGGGGTTTTTTTGGTTTTTTTTTGTTGTTGTTGTTGTGTTTTGGTTATTTTTGTGTTTTGTTTTTTTTTGTTTTTTTTTTTTTTTTTTTACTATCCAACTTCTCATTTTCCTTCTACTTCTGGGGTTTGATTCCTTGCTCTAAAACTGGTAGGGATCTAAGCTTTGCATTAAATGGAAGAAAAAATAATGCATTCTGGCAGGATATTTAAGGATTTAAGGAAAGCAAGTAACATACATAAAGTTTAAGATTCATTAGAAGGACTACAAACCCATAAAATATTTCTCTTTATTTCTTTGCGGCTATGCCTATTGCTAGTTAGTGCCCATTTTCTCTATTCAATTACCTAAGAAAAATTTTTTGCTTCCTAATCAGCTGACAGTATTTATTCCAAAATAAATATAAATTTTCACTCTTTTTTGCAAAAGGCATAGATAGCTCAGGTGAGGGACATTAAATGAGAATTTTGTGCAACTGCTTCTTTTTCTATACAGGTTGCAAACTCAATTCTTGTAGGAAAAGCCAAAATCCAGCTCTGCTGACTCTGTTGTCATCAGAGTAACCTCTGGCAGAAAAGCCATAAAAAGTAAAGGTAAAGCTGGAGAAAAGACTCATATTCCAGTTATTTATTGAAAAAAAAAAAAAAAAGAAAGAAAGGAAAAAAAAAGAGTCACTTGATAGCTAGGACTACATTCAGAAATTACTCTTCGAGGAAAAGACACCTTTTTGCTTAAATACATATTTAAAAATATAATAATGAACAATGAACTGGTTGGAGCCTTAACTGTTGTCAGCAGTTCTACAAGGAGTCTGTAAACTTAAATCACAAGCCAATTCCATATATATCCTTGCACCAGCATCAGTCCTGTAAGTGATAAGATAGGATGTCTCTGGCATTTGTCCATCCCTCATCACCACACCTGCTGCTCAAACGTGGCCCCTGAGTGTTTACATGCCAAGAAGGCTACAGGATGATGCTGTGATGATTTCTTATCACCAAGGTAAGCATCACTCCCTTACAGGTAATTGTCTTGTCTCTGGCTTCTCTGCTTCCAGCCAGATGTTTCCTTGGCCACAGGTTACCCATGCTAGGCAGTTATGATTTTAATTTCCCCTTCAGGTAGCTGAGGGCACTTCCCCCTCAGCTGCTTCTATTCTTAAAATAAGGATGACTTTAAACACAGCATTGTGTCTGACATTAATCACATCTGGTAATCAGTAGGGACTGGACACAGGTAGAATGGATGAAGTTCATTTTGTGTGTCATGAAGAACATCATACTAATTGCACAAACTGGGGCTTTATTTGTGTAAGAGCAGCTCCCTTGCTATAGTGTGTTGAAAAATCAGTCATTGACAATGGGCAGGAGCAGAACCCTAGGCAATGATTACAAGAGGTGGCAAAGCAAATTGTGACATTTGCCTGAGTAGCTCTAGCTCTGTTATTAAAACTGCAATTAGATCCTTCCTACTACATGTAGGCACCATAGAGGTGCCTTAATGAAGGATGTCCAATATCATTATTTTTTCTTCTTCCATTAGAAAGACATTGAAATAACTCAATATTATTTTGTAGTACTCTGTCTTTAAACCTGATGTAATCCAATCAACTGCAGAAAAAAGCACTTGTGAGACTTTCCTATGGGAAAAGAAGAAACAAAAAACATCTATAAACCAAGCCTAAAAAAAAAAAAAAAAAGAAATACCATGGGAAATCAGAAAGACAAAATCCAAAAACCTGGAGCAATACAGTGAAGTATTAGGCCCGGGGGGGTGGTTTTTGTTCATAAGAAAGACAATTATTAGGATTTAAATACGATTTCCAAGTGTGTTTTGGTAATATATGGACATTTATACTGTGCCCACGTTGCAGTGGTGTCATTAAGCTAGAGGGAAAAGACACAGATTTTAAATAGTAAAATAAACCACCTTTTTTTTTAATGCTTGGTTGAGTACTTATACTTTGTTAGAATCCACCCAATGGAGCATATGCCCTTTAATCTGAGTCACAATAAGCTATGTTTCAGACAGGGATGAATAGCAGTTGATCTAACAATCCATCCATACAAGTTTGTATCTTAAATTCCTCATTAAAGTATCTGAGAGCCACCTCTTTCCATACTCACTTCAATGCAATAATATCCATGTCATTTTGCTAGATGGCTGTGAATAAAGAACTTATCAGACACTCTACTCATAAAACTGTTGCATACTGTTTATACTTGGGGAGATGACAAATCTGATGAGTCAGTGTTTTCCATCATCCATCTACATGGTTTCACATATTGGCAGTCAACCATAGTATCTGAGTGCCTCCATACTGTCTGAGCACTGCTTGCTATATTAGGCTATTAATCCTAAGAGACTGTGGATTGGATTCCAAACTTTCTTCTTTCTTACGTGTTTTATTTTTGGAGCTCTGATTGTTCTTAACTTACACCCCTTTGCACTGTAATAAGCTCCTAATACTGGATGGATGCAAGTGAAAAAAGAAGTGTGCCTCTGAGTATCATTTTGATTACACTCATGAAATATTACACTCTGATTTTTTACTTTCCTAGAAGAAAATTGCAAAATAAATGCTAAAAATGTTATTTTGGATAAATGGAATCTGTGGAGACATATGTCCTATGAAGACAGTAGATAAAGAAATTAAAAATGCAGGAAGGAAAAAATAAATTTAAAAATTATTTTTAATATTTAAAGAATTGTTTTATTAATAAAATACATGGTTAGGACAGAATTGTCCTTTGTTCAAAAGGTGACAGATATATTTCTTAACATGTTATATATGACAGCAGTATAATGATATTTCAAAAGTCTTTTCACGTATTACTTAGATATCTTTACTCTTTGTAACAAAATTTTGAAGGACTGAAATTAAAGGAAAATTATATGAAACATTTGACCTGAAACACCCCACCCACCTCATCCCAATCTTCCAGACTGTTTCATTGTGTCAGCCTATTCAGATAACAATATGAAGTAGTAAAACAGATTTCTGCCTTTAAATATCCTTTGGGAGAAAAATGGCACTTCAAACTATTGTTTTAGTGTTTAAGAGTGCTGCATAGTGCTTCAGAGAACTAAGAGAAGAAAGCACGACAATGAGGAACTAGTCATGCGGTTTTACCATAGCCTTTGTCAAGGGAAATGCAAAATAAATAAGAATATCCATTCAATATCCATCAAATAATGAAAATGTCATGTGAGTTCTGGGTTACTGTTGAAGTATCTTGAGCAGAAGGTTCAGGTTATATTCACAAAAGGGAACACTTGCTGTTTTGAGGGCTTTTAAAATAATAAGCAGTTACTCCGGACCATATTATTCGGTTCTCACTCCTATTGGTATTTACTTGAGTAAATCATCGTCTTAGAAAACTACTTTAATGAGTAAACTTTGGAGAGCATAAGAGCTTAATTATCTGACTCTTTATATTTTATTGCTATATTTGGCCATAGTTCCATAGTAACTTGTTTAAACAGGGAGGCTGAACCAGATGACTCACTCTACTCTCTTCCAGCCTTACCCATTCCCTGACTCTGTGATTTTGCTGACATTAATTTTAATAATAATTCCTCTAGAATGCCTTCTTGGTAATTTAGTTATGTAAAAGGCCTTTGATTTCATTGGTTCACTGATTGTTTCATTTATATTCTGTGTTACTGGATTCTTCCAGTACTAATCTTCTTTCCTTCTCTCCCTGCACCCAAACCTCTCTTCTTTTATTATCCATTACAAAATCCTCCATGAAACACAATAACAAAACTGAGCTCTAAAAAGCAAAACAATCCCCCCAAAACTTGAATCCTTTCTTACAGATTTTTCTTCCTTAGCATTACATCTAGTTCTAAAATTCAAGCAGGATTCACCAGACAGTCATTCTTTCCATTTCACCTTCACTAAGTGTGATTGATCCTCTGGAATCAAAACAAACATCCCCCCACAGGAGTGATGCATTAATTCACGCACAGCCTTTCTTCACGTGTGTGTCCCAAGAACAGCTCCCAAGTCCCAGCTACTCAAGCAGCTTTTCAGCTTTAAAAAACTCTAGCTACTCTACTCCCATAATCCAAGATCATCCTTCCCCTACCCATGTTCAGTAGCAGCTCACACTCCTGCCCTGGCAGTGTGTCCTGCCACTGGTCTTGCCCAGACATTTCTCTGTCTAATCTTCAGGTGACTCCCTGAAGAATGAGTAGAGTCAGCATCTTACTTTGGGACTGGTTCTCAGAAAAAATCGTGTACCTCCGTCATGGTCCACCACCCCGTGCAAGAATCAGCAGTTCAGTAGGCAGTGCTTTGGTGAAACACTTGTTTTTTTTCCAATGTATGATACCAGTTCAATGCCTTCTGTATTTTCCTAAATCCTTCTCCAAAACATCACTATCCTGGATATAAAATGGGAAAAGCTGAGGAAGCTGAATAGTAGAGGCTTGCCTGCTGGTGGGACTAGTCTTTTGAATGAATAATTACATATGTTTACTGTATATATGATTTATAAATTCATCATCAATAAACTATCAGAAAACCCCTTGAAAATAATTTATTTTCAAAAGTCAGAGAATTTTGAATATAATCAAATAGAAATTATGTACACTGTATGCAAATTTTACTTTATACTTTTTCAAAACTATAAACAATTTTGATCCCTTATTTTAATGACGGAATCAATAACATGCAGTGGTGCATTCATTAAAAAAAAAAAAAAAAACAAAAGAAAAAACAACAAAAAAAAAAAACCCAAAAAAAAAACCAAAACACAACAAACCAACACAATGTTTTCCAGTAACTATATCACTGTATGTTACCTGAGAGAAAAATTATTGATGTTTTTAAATGTCTATCTGTTGCACAGTTTTCTGCAGAATACATTCTGTACTCACTTTACAGCACTACTGCCTGAGACTGATAATTCAGACTCTGCAATATGATTCCTAAATATCACATTTGAAGAGAGGAGCTGATAAACATGTCATGGTTTTCCAAATGCATGATAGTTAGAGCATCTGTTAGTTGTCCTGAGATAATTTTTGATCACTGTGTGTGTACAAAAACTACTGTACTTTTGGAAGGCAGATAGAATTCTAGTAGTTTATGATGTCACCCAAAATAGAAAAGCATTACATAGCTCTACAATCCCACACAAGCAAAGATCATTTTAAGCTTTCTACTGAAGATGCATTTTCCCAGGTGGTCAATTGCACTTGTCATCTGTTATTTTGGAAAATGCACCAAATTTAATAGATGAGGTATATCAAACTAACTACATTAGGAACACACCAGCTGTCAATATGGCTTCAGCCCAACAGCATCTTTTGGGAAAAGCAAATTCCAAAATGAAGACAGTATACTATTACTCTGATAGAATGATTATAAGTTTCACCATCTGTTGCATATTTCAGTATTAATTGTGATTTGTATCAACAGATATTTTCTAAAATCCACATTTTCTTTTTTATACAAGAAACAGCAAAACAGAATGATAACACATTGTTTCACGTAAGGACGTAGCAATGCTGAAGGTAAATCAGATAAACTTCACCCTGGTTTAACAAGGTAGATATCTAAGCCACTAATTACGGTAAATAGATCTAAAAATATCAGCAACAGAATAGAAAAACAAACCAGAATTATCCATCTTCCCTTGAAAAACTTACTCAATTTGCTTTTCAAATTTATTCCATTGTGCAGTCATATACTAGTTCTGTTTAATATTTCAAAGCCCATCAGTTGAATGTGATTGGATTTTAATTACATTTAATCCAACATAAGTGCAAAAGCTACAACAATTTCAAAATGTTTCATGTCTAGATCTAAACTAGAAATGAATTTCTTGCCTGTAAAATTGAATGTTTAGTCAATCTATTTAATGTGAAGGATCATGATATTTTTTAAAGGTATATCAGAAAAGAAAAAATATTTAATTAGGTTTGAGTCTTGGTTTTTGGGGTTTTGGGGTTTTGGGGGTTTTTTTCCCTTATATTTTTTACTGTACCTCATAGCCCTAGGGGGCTTTGTTTGTTTGTTTGTTTGATTTTTTCTTCCTATATTTCTTTCAACCTGATCCCCATCTGTTTCAAGTGAAAGGCCTGGTTCTAGTCCCAGTCACTATTCTTCAGTGTTGGCTTGTTGCCTATTACATTAATAGTCTCTGCACTGGGCTATAGCATTTACTTAGAAGTAAGATGAGACTCATCATATCATAGGCATTGATAACTTTTGCAACACTGTAAGTATACATTAAAGAATTTTGAAAGAAAAATCTGGTTTTATTTAAATTCTTTAATTCTTCTGACCTTATACTAACATTTTGCTTGACCTGAAGATAAGCCATCACTCATGTCATCTTTTTCAAGCAAGACTTAGGCAATAGTACTAAGTGCCTGTTGTTACCGTTTTTAATTTTGCTTTAAGCCACACACTGAATTGAGACAACATTTTGTTTTCTCAAAAGCTTTTTTTACTTTGTCTTCCTTGTATTGAAGAAACTATAATTTCTGCTTCTTCCCCTGCTATTCGTGTAACTTCATTAACTGATTAACAAAGGAAAAATAAAACAGAACTCTGCAGTTCCTAATATGAGAGGGCATTCACTATAGGCAGGAAATTACTATAGTAATTTTCACTATAGGAAATGACAATCCAACACTCAGAAGTCTCTGCAAAATCTGAGAAATAAAAATAAAGCCATTCACTCCTTCCCAGCCTGGCAGCCGTACCCATGATTGCTCAGGGTATTTGAAGCATTTGATGATATCTACATTAGTAAGGGATTTTTTTTTTTCCCTCTTTGGTAGGTTTTTTGGTTTGTTTTGTGTTTTCTTTTGTTACTGTTTGGCAATCAGTCAGCACAGAAAGTGTTATCTTTTAGGACAACAGTTATCAATCTAACGACCAGTGCTTACCAAACTCAGAGCCAGATGAAAAACAGGCTTTCAACTTACTGGAGAAAAAACAATGTCCTTTTCAAGACATATGATGAAAAGTGGATATACCGACACTAATAGCTTTTTGAGAATTTGCTGTGACAAGAACACTTTAGAAGTCAGCATCACGTCCATGAAAGCAGAGATAACTTTTTCAATTGGTCTTTAAGCTTCATATGGAATTCTGTTAGAAATATAACATTCTATGGGAAATGTATTGAGAAACATATTTGTTTGTTTATAATTTCCTTCATGTTTATAAAGAATATTATTGACAGAGAGAATTGAGAGGTGTTTGTTTTGCTTTTTTTTTTTTTTTTCTTAATTTCACGAAAGAATCTGTTTCTGAAGTGTTATTAAGAAGGATCTGCATGTTTTGTAAGTGCAGTATCAGGCCACCACTGTGTCTGAATGGACGTAGAGAGAGACTATTACAGATGCACAGCAGATTTTCGTCAAGTAAAGTTAACTAGACATATTTCAAATTGATTGCCAAGGTTATGGCATTGCTGGCATACAACCAAAAAGCCCTGTTTTGGCTAGTGCTATAAAGGTATTTTATAATATTGAACTGCAGCATTAAGGAAAAGGCCATATATGGGTATTTTTATTTTAGAGAAGACACATTTATAACAGATATTGAATAATTTTGCACTCTGGTGACAGTCAGACAGTCTAGATAATATTCTATGAGCTAGACATCTAGTGATATCCTTTGTTTTTCTAATGCATTCTTTGTTTCCCATTGATTGGTGAAACATCACATTTTTCTTTTTAATTATCAAGGTCTTTATATTAGTATTTTAGTCTTTAGTCTTTATTGGAACTACTAGACGCATGTTCTGGCAACACCCTTATCTTCCCTTCTTACCAGCTCATGAGTTCAAAGAGCTATATCAATCATATTTTCAAGCCAATTACATTACTCCAGTTCTTCTGGATTACTTTAACGTATTTCTGAAAATGAGAATAATTCAGCCTGGTAGGAGCTGAATACAAATCCTACATGTAATCACAGCACCTATGTCTGTCTCTTCTTTTATCCTTTGGTCAAACAGCAGCTCCAGAAATGTTGATTATCCTCCTTTCTTTATAAAGCTGATCCTCCTATTTGTATTTTTTGAAGTCTGAAGCAGAAGGTCCATTTATCTGTTTAATATTTTCAATTTCTCTCTTCACTCTTGAAGGAATGTTCAAGTCTCATCCCTTACAGGACATACTATGTTCTGAAGGATATGGCAATGTAACGTTGTTTCACAATCAGAGATTTTGGCACAATATGGAATTTTTGATACCCACTACAAAATAGAATAGTGACTTAGATCTGTGCTTTTCAAATTTTTAGTTCATTCATTGTTTCTTCCTACATTTCTACAGCATAAGCAAAAATTCTATCTCCAGCTCCAGTATATTTCTTTTGCAGTCTATTTTCTATAGTGTAAGGTAAACCTAATCCATCAGATTTGGGGCTATTGATATCTCTGTATAACAGTAACTTCAGCAGTTATCAACCTTTTTTATTCTATGTGTTGGCAAAGAAGTGCTAAAGACCCTAATGTCACTAGTAAAGAACTTTTGTAGTGTTGATTAGAAGAGTTCCCTCCTAAATCAATCTGAAAGACCACCATCAAAACAGTAGCATCCAGACTTGTAAAATTCCTTTGTCTATTGATGTTAAAAATTTGCCTTATTTTTGTTTTTAAACAGTTCTTTGCCTTAGAATCATAGAATAGTTTATGTTGGAAGGGACCTTCAGACATCATCTAGCCCAATCCTCCCTTCGAAAAGCACGAACATCTTCAAGTTAGGTTGCTCCATCTGACCTGACCTTGGGTGTTTCCAGAGATAAGGTATCCACCACTTCTCTGGGCAACCTGTTCCAGTGTTGCACCACCCTCTTACCTAGTCTAAAATTCCCTTTTTTTTTTTTTTTGTTTTTAAACCATTACCCCTTCTGTTGCAACATGCCTTTGTAAGAAGTCTGTCCCTGTCTGTCTTATAAGCCCCCTTAAGTACAAAAAGGTTTCAATGAGGTCTTCCTGGAGCCTTCTCTTCTCCAGGCTGAACAACCCCAGGTGTCTCAGCTTTTCCTCACAGGACAGGTGCTCCAGCCCTCTCATCATCTTTGTGACTCTCCTCTGGACTTGCTCCCTATATCCTTCCTATGTTGAAGCCCTCAGACCTGGAAGCAGTGCTCCAGGTGAGGTTTCACAACGACAGAGTAGATATGGAGAATCACCTCCCTCAACCTGCTAGCCACTCCTTTTTGATGCAGGTGAGTATATGGTTAGCCTTTAGGGCTGCAAGTGCACACTGTGGCTCATATCCAATTTTTCATTCATCAGAACCCTTGAGTCCTTCTCCTCAGTCTTCCTCCAGTCTCTACTCATGTCTGGGTGGTCCTGACCCATGTGCAGGACCTTGCACTTGGCCTTGTTGAATTTTATTAGCCCTCAAGACTAATAGGTCCCTCTGGAAGGTATCCCACCCCTCAGGTGTGTCAGCAGAAGCTGTCCCCTCTCCCCTGTGCATTTACTTCTCACCCTTTTGTTTGGTCAGGAGTTCCCTATTCAGCCAAACTGAGCTCTTGCCTTTGTTTCCTGAATTCCTTCGTCTTCTGGTGACCAAGGTCTCTTCTGTGGACAGATCCACAAGCTCTGTTCTGCTCCCTTCTCCCCAAGGACAGTTTCTGGGAAAGTAGCACAACAAGCAATAGGTAATCCAGGAGAAGCTGGGGTGGTTGAAGCCCCCTGGGAGGACAAGGCCCTGTAAACATCATGCTGCCTGATTGAGGTAAGCCTGTAGCAGACACAGACCAGTAGGTTCTTTTTGTTTCCTTGGTCTCTGATTCTTATCCACAAGCTTTCAACTTTCTTATGGCTGCTCTTCAGAGACAACTCTTCACACTCAATCCAGTTCTTGATGTAGAAGGCAACGCCTCCATCCATTCTTCCTTGCTGGTCTCTTACGAATAGGAGGTACCATCAACAACCACACTCCAGTCACAGGATTCATCCTACTCTGTGTTGCCTTCTGTTGCCTGGATCTATGATTCTAGGAATTACCCCACAGCATGTCAATCCCCTACAGCTTCTAGAAAAAGATCAGCAATTAAGGAGATAGAATAGACAAAAACTAAGACCGTTTCATGCAACCCCCCCATAAAGAAATTGACACAAAGGAAACTCCCAAATTTAACAACTACTTACATGCCATAATAGATGCCAGCACCAAGCCAACAGACCAATAATACAGTGAAGGATTAGGCAGAATTGCTAACCCCCAAAACAAAGTAGCATCCTAAAAAAAGAATACAAGTTGAGTCACAGTGCTTCTCTTTTGGCTTTTCTTCAAGGTCTATGGCCTGAAAAAGAGAAAAAAAAAAAAAAAGAAAGTGAAAAAATCTAGCTTGAATGAACTGTCAGAATGAAGTTCCCTACGATTCATTTCCTGCCTCCCACAGTTCTATCCAGCCAAAAGGTATATCCAGTAACAGGCACAGCCATGCTACTTTTAAATGCATGACTCCCAAAGGGGAAAGAATTTTATGCATGGCTGCCACTGTATCTGGCAGTGAATCAGGGGCCTGTGTTCCCTGGACAGAACAAGGGAGGATTTATGTGTCTCAGAGTAGGGTCAAAAACAGTCAGCATGCTGAACAAGCAGCTGGTAAAGTAACACTGAAAAAAAACTGTTGCAGAACTTCCACTTCAGTCTAGAATTTGGGTTGAAGTTTAGGCAGCTATTTCAGGATCTGATTTTAAAACATACTGTTGACGATATTTTGCATTTTCATGTAGTAGATGTCAGATGCATTTCTGCAGGGATTGTTTACCTGGGCTCAGTGATATTTTCAAGATATGAATTCCTTTTCAAGATGTGAATTTCTGCCTACCCAGGGAAAAGCCTGAGCTGAGTGCTGCCAGTGCACAGAAAACACAACATCTGAGTCAAAAACCAGAAAGCTACAAGACAGGTTCAGAATCTGGAAATAAGGAATCTCTCAACCAAGCAGGTTCCTGAGCCAATAGGCTTGTATTAAGATGTTTCCTAGGATTACTGTCCTTGACCTGAGTATTCAAGCTGTTTACTGTGCAGCAACTCACCTTAAACACAGAGACAGAAATTGATCTCTCCCCTCTCTCTTCAAGCAACAGCCTCAAAGATAAACTTGCATGGAAAATATTAACTTGGATGTTCTTCTCTTTACCTCCCATTACTTTACATTAAAGCTATAGGAAAATATACATCGAGAATTTCTGAGTGAATATTTTCTCCTGCAATAGAAATGTATGTGTTTTTTATTTGAGGTGTAAAAGCAACCTGTATATTAACTACTGCTCCATAATAGCCTGTATTTCCTCAGAAAATTGACAAATGTCTTCCTAGTAAAAACATATTTTCACATCAGTTTCAGTTCTTTCCTAAGGTCCTCAGGGAAAAATTCAGCTGAAGTCACTGTTTCACCAAAATCATAGGGTGGCTTTTAGTAGTGATCCAGTGTATCAAAAAACTGAAAACAAAAGGGTCCAGCCACCCCAATCACTGTAACAGCCCTGAGGTCCTTTATGTTCATTAGTGTTTTGTTCATCTCCCCGTCTTGGCTTAACCCCAGCCAGCAGCCAAGCCCCACACAGCTGCTCTCTTACTCCCCCACCAGCAGGATGGTGGAGAGAACTGGAAGGGTAAAAGCTGGAAAACTCTTGGGTTGGGATAAAAACACTTTATTACAGAAAAGAAAAGGAGCACTCACAAACAAGGCAAAGCAATGAATTAATTCACTGCTTCCCACAGACAAGCAGGTGTTCAGCCTTCTCCAGGAGAGCAGGGCCCCATCATGCATCCTGGTATTTACCTGTCTTTAAAACAGAATCACTCTGTATTATTTCATTTTTGGTTTCTAAAAGACAGGCTGTTATCCAAATTTAAAGCTAAAAAGCTAACCAGCCCAACAGGTCCTGAATCTTCAGAGGGAAATTATGTGTAATTTCAGTTGTTTCTGCATACTTGCCTAAATATGTTTAGAAAAAAAATTTTGCAAATGAATGGAAAGACCACTAATTGTGGCTGTTTGCAGATGCCTCTATTTGTAGAAGTTGCTATTTCTAGAACTTCCACTGTATGCAGTCGTCTGACCAGGAGAAAAAAATTGTCCAGCTACTTTAAATGTGAAGTCACATATTGCCCATTTAAAAAACTACAACACCTACCAGATAATTGAAATATTCTTAGCCTTTACCTGGAATAGATAGGTAAAACCATTAAAATTCTGTCTGTATGAAAATATTTTTATTTTAAGCTTGTTTATACCTTTGACAAAATGCTGTGGAATTATTTATGTGTTTTCTTTATATAGGATATGATTTATCAATTTCTGGAAACTTCTATGTGATAGAGATCTTCCAAATATTGTCATTATATCAGATATTGAAATTATAAAGATGTTCAGCACACTTAAATAAAGTCTTTTTGGTGTAGATGATAGGAACTGGAATAGAACTGTCAGAGCCAAATTTATGAAAGCTCTTCACAGGGCAGTGAATATATGCTTTAAATATATAATAAACCTTCCTCACAGATGGAGAAATAAGCTGCTGCTGCTGCTGCTGCTGCTGCTGCAGTGACAGAGCAAAAAAGTTGCTGCTTTTGTCATCTGTTAGAGCCAGCAGCTGTGATGGGAATGGCATCACCAACACTGTCACAATCAACAGTGATGATAGATCTGTGGAACTGGAAGCAGACATGAGAATTTTCAGAGGGAGAAAGGTTATTTAAGAATTAATAAGCCTTTCCACTCTTGAAAAAGGAAGTTTAATGCATATGATACTGCATGAAGGAAGCTATTACAAAACAGAAAGGTTAAATTTAGTCTACAGCTCCATGCTTGAGTTTAAAAGATGAGAAACATGATTTTCCAGATGAAATAAAATACCTTAATTTTAATGTCTTTTTCATGTCCTTCTCTTGTTATAAGTGTGATGGTTTAAGCATATAGCAACTAAGAGTTTGAAGAGTCCACATTTTACTAGACCAATGGCTGAAAATAACAAAAACCCCCTGCTTTCAGCCACACCAGCCTTTCAGATCTGATCTTTTAGGGCAGGTTAAGAAATAAGGACAATATTATGAGCACGAACAGCCCACATATAGCAAAAAATTAAATACAGTCTATGCAATGCATTACTAAATATTTTTCCCATTTTTATATGACATTCCTTTGTGCTGACAGATATCTTTTTGTACAGAAGAAAAGTGTAAGTATAATGCAAGTGTAAGTATCTAATATTTATGTACAGATGCCCTTCATAAATGACATTACTGCAAAACTGGCAAAAGAAATGGTGGCATTTTATTTATGTGAAATTAGACAAAGTTCTACCATTTTTCTCTAGAATGTTTTGTTAAAGTCAGATAAAAATAATATATTGAACTTGTCACCTGCAAAATTTTTCTTGTCAAGTACAGCCATCAGCAGCATCTGTCACTGCAGAGCAGTTTCAAGCAGTGATATCAGGTATTTAGGAGTAAGAGTTGCTCTCAGTTGTACAGGACTTTCAGGTCTTGCTTTCCCCAGTAGTGCATGTGCTGTAGTTTGGGATCCTTGGTCCTAAGCTATGCAATCCTAGTTGTGTCTATTATATCCTTCATTAACCAGCAGGTGATACCTTTCTAGAATTATGTTTGGCACTGTACTGTACCTGATATATGAGCAGTGTTATTCATATTTTTTCTTCATTTTTGTCAAGGTCAAGCTTCCTTTTAGCATTTCAGATACTTTTTGAACTCATAATCCATCTGTCTAGCCACTTAGCTGCCTTTCCAAGGTGTTTTCTTGCTGCTTATCAGTACACTATTTGAATGCATCATGAGATTATTTATAAATGATGCATAAATCCTGGCTTTTTTCCTTAGTAATATGAGGGAAAATTTACATTTAAATGCATATAGGTGCAATTACAGCTACAAAAAAAAAAAAAAAAAAAAAGGCTTCGTCTTAAATAATATTCCAATGAGGAGGAGGATTTGCATTTAACTGCTTCAGTTGTGCACATATTTTGGCAATTTTACAGGTATTGACAATTACACAAACCCAGAAATTTATCTACCTAAACAAACGTAATGGAAGTTGTTGGTTTGTTTTTTTAGAGGTTTTGGTTTGGTTGGTTGTTTTTGTCCTAGTACTGAATTTATTTTTACAGATATTGCTGAAGTATTTTTATTTACAGCATTCGTAAATGTGGGCCCAGAGGGCACTACTAGCCCTTTGTCACCCTGAGCAACCTCATCAGGGATGCACATCCCTGAGCTACATCACTGTGGGACTGTGCTCAGCCTTGCTCTGCCCACTCTCTTGTACTGAATGGCCTTTGTGGCCTGACTCATCACCTCACCTTCCTGGGACTGTGGTAGACCACATCCAGGTCAGAGAGAGAGAGCAGGGTTGGCCTTGGGTGTCTTTCCCTAGGTTGTGCTGGAGGAACACGCTTGGCTCCTGGCTTGTATGTCCTTGTGGAGCAGTCTCATTCAAGCATCTGCCTGATCCTTGTATAAATTCTGATTCTGTTAGACCAAACTGACTTGGGGTGCAATATATAACCAAAAGCATATATTCTATTCCCAATCAGTTGAAACCAGTTGAAAAGGTGTTTTAACTCTGGGGGGGAGGGGGCAGGAGCCTTCTGATAATGGCTCAGTTATTAAAACCAGGTGGGGCAGTGTTCTTTATCGCTTTCATGACCCATCCTTCCTCTGGCGTGATATCTTCTGTTAATGGGCCATTAAGGCTCACCACAAGACTGATAACATTACATCATCCTATTGTAAGATAGTCCACCCAGTAGGAGGAGCCAAGCATTCCTACCTAGATGAAAGCTGAAATTCAGCACAGCAAGACAGCCTGTTTCCACTGGATTCCCAGAAGAAAGACCAGACCCATTTCACCACCATTAGACCTTTCTACAGGATCGTCTCTACACCAACAGAATCAAATCTGTTACTCCAGGAGGACTTATTTGGACTACTCCCAACACCCTGATCACAGTGTCAGGTCATATCCTGACTCAGTATTTCTAGAATTTTTTGATTGTTTATTTGCTTTACTACATTTGTATTTCTTAATAATCCTAGTAAAGAACTGTTATTCCCAGATATTTGCCTGAAGGCCCTTGATTGCAAAATTATAATTTGGAGGGAAGGGGTTTACATCCTCCATTCCAAGAGAAGCTCCAGCTTTTCCCTAGAAGACACCTGTCTGTTCCAAACCAAGACAGACAGATTTCTGGATTATAAACCAATCACAAGACACACAAAAACATGTAAAGAAAAGAAGCTTAAGAATAATGTCCCACCGATTTGTTAATTAGTCATTTATGAGTAAATAAAACAGATTGCAGCATCTTTTCAATCAAGTCACCCACAAAATTAATTTTAAAATGATTGCTGATTAAAAAAATTCACTTTTTTTCTTAGCCACATTTCCAGAAAGTAAGTGTTCTCCAAGATATAATGATGATACAAACCACAATAAAAAAATAGTAATATAGTAGTATCACTAAGCAACAGAAAATTAAGTCAGTTATTCATGACTTCAAAGCATATTCTGAAAAATAGAGATTGACCAAAACAATTTAAAAGGATTTCTAATGTAGACAATTGCAAGTACAGTACAATGATCTACCTCACAATCATTTCAAAGACTTATGCAAGCTAATCTTCTTGATCATGCTATTCAAACAAGACAATTTGCAGAGGTCCTTCTAAAGTCCTCATTTCTATGATTCTGTGATTCTGTGATTCAAAAGTTTCATAAATGAATTCCTCATCCTTTTAACTCTTCTAAAAACACGAGGCTTTGACTGCGCAAGCTTCACTTTCACCTCTGCATGTACCATGAGGATAAGCACATGGACAAGTGTATGGACAGAATTAAAAACCCATCTGACACAAAATCTCAGCAGAGATTTTTATCTCAAGATTCAGCAGCTTTATTTGTTTTTCTGATTGAATCATAGGTAGAGTGATTTTTTATCTGTTCATTAAAACTCACACAAAATGAGGAAAAAAAACAGAAACCAAAGATACAAGTTCCATTTTAGTATTTTGCTGAGATAGATCGTTAGTGGCTCAGTTTCCATACTAGAAATATGTCACAAAATGTCTTCCTTGTCCTTTGAAACCTGTAATGTCTTGTGGGTTTTATAAATTATATATTTATATCTCTCAATTTGTGTATATATCTATATCCCTCTGTATATGAATGCCATAATTTGATTCTTCTGTTAACAGAATGCTGTCAGGGGCTTCCCTTAGTTGCATTAAAAGGAAACACCTACAGGAACATACACTTAGATACAATTTTAGGAAATCTTCTTCCTAAATTCCAATTTTTGCCTCTATTTTCATTCATCTTTAAAAAGAATTACCCCTACATAATTTTATTTCATTTAAGGTGATAAAGATTTTGTCACCCTTGTGAACTATTTTGCTATCTACAGATGACATACAGCTACTATATTGGATAGCAAGCTATGTATGTATGTAGGTTATATACTAGGAAAAGGTTCTTCACCCTTAGGGTGGTTGGGCACTGGAACAGGTTTCCCAAGACAGTGGTCACAGCACCAGCCTGATAGAGTTCATGAGCATTTGGATAATGCTTCCAGGCACATGGTGTGACTTTTGCGGTGTCCTGTGCTTGGCCAGGAGTTGGATTTCGATGAGCTTGATGGGTGCCTTCCAACTCACCATATTCTATGATTCTATGAAAATCTTACATCTAGAGATAGCATAATTTTTTAATGGGACTGTGCTTATCCAGTCAAAAATACCATTCAGCCCATCACTTTAGATACCCCAATTAAAATGGAAGCATACAGCAAAATCCATCCCATTAACAGAATATATGGTCAGAAGATTGTTTGCAAACAATGGATTCAGTCTCTTAGAATAGGATTTATTTTGTTTAACGTCTATCTTCTGTGTTAAATGTCAGTGTACTCATTGCACAGAAGAGAAGGCAGCACTTTCAAATGCATAAGAGATCTCACTTTAAACATTTGGTCTTGGGTAGGATGAATAACATGGTAAAAGTACCAATTTTTCCCTCCTAAGTGTGGAAAGTGTAGCCAACTAAATGAAACGTAGGTGTGTGTCTTGTAGACTCTTGAATTTGTTCAGGTAACATTAAAATTCCAAGGTGGAAACAAATTTGAAATTAGGTTAAAAATATTTTATAAGTATTTGTTGCTTACTACTCTTGTGCCCTCTGCTTTTCCTTAATGACAGTAGCACTCACTGATTTGCAGTAGAGATGATTATACCACCCTGGTACTACCCAATACTGAATTTCTTATGGAATTGCACGAGATATTGCAGATGAACAATGTAACTAA
The DNA here is from genome assembly GCA_013398615.1 of Brachypodius melanocephalos. NCBI lineage: Eukaryota > Metazoa > Chordata > Aves > Passeriformes > Pycnonotidae > Brachypodius > Brachypodius melanocephalos. Next base: position 44,972,725 of record VZSR01003807.1, on the reverse strand, counting down.
ACCTTCACTCACTTTTTATAGGAACCAGGTTTAAGGTACTAATGTGAGTGACTGATTCATGAGACTGGCTGAGTTCTATGTGACCTCCCAGATTCATTAGTACAGAATGCCTTAAGAACGAAATTTTGACACCCCAGTGAAAAGAAATTGTGATAGGAAAATGTCATTAGTAATTTGTAGACTCTGGGAAAATCAAAACGCTTCTAGCTGGAATAATTGGCATTTCGTTATGAATGAAAGCAGCAAAAATATGTAAGCATTTGAATATTTACCCATATTGTTAAACCTGAAAGTGTAGGAGACCCAAAACTGGTTAGACATCTTAGACATCATCCTATATCTGTGTGATTCTAAATATGCCTTATATAGCTCATCTTGACTTCACAGAATTTAAATAAGCAGCTGTTAAGAATGGTTTTGTACATTATATACACAAAGGAACATGATTTATTCCTGTTGTAGCCATATTTCACACTGTTGAAGTTGCACTGATTTGATGTTTCAGTATTGTTCATTTTCATAAGTCTGTCATTAACACATAATATGATTTTAACAACTTCCTTAGTTTAATTTTAAATTTGAATATTCATGGTATGTATTATAAAGTCTAATCAGAATGATGACTATTGATACACTTGTTCACATCCCCACACTACAATTTTCAGAGTTTGCCTTCATACCACTTATGGGACTGAGTGTCTCCTCATTTCATGCTCAGGCTGTACATGTTCTACCATTGAGCATCTGACACTCTCCATTTGTGGTACAGACGAAGTAGAAGCCAGATCAGGGACTGTGAATTCCATGTGTTTTCAGAGCCAAGTGTCCAAAATATATGTTCACCAACTTTAAGATGGTGAATATGGTAATAGACCATTTATTTAGGGCTTGTGGAAAAGTTATTATTTGAAACATCCACCGTGCTAAGGGTGAATATTTCAAATAGAGAGAGCAGACAAAGTAGGAAACTGTTTTGATCTCTGTATTCCTGGTGGCTATACAGAAAGTCCATTTGGACCCTTTGAGTCCTTGAAGTACTCTTTCCTGAGGGTATTTGGTTGGTTAACACCAGAAGAACTCCTAACTGTCCTAGTCCTGCCCAAAAAGAGCCCCTACCATGTCTGGGGGAAGATAAAGCTCCTGTAGTGAGAGACTGGGAAAGGCAGTATGGATTATTCCTCACTTGTGAAAAGGCAAGCAGCTGTGGGATTGTCTTCACTCAAAGACCTGAGCATACTTGGTAAATAATGCAGAAGGATGAGGAGATCCAGTGCCTGGTTTCTGGAGAATTTTCTTCCTTCGGAAGAAATAACCAATGATGTGGGTTGCATGTCATAGGAAGTAATGCAGCAGACTAGCTGAACTGATGAAGAGTGAGCTGCACAATGAACTGAGTGAGTGCAGTGGTGACCAAAATCAAGCTGGTGTTGGCATTCAGCAATCAAACATATTGCTTCTGTTGCCCTGAGCAACGACCATGATGTGTGAGCCACAGATCATAGTCTGTTCTTCTGGACATTTTGTGGAGTGACAGAGACCCATAGAGTGGGCAAGTTAGCTCTCTGTTAAGGTATAGGGCATAAAGAAATCATAAAGATGGTTTAAGGAAATCATAAAGATGGTTTAAGGATGTCGTATAATTTATAAGGGTTGCTAAAAGGGGATTTAAGGAATAAGAAACGTACAACTGAATCGTCAAAAGATATGTAAATGTATCAGATTATGTGGGACCGGAGCATTTTGCAAATGGTATGGAATAAGGGCAAGAGATTGTATTGGATTTGGCTGGGATGGAGTTAACTTTCCTTAGAGCGTTCCAGGTAGCACTTTGCTTTTACTTGTAGTTGGAAGCTTGTTGATAATATTTTGACTGTTGCTGAGCAATACTCCTACAGTATCAACGCTGTCTTCTCTGAACTCCCACACAATTGCCACAAGGCTGGGTCCAGGCAAGAGTTTGAGAGGAGACACAGCTGGGACTCAGATAACGCAAACTGTCCAAAGGGATGTCTCATATCATATGACTTCGTGCTCGGCAATAAAAGCTGAGGGGAAAGACAAGGAAGGGAAGCAATGTTTGTTGTTAAGATGACGCTCTCCAAAGCAACCGCTACACATACTGAGAGTCTACTTATTTAGAATTCACTGGATGTTACCTGGTGATGGGAAGTAGAGCAAAAATCATGTTTTGTTTTGCTTTTCTGCACAGCCTTTGCATTCTTTGCTTAAACTGCCTTTATCTCAGCCCAAAATTTTTGTCTTATTTTCTTCCACTGCCCTGCTGATGTGGAGGAGTGAGAAAGTCACCAACCAATGTTAACGCACCATGTTTATTTAGAAAGCAGGTCCAGTCTTTGGAGTCAAAACATACTCCAGTGACAAGCCTTCATGCCTTTTGCATATCTGGAAAATCTCAGTAATTAACAAGAGAAACAAAATTAAAGTGAACTGAGACACAGAATCAAACTAAGACATGATGACATTTTTAATGATAAAATTCAGTTTGAATTTATGTTTATTATAAGACACAAAGATATTTTAGGTGGTGTAGGAATACCTAGATAGGCAGTGGCCAGCATGAAATAGGACATTATCTTTGCAATGACTGAAGGAATTGAATTTTCACTGATGTCTATGGAATAAAAAATTTCTTCTGGTTTGTTTTCTTAAGTCTCCACCAAATCACTTTTTTCTAGAAATCACTGGTTCTGAATACTTCTGTGCATTCATAAAATAGATTGATATTTAATCTTTGGGGAAAATGCATCTGTTAACATTTTCTGCAACGCATTAGTGGAAAGTATGTCCCAAAAAAAGTCAGAATTTTTCAGAGGATGTAATGGAGTCATCATAGATATTTTCCAGCGAGTAGAAATCTCAGCAGGTGGAAAATGTTTGGTTTGTAATTAACAGTATGTACTTATTGTTAAGGAATGTGATTTTTTATTTTTAAGGCTGACAAATTTACTTCTATGTTTCCATTTAAATTTTCTACCAGTAAATTAAATACTGAAGACCAAAAATGAATGGTTAGATATATAAAGATTTTTTTCACATCAAGTGTGTGCACTTCTCCTTTCTTTAGGCCAGTGATACTGTATGTCTGAGATGTCTTTTTTTTATATCATGACCTATCCTATGTTGCTTCTTGTTCCCAGCCCTCTCCACTATTTTTTCTCCACACAAGTACTTGCTTCATTTCTACCAGTCTGTTCCCAAACAGGAAAATAAGCTTATTCTAATAGAGTGTGAAAAAATGTCCAAAGATAGCATATCAAAATTTCCAAACACTGTTATGCGTCATCAGAAGATGGAATTAAAAGAATCATTTCTTCCTCAGCAGCTCCAGACAACCAATACACATTTCTGTGTCTTCACTAAAAGCAAGTATTGGCTGCATTTTTTGAGATTCAGATAATTCCTTAATACAATCTTTAAACTATTATCACAATTTTTTTTTTAAGTTTAGCAAGACATTCATGGACATGAGGTTCGTTTCTCTTCCTCTTCTCTTCTCTTCTCTTCTCTTCTCTTCTCTTCTCTTCTCTTCTCTTCTCTTCTCTTCTCTTCTCTTCTCTTCTCCTTTCCCCTTTCCCCTCCTTTCCTTTCTTTCCTTTCCTTTCCTTTCCTTTCCTTTCCTTTCCTTTCCTTTCCTTTCCTTTCCTTTCCTTTCCTTTCCTTTCCTTTCCTTTCCTTTCCTTTCCTTTCCTTTCCTTTCCTTTCCTTTCCTTTCCTTTCCTTTCCTTCCCTTCCCTTCCCTTCCCTTCCCTTCCCTTCCCTTCCCTTCCCTTCCCTTTCCCTTCCCTTTCCTTCCCTTTCCCTTTCCCTTTCCTTCATTTCCATTTCCATTTCCATTTCCATTTCCATTTTCTTGTTACTACTACCTATATAAAACTGTGGTTGTGCCACAGGAAGATAAACAAGTAAATCAAACTAACCACAGATATCTAGTCAATTTGAGAAACTGTTAAGTCAAATAATGAGTAAATCAAATAAAGCTGATGAAAAAATCTCTTTCTTAATTGAATATTCACAGCCAATATCTACTGGATCACAATGAGTTTTTGTCACATAAGTCATTAAATGCATAAATTGTTGTATGGCTTAATTTCCATAATTCTCTTTAAATATGTATAAAGGGTAAATGATTAACAATGCATTTAGGTAACTCTAAGTTTCCAAAAACTGAGAGCTTTTCTTGGGCATCAATGGCATGTAATTCTTGTGAAAAGCCTCTTATAAACCTGTTTGTTTCTTTTTTTGTTTTGTTTTGTTTTACAATTTGCCTTAAAAGTATTATCACAATTCATCCTTGAAGAAGGAATCCCACCAGATTTCAGAAACGCATAATGTAGATGTGATAAAGATTGCAGTCATAACTTCAGATATTTTCCTTGTATGGATAATGGGATCCAATCAGAGAATACTGGGTGGGTTATAAAGAGTAGTTGTGCCTCTAAAGAGACTAGTTGTGATCTTAAAAACTTGAATGAAATGAGCAAGAGTTTATATAGAAAATACAGAATAGAGTTCTAATTCTATTTATCTAGAAAATGTACAACTAAATTTGGACAAAATTGCATGTGTTTATCAAACTGAGCTATAAATAATTCTGTATCTTTTTTTGTTTGTTGGGGGGTTTGGGGTTTTTTTTGGGGGGGTTGTGTGATTTTGGGGTTTTTTTGTGGTTTTATGGCATTTCTTGCATACTGTCTCTACAGTCTACTCTAATTGGAATTTAGAATCATAACCAGGGATGTTCTTTCACTGATATTCTCTCAACTATGTCATAGTAAATGTCTTTATTCATAGAAAAAGTTCTTGGTCAAGTTTTCTTAGAATGGAAGTTGTGTATCTAGCCTTCATTTTGGTATTGCTAATATATATGTCTCAGAATGCTCAAATGAGATTAGTCTCAAAGAGTGTTTATATCTTCGGGTGACACTATAGTAGAACATAATTAAGTAACTGCTCTTTCTCTTCCACTCTCCTTTTATTCTTTCACAGCTTCTTCTCTTGTTTCAGATTTTTCCCCTACTCCATTAAATAACTTCTTAAAATGGTAATATCTGGGGAAAAAAAAGTTGAAAATATTAATTGTTTAAAATAATTTTTTTAAAAAAATCCTCCTAGACTTTTTCTTTAGTTAACCTTAATTTTTTTAATGCATAATTCCTTCAGGTCCTAGACTTGTTGCTGGGAAAGCAGCCCAGCCTGATTTGCAGTGTGCTCAGTTTTTCTCTAGCACCTCAGCCTTTCAAGAGACTGATAAGTTTTGATTTCACATTTCAGCATTTTCAGAACAATGCTCTTAGAGGATGGGAGCTAGAAGGATTCTTTTCATAGCCACAAGTTACACGGCCCATCACTTCACACTTTCCTTTTACTTTGTTGATAGTTTTTGCTTTTCTTGATTTAAACACATATGAGGCTTACTTTTATTTAATTTTATGCTTTCAGACAGGCAGAAATATAAAACTGAGCAAAAAAGGTCACAGATAATATTCATTAAAGTTTAATACAGCCATTTTCTCAGCTCTTCACGGGGGACATTTATAAGTATAAACAAGGAAATTCTCAACAAGAAGAGTCTTCAACTCTGCTTTAATGTCTTCCTATAGTAGTATATGAAACCCTGGAATGTTAATAATTATCTGGTAGTGGAAAAGCTAGATATATTTTTAATTTGCTGGTTTAGTGTATACTGAGATGCTGATAAATAGCAGGTTGCAGGTAGTTAAGTTTGTTACTAATTGTCCCCTGAAAGCTTTGAAGCAATTTTTGTATAAAAATTGTGAGGAATGTATTTTGATATATGAAAGAAACAGAAAAATGAAACATGTCAAATTGCCAAATATAATTGAAATAATAAAAGATCCAGGAACCAGATAATGTAGATCAGCTTTTAATGAAGTGATTTTAACATGCTAACACCATCAAGTAGCTTGGGTAATATTTTATTTTGATAAATACATTTTACATCCTAAAATAGTAACAAGTTTTGGTAAAAGAGTACATTATGAAATGCAAAAAATTTCTTTTTTTACAAATTAAAATTACTCCATGTTAGTTGAATAAACAGCATTAAACACAGAAACATAAGATGGGAGAACATAGTATTAAATGTGACTATAGAACTTAAAATTTTAAAAACCATCATATCATTATCTGTATGCTTGTAGAACAAGCAAAATAAACTATTAGAATTTGTGGAGATGGCAAAGTTATGAATTTATCTCTATAAAAAGGGGGCATGTATTCCTTGACAAAACAAAAATATCTGTTTACTTCAGTTAATGTATCTTTTCCCCAGACACTCATTTGCACCTTATTGCTGAGTAAGACATATATACAAGACTGGTTCTTGAAAAGTGAAATGACAGTAACTTTGGTCTTCTTATATTTCTCAGTGAATCTAAGCTATAGTCTTGGAAGAAAAATTGGGAACTGTTGCAGTCCTAGTGGAAATCAAGAAAGCAGAACTGCATCATCTATGTAAAATAAAAAATAATACTAAAGAGCTGTAGACAGAAATAAAAACAAGAAATACCTCATAATATTTCTACTTTTATGCTATTCAGCTTCTGTTTCTATGTAATGATAAAATCTGCATCGGGTACTTACAGATCTGGAAACATGCATAGTTGAAGATTCTGTCAGGAATCAAACTTATAGTAATAATAATAATATATCTAATGGTCTCCAAAGTCTTCATGTATTGGACCTAAAAATTTACCACAGGAAAAATCCTGTCAGTATGACAACCTTAAAATAACTATGTTGTATGATGTGGTAGGTTTCCCCTGGCTGGACACAAGGTGCCTACCAAACCCACTCCATTGCTCCTGTCCTCAGCTGGTCAGGGGAGAAAAAATAAAACAAAAGGTTTGAGTCAAGAAACGTGCAGGGAGAGATCACTCCCCAGTTACTGTCATGGGCAAAACAGACTTGATTTGGGGAGTTAATTTAGTTTATTACCAAGAAAATCAGACTACGATAATGAGAAATAAAACCAAATGTTTAAAAGATTTCTACTTCCAGTGCCCACCTTATTCCTGGGCTTAACTTCACTCACTAAATTCTCTACCTCCTTGCCCCTGTCTGCACAGTAAATGTGGGTTGCAGTCAGTTCAGCACATGCTGTCTCTGCCACTTCCTCCTGCTCAGAGAGATGGCTCCTCATACTCTTCCCCTGCTCAAATGTGGCATCCCTCCCATGGGAGTCAATTTTCTATAACTTCCTCCAAATCCTTGCCATGGACTTCAACTTTTCATTAATTGCTTCAGCATGGATGCCTTCTATGGAGTCACAAATCCTGCAAGCAAACCTGGTCCAGTGCTCCTCTCTCCACAGGATCACAGTTCCAGCTAGGAGCCTGCTCTGGCCTGGGTTTCCCACAGGGTCACAGCCTCCACTCTTGGGCATCCATCTGCTCTTTTGTGGGATCCTCCAGGGGCTTCAAGTGATCTCTGTTGCTCTGTCCTTCTGACCTTCATGGACTGCAGGGTCAGGGCTGCTTCACCATAGTTTTCACCAGGCTGCAGAGGAATCTCTTCTTCAGTGCCCAGATCATGTCCTCCCACACCTTCTGCACTGACCTTGGTGCTTGCAGAGTTGTTCATCTCAAAATTCTCACTCCTCTCTTCTATGGCTGCAATTGGTTGCACAAAACATTATTTCCCCCTTCTAAATTATGAAGTCCCAGAGGCACTACCATCATCACTGGTGGGCTGGGCCTCAGCCATAGGTGGGTCTGTATTGGAGGTGTCTGGCATTGGCTCCATTGGATGTCGGGAAAACTTCCAGTAGCTTTTCAGAGAGTCCATCCCTGCATCCCCCTGCTACCAAAATCTTGCCACATCAACTCAATACACATGGTCCTGGTGTTCCCAGGTAAATTAAATCATTCCTTTCAGATGGTACACACACACATATATACATGTTTATTTTTGGATGCTTGTGCTTATGAGCAAGTTATTTTTCCATTGGCTTCCAAAAGGACTAAAAAACAGATCTCAACTCATTTAACAAATTTTTTTTCTGTGATTTCATTTTTCGATATATGCATTCTTTAAAATATTTGTTATATGTGGCATTTATCTAAATACTTTATGAAATTACCCATCCAAATTTCCCTTACTTGGACTTTGGTGTTTTATCTGTGGGCTGCTTTTATTGCTGAAATTTCCTGATTGTCTGCTTTCGACTTAAATTATCTGACTTATATAAAGAAGGCTACATGAAAAAAAAAAATTAGGAAATCTCTAGATGCTTTGAGGACAAAAGTGAGATGATTTCTTCAAGGACAAATTAATCTTTGTTATCTTGTGAAGTATTTTCACTGAAAGTATAGAGACTCCAGATTGAAGTATTCCTCATTATGTGCTGAAAAGAGAATAGAAATAATTTCAAAAAGTGAGAAAAGAGGAGTAAAAAGTAGCAGCAATGATTTGTAACATATCTTGTAATCACTGAAATATACAAAACTAGAGATAATCATGAATAAGTTATCAAGACTGGTCAGCAATGTAAAGACAGAGAGTTTAAGAACACACAGGTCCAAAGAGTATACATTATAAAACAGTTCTGCTAAAATTGTTTTTAGGATTTTTGTGCTACATTTGTAATTGCTCTATTTTTTTTTTACTGTAATACAGAACTGCAGATTTTCCATTCTAACTTTCACACCATTTTCTACCTTGTCATCATTGCAGCCATTGCCGTGACATTGAACCATACTGTGAACTGTCACGCTTTATTTTTTCAGCAATAACAGTTTCAGAAAGTATCTGAATTATGTTTCACTCAACTGACAGAAAAAAAGTTAGTATTTCTTTCTTCTTCTAACAACTCTTAAATTATTCATTAAGTGGTCTTCACAATGTTAGTGAGAAGTAATTTTTTCTGCTGTTTATTTAGATAGAATACCTTCAATTTAAGCTTAGGGGTAACATTTTTTGTAGCCTAGCAATTGCCAGGAAAAAAGTTACTATTATTTTTTTAGCTATCAATAAAAAGTTCTTACTTTATTGTTTTGTTTTGTTTTGTTTTTAATGATGTTCTTTACCAGTAAGCCTAAAAATTAGAACTAATTCATAGCTGTAGTGGGTTGACCTTGGCAAGCCACCAGGTGCCCACCAAACTAATTGCTCTATCACTCAACCTCCTCAATGTGATACAGACAGAAAATATTACAAAAAAATTCTGTGTTGAGATAAGGACAGGGTGATCACTAAGAAATTACAATCACAGGCTAAATAGATTCAACTTGGGGAAATTAATGTAATTAATTGCCAAATAATCAGAGTAGGATAGTGAGAAATAACAAACCCCCAAACCTTCAAATCTCTCCTCCCAACTTTCCCTTCTTCCTAAGCTCATCTTCATTCTCATCTCTTCTGCCTCCTTCCATTAAATGGGAAATGGGGATTGCAATCAGTTTATCACACATTATCTCTTTATTCCTCCTTCTCCCATAAGCTCTTTCACATAAAATATAGTTCTTCATTTAATTCACCAATATGGATCCTTCTCATGAGACAGCAATTTCTCAAGGACTGTTCTGGCACAGGTCATTTCCATGGGATACAGGTTTTCAGGGATAGGCTGCTCCAGTGTCATTCCCCCAAAGGGCCACAGGACAGAAAATCTGCTCCTGCATGCATTCGCTGTGGGCCCCTGCTCCAGCATGGGGTCCTGCACAAGCTGCAGGATGGATATCTGCTCCACCCTCAAGGGGACAATGCCCATCACTCCTGTCCTACCCACACACTGGTGCCTGGAGCACTTCTCCCTTTCCTCTTCACTGACCTTGGTGTCTACAGAGTTGTTTCTCTCACATCTTCCCACTCCTCTCTCACAGCCGCTTCTGCACAGAAATTTTAATTCTTTTTTTGAGCTTGCTATCAAAGAAGAGGTAACAGCACCATTGATTGTCTCAGCTCTGACCAAGAGCGTGTCCATCCTGGAAATGGCTGAATTTAGCTGTGCCTGATATGAGGCCTTAAGCTTTTTATTTTCAGATTCTGTGCTGCCTAGGGATGTAGTTCTGAGCCTCATATTAAGTGCTGTAAGCTCTCCTCACAGGGAAGGGAGACAAAACAAATCCTTTTCCTGCTGAGGACCAAGGACAACTTTCAGCCCAACAGCACAAACAAGGGAGAAAACAATAAGGATGGGACTTCACAACCTGAAGCTGTAAATGGACAGTTGAACCCCAATATGCAAAAGGACCAAAAGGTCTAAAAATGTAAGATCTCATGACTGGTTTTCCATTTAGTGACCATTCTTAATCCACCCTGGGTGTAGCCCTGGTCAGACTCTTGTTCTGCCCAAGGTGGATCCTGGAGGCCTTTCAATAAATACCTACTTTATCCTCTAGCTCTGCCCAGCTTCTGTTTCAGGTCAGCCTTCCCAAGGCATCAGATAAGGTGACAGCTTCTGAAATTTTCTCAGAGGAACCTTCTCTGCCCCACCTTCCACCCCCTGCTACCAAATCTTGCAGAATAAACCTGATAAAATAGTTCTGAAAAACACCTTCATAGAATATTTTCTGATTTTTGAAATAAATTCCCTAAGTTTTAAACTTTAACTCTCCTTGAGGCATTTTTCTTTAACTTGCTAAATAATTTAAGAAATGCTAATTTCATGGAAATGTGTTAAAAATTGTTCAGTGTAATTTTACGTATTTGAAAATTAAAATTTGTGCAAGAAATGAGTCCCGTTTTCCTACCCCTTTTAATTCTCACTCTCCTGTTTTACTCAGTCCTTACCCATTGTATCTTTATATGTTGATTTGCAGAAATAATTGTAAATGTGAGAAAAAAACCACAACCAGCATAAAGAATATATTATATATTTGTTAAGCCCATTATGCATTTTTTAAAACCAGTTCAGTCTCAAACTAAAATTGTTTTCTTTGCAATCAGCTCATGCAAAGACATAGACTATAATTACATGGATGTTTCAAATATATCATGGTAAACAATTCTTTATGAGTTTCAGCAGAGAAAAAATTAACCAAATAAATCTGATGCATTTTGAAAAACATGTAGGTTTTACCTACTTCTTTTTTTTCTTTATTTGAATTAAATATTTCATTACACAGTGATATTTCTAGAGCATGAAAAAACTTGGAGAAATGGTCAAATAAAAGAGGTATCAAGGTATAACAGTTTTGTTATCTCATATTCCATAGTATACTTTTTTTTGTTAAAGCCACAAGAGTATCAATATTTTAGCATCCCACTTCTTACTATTTATATACATTCTTGTATATACATAAGAATAAGCAAACTGTGTCTCTTTAACATATGAACCTCTAGAAAATAAATTTTCCCTAATATAAGATTTGGGCAATGATTCTAAATTAAATATTGACAGCTTTGTGAAATAAATAAAAAAATAAATAATATATGATACTTACAGAATATATATAGTGATAGTATTTTAATTTTAGGGCTACTGTCTTAAAGAATCAAATTAATTAACAATGACTGTTCCCATTTTCATTTCTCCATGTTTTTTACTGACTACCTCAATGCAGCATTTTGGTGTCACTGATTTTTTTAGTAACAATAGTTTCTAGCTGGAGCTTAGGACATAATTTCATGTAAAAAACAGCATTTAGTAACAACATACTCTGCTTCCTTCTTGCAATATAATATAATAGCTTTAGTATTTAACTTAGAAAGTATAAGACAGAATGTCATTTCATTGTATCTGTGAGATGTAGATTATTAGAGTGAATAACAAGATACTTCTTCGAGCTTATGTGTGAAGAGTGGCATATTTATTAAATATTCAATGTTACATCCAATCTTATCCAAATACTGATAAATTTGATAATAATAAAGGCTGTTAGATACTTGCAGCTTTTAAAATTTAACTTTAAAAGCCTATTGAGTTGATTTTCTTAATGTATGTAAAAATAGATCTATAAAGATGTTTGGGTATTTTATTTCTACCTATGAATTGAATAAGAAACATCTCAGTTCTGAAAACTGCTTGGATCCCTGAAATGAAACTATACTCTTTTATAAGTCCTTCCTATTGTCAAAAGTCCAGAACACTAATGGCCACTACCACGGCTAAATGGGTTCAGGTTTACATAATTTTTTCTTTAATTAGTTTTTAAATTAATAAAACTAAAAATTTTTAAATTGTAGAGTATTTTAGGATAGAATAGATATTCAGAGGTAATTTTTTCTAATCCCTTGCTGAAAGCTGATCCAGTCAAAGCATGCTGCTAAAGAGCCATGTCCAGTTGAGTTTGAATTTTTATTAATGTTCTTAAGGCTTCTGAAGATTGGCTATGAAAAAATTGCTCTTTATACATTTGCGAATATTGCAGGAATTTGAAATATTTGAAAATATATGCAGGAAATGCTGTTAGAACATTCACATAATTTTCCTATTGTATTGCAGAATTCACATCACTAATATTGCTTCATATCTACATATTTATATGAGGGATTGTTTGAACTGACTGTACTTAAAGTCTCAAATAAGAGAGACTTGTTGTCTAGCATTTATTTTTTAAAATTTAAAGACCTCATGTTAGATACTAGGCATTAACATAATGCAATTGTCCACAGAACAGAGAAAAACAGTCATCTGCTCATCTACTGGCCTCACATCATCTGGCAGTCTTGGTCTCTCATTCAAATATTAATTCTATTTTTTTGACAATTTTCATACATGAACCAATCAGATGATACAGTTTGGTGGAAAACAAAACAAAACAAAAAAAAACTTAAAGAATTTTAAATGATCTCTTGTAAATATAATCTGCAATAAGATTGCTGTGCTTACTGTATGTATTTCAGCACTTCTTTTTTTCTAACCATTTGCAAGTTCCCCTGAAACAAATGGAAAAGCGACTTTAATTGTCATTAAAACAGTTCCATAGGTGTTCGCATGCCAGGAAATCCAGTGGTTTCACCCAATCTCCAAAAAGTAAATACTCTGTGAGAAACTCAATAAATGCTATCATTGAAAAAGGCAGCTAATGACATAATACATGTATTACCATGTAAAAACTGTTTGTCATAAACAAAGTTATATTTTAAAATTTCTTTCTGTTATTTATTTTTTATTGAAATAGTTCAATAAGATCATGAAAATTACTTAAGAGGATCAGTAAGATTTGTGTATTTGCTAGTACATTTTTCTGTCAGTTTTTTTCTGAAAGTGTTTCTGAAAATTAGTTTATAAAACTATCTAGTCTAAGCTTTTCATTCATGTTCCACCTGTAGCTAATGCACATGAATAAACAGCTGTCTGGTAGAACCTGTCACTTCGTTAAGGTGGCAGAGCAAAGCCAGACAGACTTTTTTGTAGTTTGTACTACAAGACATGCTTTTATACGGCCAGATTTGTGGAATTTGACTA